>CAOKZL010001123.1:0-421034 GCA_948472985.1 Iguana delicatissima | reverse complement strand
TACAGGTATTGGCTTCAATTGGGCCCTGAAGAGGAGTGCATTTAGCTAGATTTCCTGTTTAGCACTTTTAGCAAAGAGCAGCAATTTGGTTGATTACATGGTTATGCAAGAGCTTGTCAAAATTAGTGTTTTGAACTGCAACATGCTGGCTGGGGGATTGTGGGACTTGTGGTCCAAAAATGTCACTTTTTCAAGCTGTGCTTCTAGCCAACATAAAGCACCTGAACACTGCGTATTTTTAATCATGATGATATTTAAATTCCCTTGCCATTTTCCTTGCCTTTGTCATTTTATCTTTAAAAGAGTAGTACCTCATTGTAACTATTGTTATGGCTAATGATTATGACAAGTGCTTTACACCAATGTCCGGAAGAACAAAAAAAAAAAAAAAATAACTCCATGGTGACCGGATTAGGTAAAATTAAACACTTTATTGCTCAGTGACTCGTGTTATTGAATGTGGCAGGTTACCTTTCAGTGTTATTAAAGGCTATATACTGCCAGATTCTTCAAAGTCTCTTCTTAACCTTTTCAGATTTTGCATTCAAATTAAAATCCCTTCTACAAAATACTTTGCAGAGTCATTTAAGTCTTAAATATCACAGTTGCCAAAAATAGGTGTTCTGGAATAATTCTGTGATGAAATCCAGTGTTATATTCTGAAGCTGTAACAGCTTCAAATAGATGCAACAAAGATTTGCCCTTTCTAAAAATAAATAAATAAAACTTTCTTTTCTTTCATGTAAATGGTAATATGATCATAACTCCAGTTGGGTAAGATATAAACAATTTGCAGAATGTGGGGAAGAATGGAGTAATGGCTGCCACACAAAGATAGGACATCAAGGTCCTGGTATGTATACCAGATACTGCTGATTGAGATAATTCAGGGTATGTACATATCATAGAGGGCAATGCGACAAGTACCTTTTTCTTCTGAGTGTGAAGAGGGCTCTGGAGGCCCTCTATATGCAGCTGATGGTGCCTAAACAGGATTGATTCCAGCCTTAAACTTGAGAACAAGTGCCAATGATACTATTCAAAACTCATGCAATATAATTATCGCCCAGTCAGCCTGACATCAGTACCTGGAAAGATCCTGGAGCGGATCATCAAACAGTCAGTTTCTAATTACTTAGAAAACAATGCCGTAATTACAAAAAGTCAACATGGATTTCTCAAAAATAGGTCATGCCAGACTAATCTTATCTCTTTTTATGATAGAGTTACTTGCTTGATAGATGAAGGGAATGCTGTGGACATAGTATATCTTGATCTCAGTAAGGCCTTTGACAAAGTTCCCCATGACATGCTTGCAAAGAAGCTAGTAAGATGTGGACTGGACAGGGCTACTGTCAGGTGGATTTGTAACTGGTTGACTGACCGTACCCAAAGGGTGGTCACCAATGGCAGATTCTCATCCTGGAGAGAAGTGACTAGTGGGGTGCCACAGGGTTCTGTCCTGGGCCCGGTGCTGTTCAATATCTTCATTAATGACTTGGATGAAGGAATAGAGAGCACGCTGATCAAATTTGCAGATGACACCAAATTGGGAGGGATTGCTAATACGCCTGATGACAGGATCAAAATTCAAAAGGACCTGGACAGATTGGAGAGCTGGGCCAAGGCTAACAAAATGAATTTCAACAGAGAGAAATGTAAGGTCCTACACTTAGGCAGAAAAAATGGTATGCAGAAATATAGGATGGGGGACACGTGGCTGGCTAATAGTACGTGTGAAAGGGATCTAGGAGTCTTCATAGACCACAAGCTGAACATGAGTCAGCAGTGTGATGCGGCAGCCAAGAAGGCCAACGCAATTCTTGGTTGCATCAATAGGAGTATGGTGTCTAGATCGAGGGAGGTATTGGTACCACTCTATTCTGCATTGGTTAGACCTCATCTTGAATACTGTGTCCAGTTCTGGGCACCCCAATTCAAGAAGGATATGGATAAGCTGGAGCAGGTCCAGAGGAGGGCAACCAAAATGGTGAGGGGCCTGGAAGCCATGCCCTATGAGGACAGACTTAGAGAGCTGGGTATGTTTAGTCTGCAGAAGAGAAGGTTGAGAGGGGACATGATAGTCTTGTTTAAATATTTGAAGGGATGTCATGTCGAGGAGGGAGTGGGCTTGTTTTCTCCTGCTCTTGAGACCAGGACAAGGAGCAATAGATGCAAGCTGCAGGAGGGGAGATTCCGCCTGAACCTCAGGAGGAATTTCCTGACAGTCAGGGCTGTCCGGCAGTGGAATGTGCTGCCACAGAGTGTGGTGGAGTCTCCTTCTTTGGAGGTTTTTAAGCGGAGGCTGGATGGCCACTTGTCGGGAGTGCTTTGAGGTTTTTCCTGCATGGCAGGGGGTTGGACTGGATGGCCCTTGTGGTCTCTTCCAACTCTACATTTCTATGATTCTATGATTCTATGATTCTATATTAAATGGATACAGCTATAGATGCTGCTCTCTTCCTCTTATTCTTGCAAGAAATATTCATATGTATGGTGAAATACAGACATATCTTTTGAGAGTATGTATGTTACAATGAGAACTGGTGCGGTGGGAGACCACAGTTCACATCCTCACAGTTCTAATCTTCACTAAGCCGTGGAAACCCATTGGGTTACTCTAGGCAGTCAGACTCTTTTAGAGGAGCACAATGGCAAAGCCCCTTTGAACAAATCTTGCTAAGAAAACCCTCTGATAGGGTTGCCTTAGAGTTGCCGTAAGTTGAAAATGGAGTCATAGTGTAACAGAAACATAGAGTTGGAAGGGGTCTCATGCGCCATTGAGTCCAACCTCTTGCTTGATGCAGGATCCCCAGCTAAAGCATCCCGAGAAGGTAGCAGTCCAGCCTCCCTTTGAAGACTTCCAGGAAGGAGACCCCACCATCTTTCTAGGAATTGGTTCCATTGTCAAACCGCTCTTACTGTCAGTAAGTTCCTTCTAACGTTCAATCAAAATCTACCATCATGTACCTTCAGACCATTAGACTGGTTCCTACCCTCTGGGGAAGAAAAGAACAGTCCTGTCCCCTCCTCTTTGTGACAGCCCTTGAGGCGTTTACAGAGTACAATTATATCAGTATTCTCTTCACCAGGCTGAATATGCCCCGCTGCTTCAACCTTTCCTCATGTGTTTTGTTCTCCATGCCATATTTATCATTCTTGAATCTGCTCCAACTTGTCTATATCCGTCTTAAAATTAGGTACTCAGAACTGAATGCAATACTCCAGATGAGACCTGACCAATGCAGCATATAATGGGATTGTTACTTCCCTCAACTTGTGAAATTATACTTTTCTTAATGCAGGCTAAGATAGCATTTTCCTTCTTTGCTGCAGCATCACACTGCTGGCTGATGTTCAACTTACAATCAGCAATAGTCCCAAAGTCCTTTTTGCATGTACTGCTGATCTAAAGGCATGTAACAACAACATCTGTAAAAATGGAATGTGAGAATTGGCTCTCAGCTACAGGCCATTTTCACACTGGACTGTTATAGCACTATTATTCTACTTTCAACATCCTCTGGAATCCTGGGGTTTGCCTGAGGCCCCTCCCAAAACTACAAACCCCAGGACTCCAGAGGATGTTGAAAGTGGAATAATAGCGCTATAACAGTCCAGTGCAAAAATGGCCACAGTGTGGTGAGAGCAGTAGGCTGAGTTCAAATTGCAACAATTGAACTGTATCTAAAACAAATCGAAACTTTCTTTGTCCCGTACTTTGAGACAGACCAGTAATTAGAAATTGGGTGCATGTTTTTAAATCACAGCTATATTTCTTTGCTCTTTAGAAAACAAAGTTGGGTTCAGTGCTAGCCTCTCCCTACCTCCACTGCATTGTGCTTTCCTCCCAGGAACCCAAGGTGTGTGCAGTGGTGCCATGATGAATAATAATGGGGTGAGTGGAGTGAGTAGCAGAGTGCCAAAAAGGGAGATGATGATGTCAGCAAGAGTGGGTTTTTTGAGACTTATGACATTTGCCAAGACACTAGGAAGAGTTACCTTTTGGATCATAACTTCTAGAATCCCCCAATCAGCATGCCCTGTGGGAGCTTGTAGTTGAATAAAGTAATTTTCCCAAGCTATGTACTTGCTCTACTATGCTACCTGCTGATGCCAGGGCTGAACAGAGCATATCATTAGCTATTTAAATGGCATTTTGTGCCATCTTTAAGTTGTAAAACTGTAAGCAGTGCTGTACACAGGTGCTGTGGTTTTTTATTTTGTTTTTTCAGCAGAAGAAGGAAAAGATATGGAAGTAAAATGTGCATCTACATGTTTCTGAGAAAATGGAACCAACCTGATTTCTTGGACAAATGTTTAAAGATATGTGTGGATATGCCCTTTTCCTTTGTACACTCCAGAAGCATTTTGTGTGGAAAATACCAGTGTAACTGATGTTTCCCAGAACAACAGTTATAATGTGGTGCCCTTTCCAAGTGATAAAATGTACCCCCAGCAGAAATGTTTAGTGGATATAACAAAGGTCAAAACTAAATCTAACATGGTAAATCCACAATTGTAGGTATCAACTTCGTTTCCAAAAAGGCGGCTCAGGAGAGACCCTGATTTGGACTGTGTTTCCATTTTTCCTCCTTGTCACCTGTGATCCTCCATCTCACCCCTCCACAATGGCTTTTTGCATGCACTAAAGGTGGGGATCCAGTCATAGGCCTTTTGGATCAACTTAATTTTGTTCCTGCTTGTATAATGGTTCATCATGGAGCAAATTAAATATGATTCCAAAGCCTTGCAATTTAATTTTCAGGTTTGTGTGCAGGAGTTAACTATGTAGTCCTAGTCATATCTACTCAGAAGTAAGAACCAGTGAGTTTAATGACCTTTACTTCCAAGTAAGCGGGCCAGTTTGATTTTTTCTCTACCTGGCTGCTAGTCAGACAGTTTGGAACTGGGAAAGAGATGAAATGCAACAGTGTTAATCCTTAGCACATGTAAAAAATGAGATTTGGCAATCCAAATGTCCTAGTCTACAGCAGTTGCCCTTCCATGTCAGCAGCTCTTGAAGTGGAAAATAAATGCTACTGAGAAACACCTTTTGAGTGAGATCATAGCAAATAAGGGTAAAATTTTGGGAACAGCCGCAGCTCAGAAGTGCACATAACATAGGTAGTTGTAGTGAATTCATTTCTCTGTCCTATATGTGTATGGCCCTTTAAGTTGTCTATTGATTTATGGTGGCACATGTGGGTTTTCATGAGGGTTTCATGGGCAAGGAATACCCAGAATTGGTTTTGCCAGTTTCTTCCTCTGAAATACAGCCTACAGTACCTAGTATTTATTGGCAGTCTCCCATCCAAGTACTAACCAGAACTTACTCTGCTAGCTTCCAAGATCAGATGGGGTTTAGTGGGAGGATGCATGTGTGTGTGTACACATATACACACACACACACTACTATAGTAACTCTTTCTTTTCTTTTCTTTTCTTTTCTTTTCTTTTCTTTTCTTTTCTTTTCTTTTTTTTGGTCACTCAGATATTTTCATGAAATTGGTGGATGGGAAATACTGTCATGTTCAAGTGCTGGCTTGTGCTGTGCCTCGCATTCTCTTGTAGATTTGGGAGAAGTGATGAAGTGAATGGGAGAGAAGGGCATTTTATATTACAAGCCAATGGCTTATACCTTCTAGGATACATTTTTAAACTGTAACTAATAAAACCTATCCTAGTTGCTTTTGATTAACAGGAAATAGTTACTTGAAAATAGTAACTGTGATGGTAACTGTCTACTTTGGCATTAGAAACCAAAACTGTAATGAATTATTTTAGAAGTAACTTTCTAAATTCTGGTAATAGCTTGGAAGCTTGGGGCAAGCTGTGAATGAAGGGCAGATTATGTGTGTCCTCCACAGCTCCAGATGCAGAAGTTGTGCAAAAGAACAGCAAGAGCAGAATCACCTGATTATTTATAATAACAACCAGTAACCTCAGATGGATATAATGATGAACTGTGGGTTTGTACACTGCTTCTTCCTTGTTTCTGCTCTTGTAAACCCAGAAGGAAAGGTTTCATTTTAGGCCCTTTCCGCACCGGGCTATTAAAATGGTGCAGAACGACCTCCGATGGAAGTCTCCTGCACCGTAGAGTGGACTGGGGCCGACTACTTTTTGTAGTACCGTACCTAGTCCAGTTCAGAGACCAAACTGGTTGCGCAGCGTGCTTTTAAAAACCTCTAAAGAGGTTTTTAAAAGCACGCCGATGGAACTCTGTTGCTACGTGACCGGGCCCAGTGAGTTTGTAGGGACCACCCAAGTCGTTCGTGACCAGAACTGGTTGCGCAGCGGCTTAAAACTCTGTGAGGTTTCCGGTCGGTGGAGTGCCTCCGCCCAACCTGAAGAGATTTGGAGTGCCGACAAATGTGGAGTGACGAAATCTCGCACTGGCCTGGTGTCTCCGGGGGAGACCTTTCCCGAACCGGAAGAGAGATCCTAGCAGTGTGGGGTAAGGGTACTTCTTGTCCCCGTGCCTCCTTTCCAGCGAGTGCTTTTTGGAGGGAAAGGGCCTTAGACTTAACATATTTAATCTCGTACCAGATCTCAGAGAAACTGAGTTTGGTACTAATCACATCAATTTCAAACCACAGTTTACAAAACTGCTTTAGTATATTTAATCACAGGTAAATGCTGAATACAACACAAAGGTGTAATTAATTCAAAGTGGAAGCAAAAAAACAATCCAGTTGCTTCCTCATAAGTAATGGAAGAGTGAAAGAAAGGAGCACATGACTTATGTTGTTGTTGCTATTGTTGTTGTATGCCTTCAAGTTGTTTCTGACATATTCCAACTAAGACAAGTCTATCACAGGGTTTTCTGGGACTGAGTGTGGCATGCCCAAGGTCATCCAGTGGGTCTCCATGACAGAGCGGGGAATTCAACTCTGGTCTCTAGGGTCGTAGTATAACTCTCAAACCACTACACCATGCTGGTTCTCACACAAGCCATGTCTGTTACGTTTAACTATTGTTTGTTGTTACTCCCAAACCAGTCCAGTATCAGAGGATAAATGTGTGTGTTTGTGTGGGTGTTTTTGTTTTTTTTAAATCGTCATGAAATGAAGCACTAACTATTCTTAGTATTTGAATGAGTCACAGAAACTGAAATGCCATCCTTGGGGGACTTTTATCCTACTGCTTATCAGGGATCCTGTTCATCAGGGAGATAGACAGCTTCTCTCCATGCATTTTTCCTGTGCATGTCATGTATTCAGATGACCGGTTCAAATAAGATTGCCATGAATGTGGAATTCAAGGAAGCTCAGATGAATTAATTTTTGTCACATTTGGTATTTTAAAAAAATGTAACCTGGAATATATTTATGGAAAACAAATGTAATGGTGACTGTACATTCTCAGTCTTGCAAGATGTACCAGCCACCTGTTCCTCCATTGGTCTGATGCCTGTATTTGTAATCTCCAAAAAGCAATTGTTCTGTCAATTGTTCTGCATTTTGGAGATTAAAGAGTTGTATGTTGTTGATTTCATTCTGACCACTGGTGGCTAGTGGGATCCCTGTCACTGGGGCAGTGAATCTGCTCCAGGATTTCATTTGAACTATAAAAGAGCTAAATAATGTGCAAAACCTGATTTGGAGGGTGGGTTTAGTATCTTTAGTACCGTTAGCATTTGGGCTAAACCCCAGAGGGTATTCGCTTGCCTGATTTATGTGGGGAAACCACCAGCTAGAGATTATTTAAATCTTTTACTCCAAATGTCAAGTCAAGTCTCAAGTTCCTATCTTCAAGTCTCATGTCAAGTCTCGATCCTTTGCAAGATAATTCAAGTTTGGGAGCCAACTTTCAGAAAAAAACGGAGGCGGTGGTAGTGTGTGTGTATGGGTTAAGTTGCAAGCAAGCAGGACTGAAAGGAAGCCCTCAGCCACTGAAAATCAGGCAGGCCCTCTCCACTGTGCCATGGCTGGCAATGAGATCTTCCCTTCCTTTTTGCTTGCAAGAAGCAAGAATGGAAGTAAGCCTTCAGCCATTGAAGAACAGTCAGCCGTACAATTGACCCTTTCCTTTCTCCCTCCCCCATTATCTCCCCATCATCTGCCCCCACCAGTTATCTGTCTCTGTTAGCTGAGACCTTCTCAGACCTCCCCCCACTGCCCATGCCAAGACCACTCCACGCCTACACTCACCCCCCCAAAAAACCCTGCATTTTACTTTCTTCAATCTTCTCACATTTTTGCTTTTCTACAAATGGCTTTTCAAAAAGCACAGGAGACAAGGGAGAATTGAGAATAAGGAGCGTGTACAACTCTCATTAAGTCATCAACATAAGGTTCCCTGATTGCTGATTAGGAAAAGCCTTCATGATGTGAGAATACCAAGGACAGCAAGTTGATCACTAAAAACAGATGGGTTGCAAGATGAGTCAGTTCATCATTTATTGCTGAGCTGAGTCACTGAAGTGACTTGAGTCCGACTGGAGTTTGAGTCAGTCAACTTGAGTCTACATCACTGCCACTAGCCACCACTGGTTGTAACTGTGGTCAATGTTGCAGCAACATTAGCCACAGTTAGAGTTAGTAGTGGTTCATGGAATCATAGTTAAGAAAGAGTTAGGAATTTACCCAGTGGATGGAGTGATGGGATGCAGGGAACGCATGGTATTGTGGTCTCCTTCTAATTCTCTTATCCAGCCAGGAGACAGCAAGGATTGCATTTATGCAGATCGTGGGCAACTGCTATTGAAATGTTGCTCCCCAAACCATTTTAGATGTACACACAGTTACTCTGTCTTACAATTCATAGATCTCATAGCTATCAGGGAATCAGGAGTGAATCCTTAACCTGTTCTTAATTATTGCAATATTTATATCCTACCCTTTTTCGAAGGATGGGCTATAGATAGTATAGCAACTTTAACCATTTACTTATAAAAGAGGACACAAGGATGGCTGGATATCTGCAATCCCCATAAGTCAAAGCTGAGCCATATGGTCAGTGGGCCCCAAAAGCTTGGCTGAAAAGCCAAGGAGTACTTTGGGAGCACAATGCAAGTCCAGTGCTGGTGCCAGTTTACGCTCTTTATTCAGAAGCAGCTCAGCTCACACTCTGACTACATATTGTGGTATCTGAGCCCATTCCTCTGCAAGAACTGAAATGGCTTTCTTCCCATACCTGGTTTATTTGAATCAGGCAGCAATGCTGGATGAAGTGTTCCCTTGGCTATATGCTAACTGTGACAAATATGCTCACAGAGCTCTTAGCTCTCCATGGGAGACTAGGATGGTCCCCTCCATGCTCTCCTTTCATGGGCAGGCAAAGACCTTTTTGTTCAAGGAGGCTTTTAATGTGCAATTGCTTGCAGAAATCCTTCTTGTGGGGAAGTGTATGCTTTATTTTTAACTTTTGTATGCTTTTCAGTGATTTTGCACTGTTTATAACCTATTTTTTTAATGTGATGATTTTTAATTGTGTTTACATTTTTGTTTGGTTTTAGTTGATTCTTTTCATGAGCTGCCTTGGGTCCCACTCTGGTAGAAACACGGCACAGAAATGAAATGAATAAATGAATAACAAACAAACAAATAAAGCCAACCGGAGTTAAGAACATTATCATTTGGGACTCAAGAGGATGACCACTTGAAAAATAGTGGTGTTTATGGCAGACTGTAGATCCAGGATGCAAGAGTAGCTTCTTGCCCCAGATTTCCATCTTCTTTTGTTCAGTGACTCCATCATGCTCTGAATACCTTTTCTTTCCTCCTCTTTCACTTGCTGGTATCATTATATCTACTCCCAGTGGCTGTTTGGAGGAAGAACCTTCTTGGAGGGCAGTGGAGGGCTCCAGCTCTGATTACAGTGCTCTACGGGCATTATTGGGAGTTAGGTCCAATGAGTTTGGTGTGACTTACTTCTGTGTAAATATGCTTAGGAGCAGGAGGTGTGATTGCCATCCTAATTAATCTGGAAAGTACTAGAACAAGTAAGAGATGGTAACAGGGGGCTTTGGGCTGCTGGACCATCAGTTGTTGTTGTTGACCATCATTCAGTCAATTTTGACTTACAGCAGTCCTAGGAATGAGAGAACTCCAAGAGACCCTGGTGTTTACAGCACTGCTTCAAGTCTTGTGATCTCAGGGTTGTGGCTTCTGTTATTGAATCAGTCCATCTGTAATGAGGGTCTTCCTTTGTTTCCTACTACATTCTACTTGATCAAGCATTATCTTCTTATCCAATAAGTCATGCTATATTATAATATATCCAAAGTGTGATAGCCTCAGTTTGGTCATTTCTGCTTCAATTGAAAGTTCAAGCTTAATTTTTTCCAGGATCCATTTATTTGTCTTTTTTGAAGCCATGGAATCCATGGAATTGTCTTCCAGCACCACTTTTGTAATGAGTGGATTTTCTTCCCATCAGCTTTCTTCACTGCCCAGCTTTCACACCCATACACAGAAATGAGAAATACTATGGCACTGAAGATCCAGATGCTATTTAATGATATAACTTTGCACTTGAGGATCTTATCTAGTTCCTCCATAGTTATCTTTCAAGGTCTTGGCCTTCTTTAAATTTCTTGATTATAGTCTCAGTTCCCAGTGCCTCTTGCAAAGCTGATATATAGAAGAAAAAATCTTTTTGCTCAGTGCCAGCTTGACTCTGTGTTGCCTCTTCTGTAAAGTCATATTCACTGACTTAATAAAATGTGGATAGGATAGGAAGAGGTTAAAATATGGAAACCTTTCACCACTTGCAGAATATTGTGATCAAACCCAAAGAAAAATCAGCCAGAAGGACATTAGGAAATAAAATAGTGACATCTAGGTTTTCTGTTGCTTTTTGGTTTCCTTTAAAGTAAAGAAGCAGGTATGTTTCTGTGCAGTTTGCATCTCAGAGGTCAGGACCAACCCTATCTCTCTTTAGGCAGAGTGGGAGAGCTACTTCAGACAGCAGATTTTGAGCATCATGAAAAGGCAACAAATGGTTAATTATGTATTTTTGGTGAGATGGTATTTGTATTGTCAGGAATAGGGAATGATGTTAGGAGGATCTTCTGCCTCCTATGCCAAAATTACTTGGCAGGCTTGACTGGATATTAAGCACCTTGACTTGTGAGGATCGAGAGCATTTGCCTGTCTGCTTCAGGTAGCAAAATGCCTTTGGACAGTCCTGAGACAGAGACCCTTTCTGCACAGTATTTGCCAAGCAAAAGGGCGCCTGGAGCGTCGTGCGATTGCGAGGAGTGATCTGCATGACGCACTCACAATTGCGCGACGCTCCAGAGGCCAGCAGGTGCCGATTGCATACCTTTTCATTTTTGTCTGGAAGCCGAAAATGGTGCGCAATTGCGCATTGCTCTTAGGCCCTGCACGCACTTACCTGGTGTGTGGAACCTCTGGATCCGCGGTAGTTGCGCTTCCTGCCCCAGCACAGCCTGGGAAACTCCCAGGCTGCGCTGAGGAAGGAAGAGGCGGGGTCTCGCTCAAGCAGGCAGCTTGTGTGGAGCTGAAGCAGTGGGGACGTGAGAGCCTCTCGCCGGAGGCTGCTTGTGTGATCTCTGTACCCCAGCACTGGAAAAAAAAAAGGTGCGGAAAGGGCCAAAAACTAATTGGCTCATCTTAATCAGGTCACCATCACTAAAGGCTCACTTACATAGACAAATGTGTGAGCCAGAACCAATTATTACAAATATGGCCAGCAGTAACATTCATGGGGTTTGGAGAGGGAGAGGTTACCGCCAATTCAAGTTTCACGGGAACTCTTGCTGGCTGTATTTGTTGCCTTCCCTACTATTCATTTCTATATGTGAACTATTGTTTGTGCTAGAGAAGAATATATTTATGGGAAGTAGCCTCCAATTCTTGATCTTTAAACACGGCAATAATGATGAGGAGGAGATGTCAGTAATGACTAACATTTGCTTGCCACAATTAATATAGAAATGATAAATCAGCCTCTTGTTGCTTGTATGCAGGTCTTGCTTGTTAGGTGAACTTGTGAGTTGTACAGTATAGTGAAAGCTCATCTTCGAGAGGTTTTGCCAAGAAATGTTGGAATTTGCAGGAAAGAGCTGGAGACAAGCAAATTAAGAGCAGTGATATTGAAGCAGAAATAAAAATCCTATTATTCAGATTCTATGATATTCTCTGTTGCTCCACTGGCTGTGGGTACTGTGATCAAAATAGCACGATGGGCTGTATGTGTTCCTGTGTGTTAGAGAAGTGGAGAAAGAGCAAGGTTTGGAGGTGCTTCTGAATACATTTCAGAATACATTTCAGAATATCTGCTTTAAACATGCTGGGATTCATACATGTGGTCGACAGAGCCTTCTTGGGGCTGTTTGATTGCCTTATTTCACAGTGTGCTTTATGGAGGAAGAGAAATCTTGAAGCTTACTTGCATTTGGATTTTAACACAGAAAACGGTATCATCCCCTGATTCTATATTCATGTTATGTTGCTTCTGTCTCAGACTGGCAGATGTCTGTCTGTCTGTCTGTCTGTCTGTCTGTCTGTCTGTCTGTCTGTCTGTCTGTCTATCTATCTATCTATCTATCTATCTATCTATCTATCTATCTATCTATCTATCTATCTATCTATCTATCTATCTGTCTCAATCATGCATAAATGTACCAGTAAATCTCCTTTGACCGCACTGTTACTGAAACCAGTTTCCGTGGTGTCTCTTGCTTTTGCTCTGATATCTGTCACTTGAGGGAGTCCTGGCTTGCCTGCTGTGTGTTGCCTTGTCAGAGAAGACTGCAAGGTGGTGTCAATGACTGGATTAGAGACAGTGGAATTTTTGCCTTGGTTGTTTAGCTGGCTGCTGTCGCTCCCGGTGCCGGGTGCCTCTTTGCCCACCCGCCCCCCACTGCTGCAGAGGGGCCAGAGTCCCTTCGCTGGGAATGAGCTGCCATTATGAAGAGTGGAACAGACAGAGAAGGAGAGAGCAAGGAGTCTAGAGTTTTAAAAAAAGAGAGCAACGGCACCAAGCATTCAGATTACGTCAGTTCTGGTGGGAAAATACTACAGAGTCCTCTGGAATAGGCTGCCTTCTGGGCATTTGTTTTGTTCATCTCTATCAACTACTGCTGGGAAAGAAAGCACGAGGGTGTGTGTATGCATTTTCTAAAACACCTCAGTTAATCTTTGCCACCTCTACTACCACTACGATTTCTGGCCATGGTGAAAGAGAAAGGTAATTCAAGCCTATCTGTCTTCTAAGTTAGGATTGAAATGGCTTGGCAAATTAGTGTGTCACTTGTGTTTGTTTTCACTGTGTTAGTTGATTTCTGTAGCTTTCTTCTTTTTTGCTCTTTTTTTTAAAAAAAAGTCCTGTGATTTTTAATGAGTCATTTGATTTAAAAATATATCCTAGACAGTGGCTGCTTCTCCAATGAAAAGTCTTAAGGTGTTTTTTTTTTGTTTTTTTGTTTTTTTGTTCCTTAAAAAAATACCTACAGATTTTTTTCACAAAGGTAGTTTTGCTATGGGTGGTTTCAGCAACTTGTTTAGCAGTCTGTTTCAGTGTACATCTTGACATTGTGATTTGAAATGTATTAAAGCCACAGTTATGAAACCCCCTATTTTAGAAGCATCTCATTTTGGAAATGCTCCAGAACAATCAGTAGCAAAGCTGATCCTTAATTATCTCAAGGCATTAACCTAGTAATGTTAATTTCAAATTTGTTCTGGAGAAATACTCCTGACGTAGAGAGCTGTGAATAGTTCAGTCACTTGTCCTTAGACTTCTGCTTGCAAATCGTACAGATTTGCGCAAGATGTGTGGAGGAATTGCTCATTTTAGGACAGATGCCTCTAGGATATTTTCTTGAAGTAATATGCAGAAAGTTTCAGTTTGCTTCACGGTTTGATGATTTAATGGAATCCTTATATATTAACCCATTTTCCCCCTGTTGTATCTGGAGAAAGTTAACACCCTTAGACTGCTCAGTTCTGACATAAGAAAGATGTGACGGCTATGATTATTAAATAGACCTGCTTCTGATGCAAAAAATATTAATGGATTTTCTTACCTTCAGTGAGATAGGATGTCTCACTGAGAAAACGATCAACTCTTATATGATTTTTAATATTCTAGATTTTTTTGAAAAAAAATCTACAGAAATCATAATATAGCTTGGGGGAGAAAATGTTTGAAATTATTCATCCTTGGATGAGAGACTGAAATAAGAAAGATCTGTATCCCTGTTTCTGATACTGTATTTTAGAGTTGCCAGTTAGTAGGTCCTGTTCTATATATTCCTTATTCTCCATCTTCTCTGGAAAAGAGACACACTTGGAAACCTCAGAAGACCAATCTGGCTATTATATGGATGTTGTGGAAAAGAAGCACATTGTTTATCTTTCTCATGTATGAAAATATCCATTTTTAAGTACAGATTAAGACTTTCACATAATAAAGTAAATGCCAAGAGTGGCTTTTGGTTATAAGGGTTTGATGAAATCCAGCTTGAAATTACCTGTTTTTAACCTAGGGTTGCCAGTGCTTTCCTTTGACCAGTCTCATGTGTCTTTAACAGATTCATGACAGGGAGATTTACAGCAGCTGAAGGTTTACCCATTGTTTATCCAAGCTGAGAAAGGAGGGTGAATTCCTCTTTGCTAGGCCTTGGTAGGAAGGTGTGGGAGCTCTGCCACTAAAGACAAAACAAAGCAACAAAACAAAATGGCAACCCCAACTTGGCCTGATCTCTGAAGCTATCCTAGGACTGGTACACGAAGTGGAATTTTCTTGAAGAAGTGGAAGCTATTCTTCAAGAACCATTATCATTTGGCCTAAATATCTTTCTGGTTTTCGAGATCAGAATTAGGAGTACAGTTGAATGTGGTTGTTCTGCACAATTCCCCCCCCCCATTTTTAAAAAGCTGCATTTAACTGGCATCATAGAACAGAGTGTGGCAGTCTAAACATTTCATTTCCATGACCAAGATGGTATGCTGACTAGTGCTGATGTTTAGTATCTTGTGGTAAGCAGAAGCTGTTTCTGTTTCCAACAGTGGACTGAAAACTTTAGCCACAAGCTGTACCCGCTAAGATACTACTACAAATACTAAAGCTGCAGTCCTCTGCACACTTCATTGAAACTGAGCTCCACTGAAGGAAGCTGGTGAGATTTAATGCCAAGTAAATATGGATACCCAGAATGCCAACCCATTCCCCTCCATGTACTTCCTAGCTTCCTTTTCCAAGCTAGATATCCATTCATCTTACTGGCTCTTGCAGAAATATTCTTACAGAAAGCAAGTTAATCAGGCAGCTGTAAAAATGTGGGCATAATTTCATCTAGAAAAACATAGTCCAGTGAAATATAAACCACTTAATAATAGTTTCTCCTCAAGTTAGCAGTCTTTTGCAAGTGGCAGAATCAGTTTGACAGATGTTCAGGTATCCTTAAGAGACACTGGGCAAATATGTGTTCTTTGTGCCATAGTTTGATATCTTTATACGCACACTCTGCTCAATCAGATTTGTTTTATTTGACCAGGTTGGATCTGACCAAGCAGTCCTTTTTGAATTGCATTTGATGACATCCCACATATTCCTGTAGGAGAAAGCAACAACAACAATAAACAACAACAAACTTCCATGTTTGGCATGCATCAGTCTGTACTTGTCTTCTCAGTATCTGCATGTTAACTGAGAGTTAGGAGCTTCATCAAGGAATGTAACAAGAGTGTGCTAGAGGACATTCCAGCTTGGTAATGCTTTCCAGCTAAGTGGCCGGCCTCTGTTAACAGTAAATGATTATCTAGTTCAGGCCAGAATCTGTGTTTCTGTAGTCAGGGAACAGCATGTAAGCATGTTATATATACCTTTAGAGAAAGTTGCTTATACTGAAACTCATTTGCCAGCTTAATCCCCATTCCCTACCCCCAGTTTGGACCAAAGGTAGGGCAGGCTAGCTTTTTTGGACTATAGCTCCAAGAATTCTTTCGTCTCCCTAGGCAATAAGGATTGTAGTCTTATACAGTCGTTTTCCCAAGCTCTGGTCTGGAGAGATCTTTCTTAGAGCTCATCACAATGTATAAATACTTTGTTGTCATCAGCAAACTTGGCCAGCTCACCAGTCACCAGTCACCTCTAACTCCAGGTCAGTTTATGAACAAGTTCAAAAGCACGGGTCTAATGTAGGTCGGAAGGTGGTAGGAAGATCTGAGAGGCTTAGCCAGCACTCTACTTCAAACAACTGTTCATCCAAGGGAAAAAAAAAACTTTTTAGAATCTTTTGCAGTGTTTTAAAGTTATTTGATAAACAGATTGAATAGGGACACTGAAGTTTTGAAAAACTGAGTGGGGCACTGTGAAGAAGTAGTGTTGGCACTACATTTTCTTTCTTGCACAAGGTCATTTCCAACTGTGCCAGTGCATTTGGGAAAGCCTGCCTTGCTGATTTTAGCAAACAGATAATCCAACCATGCTTGGTTTATCAGCATTTTCTCGCTGTGATTAGCTTGCTTACAATGCAGAGTTAAAAGTGAATGCAAAGTTAACATTGTTTCAGGTGAAGACTGAACTCCCAGCGGTTTCTCTCTCTGTCTAATAAGTAACAGCTGTGAGAGGGCTTCCTTTGGTAAAAGGTTCTGGGACCTTTTCACTCTACACAATGGTAGCACTATGATTCCACTTTAACTGCTGTACAAACAGCCTATGGAATTCTGGGATTTTCAGTTTAGAGAATGGCCTTTATCTCAACCAGAAAGTTCTAGTGCTTCACCAAGCTACAAACGCCACATACAGTTCCCTAGGATGCAGTTATGGCAGTTTAAATGGAATCATTGTACTATAAATTGGTAACATGAAAGAGCCCATGAGGAAAGGAGGTAGCAATGAAATATTAGTGGATGGAGCTGTGGATGCTGTGCAACCTGGTGTGGTGGGTGAGAATCCCACTTCAAATGTTAAGGTAAGATTCAGTCATCATGCAGACTGGATTCTGAATGTGGGGTGGAGGAAGGAATTCCATGTTCTTCTTCACTTCAGGCTGCAAAGTGTCTTAGCTGGCTCAGAACTTGTGGATGGGAGAAGCTCCTGCTTGGTGCCTTCATGGGATTGTGTCAGTTCAGATTGATTCAATGAGCAATTGCATTCAACCTAGCCAGACAAACATTTGTCGCCAGGGATATATCTGGAATGCTCAGAATACCTGCAAGATGCTGGATGTATGTATAACTTTACTTGACATTATTTCTTGAAGAGGAGCTTTGGGAACAGGTACTTTTTCATATTGCAGACCAACACCAACTCAAATGCACGAGGGCCTACTTGATTGAAACATTTCTTGCATTGAAAACTTCTATATCAGGGATTACATTTCTGACTTAGCCTTCTCATTGACTATTATTTTTCTGCAACTAAAAAGAATCTGGCATACAAAGTGCATAGGTGTATACATATTTGTACTTCAACAGGTTCTTGGTTGAACCAAGAAGAGATTTCATCACCTGTCTTCTTTAATGCTGCTAGTGTTTCCCTGCCAGTTCCAAGAGATGTGGGGATGTTTCCCATATGTATGTATATGTATACACACACACACACACACACGCATACATACACACACGTATATACCTGGGTGGCAGTGTAGCCCACATAATGCTATTGTGTACCATACAAGTGATAGTATAACCTTCAGGGCTAGGAAACAGTTGCCTTCAAAGGACAATGAAACCATGGTTTGGCTTTCTAGGGCTGCTATTCCAGACCTCAGCACCAATGGAATGCAGGAGGTTGATAAGGGTGGCAAATAAGCATTTTATAAGTTGCCAGCATTTGAAGCCAAGGAGAAGTCATGCTGAGTGGATGGCAGTATCCACTGGCCATTGTAATTACATATGCCTGAAATCAGTCATATCCAGAGCTTGGATATTATCAATTAAATTTTAATTAGGCTGATAGGGCTTAACAAGATAGTTTGTCAGTTAACAGTTTGGAATCAACTAGTTAAATTTAACTAGTTATGTGCTGATTGCAGCAGTTTGCCCAAAGAGGCTTTGCAGCTTAACAACTCTAGCTGTTTATTCCTGTAAAGCAATTAATACAATGGCACCTTGTTATTCATTGCTAGGTGGGAATGTGGGGTCCCAAGCGGAAGGGAATGGTTGGAGAACACATGGGAAATTAGAAATGGTGGAGACTGAACTTAGGATCCTTGGCCAATGCATGCAAAACCTGTGTTCTAAAACTCACTTTCTCGGGCAATGCTTTTTGATTCTCATTGTGTGGTCAGGAAGAGGGCACAGATATACACTCATGACAAAAGGTGGAGAGAAGAATAGAACAAAATGGGGGGAAAAGTATATGCCTGTGTCATTTTTCATTTTTTTATGCATATTATAAATTGCTGTAATTCTACATGAGCCAGGGAGCATATTTTGAAAAAACACAGGAAGTTACCATGACACCTAGTAACAATTTCATACAATAACAATGACATGTTACCATTACTTGGTTCCCAGGTGACTTCTTATGTTCAGAATCAAGAAATAATGTTGAACATTTTGTCTGTTTGTTTTAGTTCTAGGTTAATGTTCGACAATGTCCTCTGTTTTCACAGTTAGTCTGTGCGTTATAGCTCATGATTTTGAAAACAGTATTTTTCCTAGCAAAATATGTACTCATATAAGACCCAGTTCAGAAAATATTGGTCACATAAAGGTGCTACTGAAATAAATGGAAGTTGAGTATAACCAATTATAATTGGATGAGAGCCAAAGGGATTTGTTGCTTTAATTCACTAGTCTGGCATCTGTTTTTAAGGAAGAATTTTTACATTGTCTCTGACAGTGATTAACACATATAAATTAGAGGCAGCCTGGAATCAAACTGTACATGATATTGGAGACTGTTGATCAGATGTGAAGATTTTTATTTCCTGATTTAATTATAATTGAGCCAGAGAGGTGCTGTTGGCTTAGGGGACTGGTAGAAATAATGTCGCTCTCCTGATGATGTTGGGCCACAAGTCCCACAGTCAACACAGCCAGTGGTGACAGATGCTAGGAGCTGGAGAATCTTGACGCCTACATGATTCTCATCACTGGATTCCGGTGTCAGCACTGTGGAGTTAAACAGATTCCTGTTCTATGTTGTTTCCCCAATTTGAATTCCAATCAAGCAGATATTAGTTGTGAAAACGAGAGAGATACAATGTCGATACTTATCTTTCTCCAGCATGGCTTGGGAAGGCATTTAAGTCAAGGAAATGGTGAAGTGTTTTAAAAACCCTTCAACAGTATAGTGTCTTTAATCTATTTTTGACAGCCCCCTCTGCATCTATAGCTAAAAATAAAGCCAGAAGATATAAATCTCCTGTGTCATCATGTGCACCCTGGCCCTTCGAATAAATGAATGTAGTATAGTAGTATGACCTGTATTTTAACCTCACTGAGAAATAGATAAGGTGTTTTTGCAAGAAGGGATTTCAAGCTTTTAGGAAACATGTATCGGCTACTAGAAGTATGTGTGAACCACTCACAGTGTGAGTTTCTATTCCCTGTAGTGATTCCTCTACAGAAAGCTGCTTTCAGGTGAACATGGGCTCAGGTTCTGCCCAGACTGATAACTTATATCTCTTCAGTTTTATACTGCTCACCTATTTGATCTTAGCGGAACTGAGTGTTTCAAAGTTCAGTTTACTCAGTAGAAAAATGGAGCAGAAAGAGGATAGGTATTTTTTTTCTCAAGTCAATAGAAAATGTTTATTTCTGAGATATTTATAATGCAATTGTCCTATGATATCATTCAGTTTACTTTTCTTAACTGTTCCTGTTGCCCTCTTCAGCTGTATTCAGTTGCATGTTTTCTTCTGGGCATGTGTTCTGAGCATAACATGGTACCAGTGAAATAACTAAGATGCAACTCTCACTCTGTAGAGAAGAGATAGGCTGATGTGCCAGGTACTGTGTATAGATGAGCAGGCAGGAGTCTCTCAGTTATTGTAGTATTGGAAGAAGTGTGTGAGTCAAAAGCAAATCAATAGAGGGCAAGCAATTTGTATTCTGTACTTTGTATTCCCAGATTACATCCTGCTCATTTATCAAATGGGGTTTTGGAAAGTATGTCATATGACGAGATTTAGGATTCTTTCACATTACAGATATAACATTATAATTCTACCTTAATTGCCTTGGCTGCATCCTGGAGAATCCTGAGATTTATAGTTTGGTGAGGCACTAGAATTCTCTGGCTGAGAATTCTAAATGCCCCCTCCTAAACTGCAAATCGTTAGATTCCATAGGATAGAACCATGAGTAGATTGAAAGGATATTTAATGTGACTCCATCTTCTAGAAAGAGACAATAATTGTGCATTGGGTTTTGGAAGCTGGAAATAGGAACGTTTTGATCTTTGTGATTTATCCTTGATTAATTCATGTAAATTTCTGGAATGTCTTTAATACCAAGGAAATTCTTAGCAGCCCAGATGCTTCTGAAAAAAAAAGTGATTTTTCTCCCTTTTAAACTTAAAAAAAGAACTAGATGTTTCAGAGGACAGGTGATGCTGCCTTAAAATGCTATTATTTCCTCCCATAGTGGCTATTATTACAAAATGCGTAGTTTCACATAGAATCACTATGCTGAGGGTTTTCTTTGCTTAACTTTCTTGATGGGGTGTGTGTGAAAAATGTATGGTGAAGTGGTATCATTTTATACAACATGCAAGATAGGGCTTCCCCTGAAAATCTTAATAAGTTACACAGGGGAACATGGTCTCAAAGATGTGTCAGTCTCAAGGTTACCTTCTTTGCAATCTAGAAAAGGCTCAAGTTTCAGATATGGAGTTGTGATGAGTTTTCCTCACAGTTCTCTTATTTTATTTATTTATTTATTTTAGCTTACCTGACACTTTCAGTGTATAATTGCCTCAGAGGTCAGTTTGACCTGTGGTGCGTATGATATGTGTGAAGAAATTTTAAAAATGCACTACACAGCCAGTAAGAGATAGCGAATAAGAGCCAAGGACAAGACCAAAGCACATTCTACATTTTTACAAACAGCATTGCAAAGACATGGTTATTATAATGAAGGCCTACTGGAAAAAGTGGGCTGTATTATCTTTCAGGACATTCACTGAATATTAAGCATTTGTACAAAAGGGACAGTCATATTTGCACATAAAACTAACTCATAATTTGGTATTGCATGCATGACCAAACAAGGAGCCTGTGCAAAGCCCCAAGTTTACATGTTGCTCATCTTATTCCTCTAATGTGACGCAGAGAAGGAATACCTATCTGTCCATCCATCCATCCATCCATCCATTCATGGGTAGCTGTGTAGGCTATACAGCAAAATACAACAAAATCCAAAATCCACAAGCAGCATACCTTTATTGGGGCTTTGTTGGCTTTTTCCATCAAAGATGTCAGTAACATCTTTGCCTGATGAAAAAGTCAGTGAAGCTTTGAAAGCCTGGAGAAGGAACAGACTATAGTTGGCCCTCCACATGAGAAGATTGGGAAGAGGGGTGGATTGGCATGGTGCAATCTTCTTCCTTGGGAGGCATCAGGAGAGGGTTTGTGGTGCTGAGATATTAGGCTGTTCCCACCAGGGAACAGCTGGTGGCGGCAGTGGAGGACCAGAGGTGTGTTTTTAAAGGGCTTTGCAGCCTAATTGGAGCTGCCAAGAGGGAAATTCCTATGGAAAAAATGCACCAGAGGTGAGGGCAAGCAGGGTTTGGAGAAAATGACAAATAATCAAATCTATGAAAGTTAAACCTACAGATGTGAAGGGCTGACTGTAATATTTAGTTTGACTTTAACATATTCCTCGGGGTATGTTGTTATTTTACTTATCAATAAACTAGAACTGAAGTAGGCAGCATGTGGTCTTTATGTCAGTAGTTCTTTCTTTCTTTAAATACCAGATAAATACCCTAAAGCAGTGGTTCTCAACCTGTGGGTCCCCAGATGTTTGTGGACTTCAGCTCCCAGAAGCCCTGAGCATTGACCATAGTGGCTGGGGCTTCTGGGAGCTGAAGTCCACAAACATCTGGGGACCCACAGGTTGAGAACCACTGCCCTAAAGGCACCAGATGCCCTCTGATCTTGGAAGCTAAGCAGGATCAGCCCTGGTTAGGACTTTGGTGAGAGACTGCCAATGAATGCCAGGTGCTATATGCTGTATTTCAGCAGGAGGAATTAGTTCAACTATTTCTGAGTGCTCCTGTCCTAAGAAAACCCTATGGAATTCATGGGGTCTCCATAAATTGACAGGTGACTTAAGGACACATACACATGCACATTTAAAATCCATTTAAAATGTATTTTAATAGCATAGTATATATATTTTGACTACCTTTAAAGCATTCTTATCATTGATTGCTGTTCAGACTTAAGAATGAAAGTTTTTTCCTTAACTGAAGAGAGCCTTGCTCCCACAGCCCTTATGTTAGGAGCATCTTTTGTTTCTAGTTCAGGGGGCTGTATCCATTGTTAGATGTCTGTGTGTGTAACAGCAAGATCCAGCATAAATCAGGATGCAGTCTCTTCAGGAACTCCAAAACATGCCCCAGAGGGATGGGACACCCTCTGGAACCAGTTTTCAGGCAATTCCTAGAGCTACAGAGGGAAGAAATTACCATGATGTGGATCAACATTATTACGTATTTAGCCTAGTGATTTTGCAGCTGAAAACACATTGCTAAGTCAAATACTGGCTCCTAAAAATGATCTTCTACTCTTATAGAATGACATGGTTTAAAGGTATATTTTTTCAGCCGCCAAATGCCATATTATGGCCTAATATTTGTACTTTTACTGAATGACCTGTCCTACATTTAGAATTTGGTGGGAGTTATATTTCTAAGACTGTGAAAAGTCTTAGAATTTTAATGAACATAATGTTGTTCAGGCACAGACACAGGGAATAAATAAGTAAATGATTTGTCTCATCTTATGAAACTGGGCTGACTCTTAATGAGCATCTTACAAGTTGCAGGTACTCCTTAAAATACTGTGCTCAAAGGTCTTACTTTCTTTGAAATGAAGGCTTCAAAGCTCTGTTTTCTTTTATAAAAAGTACTTGCACGAATATAATATCCTCAGGCAAGTCATTGCTTTTCAGGGCCTTTCCAGAAATATGCCTTTCTACATCTCTTAGGCAGTAATGTTCAAGCTGATGTAAGTAGGGAACTGTCCAATTAATGATTGGTAAGCTGCCCTGGGAGGTTTTTTGACTGAGGGATGGGGTATGAATACTCTAAAATAAATAAAAATAATAAATAGGTTTTGGCCATGTTTGTTGCTCTGGGCAGAATATGTTGTATTGCTGATTGCCCAAGATCCTGCTCGAAGAATCTAATTCCTGTTATTAACTCTCATGTATCCATTTTTTAAAAATAGTTTGCTTTGAGTGCATTGTGAGGTATTTTCTGACTCCAGTGAGAATGCCACTGCATGAAGGGTTAGCAGTAGGGGTTAGCACTGAGGTTAGGGGTAAGGTTTAAAAAAATACCCCCTGGGTTTCGTGAGCTAATTGAGAGTTTCAATGCCCCTATCCCTGAATGAGGCCAGTTTACTGATAACCAGCATTTATTCCTTTCATTTCTTCCTAATATTTCATTGGAAGAAAATTGTCATGGGACTTTTGCATTTCATTATGTTGCATTGACTGGCACAAAAAGTACCCCAGTGGCAAAACAATGGATTTGTTTGGACAGCTTTTATCATAATCCCCTTTTGGATTTTTTTTTTAAGAATATGTACATAATATGAGGGTCCAGTGCTGGGAAGAAGATGGAATATTAATAAATGAGGATGAGGATATGGCTGAAAGTTATGGAAAATTGAACACTGCTATGTTTTATTCCCAGCATGTGCCTCTGGACAGAAGCTAGTTCCATCCTGATCTTCCTGTCTCTTCGATGCCTGACTTTAAGATATCCTTGAAAGCAAGGCACTATGAGAGGGCTGACTTGGGAAACAACCCGTGCTTTGTTATTTCACACCTCCTCTTCCATAGTGCTTTGGATCTGGTGTTCCTTCAGCCAAATAATGAAGAGATAGGTGGCCAACCTCTGCCAGGAGTGTGTGTACTGCCTGGTCTACTAACAGTATATGACTGTAGTGTGAATGGCAAGGGCTGCCCATTGGCTTTTGTTGCCAACACTGATCTAGTGCAAGGTTGTCTTCCTGCATGAACAGCAAAAAAATTAAATTGATGGTGTAGTAGCCTGTTGCATGAGTGGTTGAGGTTGTGGGATCTGGCTATTGTTTGCAAACTTCCGGCTGAGAATGGCAAAGATAAACATACCCTTGGGGTGGTGTAGAAGGCACTACATCCTCATGGTTCTGTGTGGATTCTGCTACAAAGCATGACACTGGTACGTGAGGCTTAAAAGAACTTTTATAGCCTCAAAGAAGTAGCTGTGTTGCTCTCTCACAGCATACAAAGGGAAGGGGAGAAAAAAAGGAGGCAATGTGGCAGCACCTTTAAGATGAATTGGTTTATATTTTTCTTCCCTTCCCTTCCTCCTTCTTAAAACCTCAGTTTGTTTGTTTCTTTTTTTATTGCTCTCTGCCTCTCCTTTCTGCTGAATGCAAGGTCACCTCTGGCATCAGAAAGCTTTGTCATGTAATATATATTTCCAGTGGGGTAAAGGTTTTCAGCTTTTAGCTGCTTTCTGAAGGAGCTGAAGCCAGCTGCATGTTAAATTACAAGGCAGTGGCTTCAGCTGGATGTGTCACTGTCTCCATCAAAGAGACTGGCAGAGAGAGGGATTATGAGAAACAAATAATATTAGAAATACCCCAACACACATATATATACAAATGTCCTGTCCCTGGAGTCTAGAGTCTATTTAATTCAGTACAGCAGAATTTTTTTCAATGTCAGTGAAAAATCTGCCTTCTGATATGTGGCAAGAACATGAACAGAAGAAAGAGCTGTATTGTATGGAATGTAGTGGGTATGTCTGAGGAAGGGGCTGTGGGCTTGTGTGACACTGTAGGTTTATTTCCAGTCTCTTAAGAGACTTCTAGCCTTGCAAGACTGGAAATTCCCTCCCAGTGTTTTTACTAGGGTTCTTGCGAGCCTTCCAAAGCTGACTTCCACGCATGGAACACTGGCAATCTCCCAGTTCATATGCTGCCACCACCCCCCTGAATTATGAATTACTTAGACAGAACAGGAGGGACTCTGCCTAATCCCTAAGCGTAAGGAACTTCTACCTCCCCCTTGCCCTGAGTGAGAGGTCCTATGTAGCGTGTGCCAACCCTGGCGTGGAAATGGAGAGAAACGGAGGTTTATAAAAGTGTTTTAATCAAGGCATGCAAATAAACAATATCACACTTGGGAGACCCCCTCTCCCAGGTACACTTAGTTACAAGAATTTACAAAACAGATATCACAGCACAGATACATTCTTAAGATCAGCCAATTCCCCAAAATAATAAACAGCCCTAACGCGGCTAACTACTTTATTCTAGTACTCACAGATGTTCTTAGAACAGTGGTTCTCAACCTGTGAGTCCCCAGATGTTTTTGGACTTCAGCTCCCAGAAGCCCTGAGCATTGACCATAGTGGCTGGGGCTTCTGGGAGCTGAAGTCCACAAACATCTGGGGACCCACAGGTTGAGAACCACTGTCTTAGAAGAAAGAAGCCAGGAGGCCAGGCATGCCTGCCTGCCTACGACTGGCATAGATCTCATCTCTGTGTGTGTCTCTCTCTGGCCACATGGCCTCTCAGAAGTTTTATTTTCCTCCTTGGAAGGATCTGGAAGCCTCTCCAAGATGCCCGCCTCTTTCCTTTTTGGTTGGTCAATTCTCACCTTGTGACCTGTGATGCTGACCCTTTCTTTTTGGTTGGTCAGCTCTCACCCTGTGACCCTTGATGTAATCCTAACATCTCATTAACCCTTGATTTACCTGAAGAGGGAAGTATCTCCCTTTGATAAGCCTAGATAATGGAAAGCCCCATTATCACAGCTTGGTTTGGAAAATAAAATGTTACTACTAAAACCCAGTATGAAGAATTTGATAGGCTAGCCTTCCTCAACCAGCTGCATTCTGGATGTGACAACACCCATCATTTCTAGCCAGCAGAGTGGGAAGATTCTGGTTGGGGATGATGGGGATTGCAGTCCATAATCTGTGGAGGCTGCCAAATTGGAGAGGATTAGGTCTCATGTCTCAAGCCCAAAGTGTGGGCGCATTTCTCAGAGGGGAACAGCAAACTAGTTAGGCAATGGACTTGAGGGAGGCTGGAGGTCTATTCAACAGCCTGTCCCCACTGCATATCAGAGAAGCCTTCTAAAATGTTTCCTAAGAGCAGAAGACAAGACTTGCCCCAGAACGCAGGGTGCATTTCTCAGAGGGGAGCAGCAATGGGCTTGAGGAGCAAGAATCCTTCTTTCTAAATCTTTTGAAGCTTCAGTAATAGGGATCCTATTCCCCATGTCTGAAGCTGCAGGTGGCAAAATCACAAATGTGGAGGGCCAACTCTGCTTAAATTGTTACAACTGACTTTATTTAACTATGTCCAAAATTCTGGAATACAGGTTAGGGTATAAGGTTGGCTCCCAGACTTGAGACTGGACTTGAGACTGGACTTGAGACTTGGAGTAAAAGACTTAAATACATCTCTGGTACAAATAGTTGGCTCTTTGTAGGACTGTCAGTCAGGTCCTTCTTGGGACCAATTCAGATTACATTGATAACAGATACTAATTCTAGTGGTTGCTGAAATGTGATGAAATCTACAGAAGGTTTGCCTAGTCTTTTATTAATCCAGTTTCATATTCCATGGTTATGTCAATATGGTTTGGTAAGCTGTTAATAGGTTATTCTAGAGCATTCTTGTTTCTTTGACTTTTGTGCAGTCATGACAGCAGGTTGCAGAGCGAATGGCAGAAAGCTATCATAATTTAAGGCATTAGTTTTCTGTCAGTGGATTGTAGTCTACATCTTACCTGGGCACTCTGCTAGAGTGGGTCATACCACCTATGTCATGGTTTCCTCTTAGGCAGGAAGCAAATGGAGAAAGGAAAAAGAGGTGGAGAAACATCATATAAACAGAATGTACAGGAGAACAAAGGAATGTACAAGAGAGCAAACAGAAGGTATAAGAGAACCCATTTGTGTTTTTCTAAATGCAATGCTCCTTTTGGAGGAGAGGTTGAAAGTGGAGATAGAACATTTGAAAGCCACCATTTACTTTGAGTAGATAGTTGGAGCTGTGTTCTCCACCATAGACTTATGTGGCTTTAGGCAAGTTCTTAGGAAAATTCTGAAGAACTTCACAAATTAAGGCACTATAATGACTTATAAGATCTTTTTGAGAAATTGGTTCAAAAGATTCAAGACTGCTTACCACAAAATATGTTAGCACTTAGGTGGGACGTACAAAACACTTCAGGACATCTTCAGTACAGTTATTGCAGCACATCCATGTCACCAAGAGTTTGTCGAAAGCCACTAACTTTGGATCAGCCACTAACTAATATAGTTTTATGCATTCAGCAGAGTGCCTCATAATGCTTGTATTTTTGGGTATGTGGGGGTCCCAAGGCATTCAGTTGCTTGTAATATTTTGTAAGTGAATACCAGTACTTGGGGTGGTCTTCCTATCCACTCCCTTCCAAAAATAGAGTGTGATCTGAGTTACTAGTTAATGCAGTAGTGTTTTTGAGGAAAGCTAATAACCGAACTCTTGTACTCCATAAATAGAACTTCATTACTTAAAGATTAGGGAGAGTTCACCAAAGGCTGTGTGCTGCTGAGGTCTTATTTAGAAATAATTGCTAATTAAAATATTAGGAGCCATTCCCTTCAGTGTTCTCTGTACTCATGGATTAAATAACAAGGCACTCAAAATAGAAAACCAGAAACTTACCAGGAATGGGGTGGAGGGGAAACACATTTCATCTTCTTAAATGTGATACAATATTTAAAATAAGAAGCTGTTACAGTCTTTTATCATTGTTTCTATAAAACACCACTGACATCAGTTATTTAGGCCTTGTACAGTTATTGTAAAAAAGAACAAAGATTTGGTTAAAGTACAACCGTCTGAAAACAAAACACATGGATACAACACATTAAAAATAAAGAAGGAGATCAAAAAAAGTCAACAGATAAGTACAGTCAGCCCTCCGCATTTGCAAGTTTCATTTTTGCAGATTTGATTATTCACGAATTATTTGCTGTTTCCTCTGCTACCTCTGTGCCATTTTTAATAGAGACTGCAACCCTTGTGAGACTGAGAAATTGCAAATGAGGCTTGTAAGTCCCTATTAAAAATGGTATGGGACAGCAGTGGAGGTGGCAGTCAGCCCCACCAGTCACCCACTTCTGCCTTGTGATGGAAACCTGATGCCTCAAAGGAATCCATGAGTATGACTTATAAGATCTTTTTGAGAAATTGGTTCAAGAGATTCAAGACTGCTCACCACAAAATATGTTAGCACTTAGATGGGACCTACAAAACACTTCAGGACATCTTCAGTACAGTTATTGCAGTATATCCATGTTACCAAGAGTTTGTTGAATATGGTGATCATACTTCCTTGCATGTTAAATATGGTTTGGGAGGGCCCTAGAGTTATTCATGGTTTTTTCACTTTCATGGGGGTCCTGTGCCCCTAACCCTAGCAAATGTGGAGGGATGACTGTACAGTTCAAAGCAAATCTGATAAACTATGTGTTTGTGGGAGAGGGATGAGGAGCTAAAACTAGCAAAGATCATAAAATAGGCATTAAAACTGGCAACATGTAATAGAGATTAAAACATCAACTGCTCTAAGGAAACAAAAATGTTTATATCTTTATTTCCCTTTCCTTATAATGCATCTTTCTTCCAAAATGGGACTTGAAGCAGTTAACAATATAAGTTAAAACAAAATGACTAAAACAATATGGAATATAGAAATTTAAAAAGCATTAAATAACCCCGTGATAGGTTCACCTTTGGGTGCCATAAGTCGTAAACAGCTTGAAGGCACAAAACAACAATCAAGACATCTAAGACATTTGTTTAAAATGATTAAAAATATATAAAGCACTTATATGTAAACACTGATAGCACATTCTCCTACCCAAACAGCTAAAGGAATGGGGGGCAAACTGAACCTCTCTCAGGAGAGAATTCCATAGCTTAAGAGTAGACACCAAGAGGGCCCTTCCTCATGTCATGAATAGTGAGCCTGGTAAGATGGTGATGCAGAGAACAAACCCTCCCTCAAAGATCATAAAACTCAGGAGACCTCATACAAAGAGATACATGCTTTCAAGCATTAGGCAAACAGTGAGGATTCAAATATTATATCAAGGAACTTTGTATAGTAGCTGATGTTTCAGACAGCTTCCTCAACTTTGCATTACTTCCTAGCCAATCAGTGTTAGCATGGTATGCTCCTTTTTAAATGTGTCTTTTTGTACATTTTTTTGTGGCAAGCTGAAACTGTCTGAAAGAAAACCTTCTGCATCTAAAATATTATTATTATTGTTATTATACAGTGGCCCATCCTCAGGAGCCTCATCACCCCACAGAGAAGCCAGTAATCCACTGCCATAAATGCGGAGAGCCATGTAAAGGTGAGGTGCTTCGTGTCCAGGCCAGGCATTTTCACATCAAATGTTTCACCTGCAAAGGTATGTAATATCATTTTTTCTGAAAGCCTGTCAATTGATCCATTCAGATTGTTTGTCTGCCTTTACCCAGAGGAGTTTATGTAGCCGTTTCCTCTCTGGCTGCCTTTTATGGGTGTGCAGATGGGATCCAGATCTTATGAAGACAAATCTTAGAACACCTTTGAAAGTACAGTAGAAAGATCTGGGAAAAAAGTTACTCCTTTGTATTATGCTTTCCATAAGCCACCACACAACATGGGCAGTAGCCATGTTGGCTTACAATTCTGGGAACTGTTGTTTGAAAAAGTAAAATGTCCAGTTTCTGATAATAAGGGGGAAAGCACCCCTTGAATGTGCACATAATGGCATAGGTCGTTTCTGCACGATGGGGCTCTTGCAAGTCGTCCCCTCACAGTCCTGGCAGGGAAGGGAGCATGACAGGAACAATCCCCTCCACACAGGACTGGCTCCCTGTGGAAGGGAGAACGATGGCCACATCTCTTCCTTCCACAGTGCACCTGGGCATTTCCCAGGCTGTGCTGGAGAAGGAAGCATCGTCATTGTGCTCCCTGCCCTTCCACAGGACAGGTAGGTACAGGAGCGTCGTGCAATTGCGGGCGCTAATTGGATTTTAATCATTTAGTAAATACCCTGCAAGCACAACACATGGGGACAGGATGGCAGTGGGCCAGCAACAACATTGTGCGGAAGCACGACCAGCTGACTGATGTCATCCTGTCCCCATAGCGGGACAGTCCTGTCGTGCGGAAATGGCCATAGTATAAAACAGAGGGATGTATTCCTAAGGGTTTCTAATCCAGCTGTTGAGACTGAGGGCCTTTCCACACTTTACTATTATAGCGCTATTATTCCACTTTCAACATCCTGTGGAATCCTAGGGTTTGCAGTTTAAGGAAGGGTATTTAGAATTCTCAGCCAGAGAGCTCTTTGACCTCTGTAAACTACAAACCCCAGCATTCCACAGGATGTTGGAAATGGAATAATAGCACTATAATAGCACTATAACGCTGTAACACTGTAGGGTGGAAAGGCCCTCTATCAGAGTTTGTTGTGAGAGTAAAGAATAGAGTCCTTGGGATAGACAGGAAAGAAATCTAATTAATCAATCAGCCAATCAATCAATCATCAATCAGTCTTGATTAATTGGTAATTAGTGCTGTGTGATTGATAGTAATGATCATGTGGGAAACATGTTTTGGTACCTAGATAGATTTTCAGCGTCTTAATAACCCATACAAACAAAATAGCAGTTCTGATTGTAATAGTTTAGCATATTTTTGATGAATATGGATCTCTTATGGGTATGTTTCATAGAAAATTGAGAGATTTTGTAAAGTGTTTGAAAGCTTCTTTTGCTACTTGTTTTTTTTTTTCCAGGAGCAATTGCAGATAATCCCTTCCTTCTGATTTCGTTTAATGGGCAGGTCTTTCATGATAGTTCAGACTGAATAGCAAAAAGTAGTTTCTGAAAGGTTATTCTTTAAGGGATCTTTCAAAAGAGAATGTCCTATCTGGAACTCAGTGCATAGGAAGGATGTTACAGTTGACTTCTGATCTCACATATCTGTGGGCACAGCTGTAAAGAGGAGGAAGTAAAGACATGAGGGATTTTACAAATGAGCAATAGGAATACCTCCCTCTTGTATTTTCAGCCAACCCCTTCCTCTCACTACCCTCTAGAAAACGAGGGTTGGTGATTTTGTGTACTGGTTCTTATAACAGTGTTATATACTTTTATGGACCTGATCTCCTGTGGGCTGGTAATAGTTCTTAACTTTCCTTCCTTCCTTGTGAATTAATATCCCCCTTTGCGACAAATGCCTATGATATAGTGCAATATGGCCCATTTCCGCACTAGCCGGCTGGCCCCTCCCGAAGCTGCAAACCCCAGGATTCCATAGGATGTTGAAAATGGACTCATAGCGATAGAACGGGCTAGTGCGGAAATGGGCCTAGTCTGCTTGCTTAGAGCCAACAAGGTGTGGTGGTTTGAGCATTGGATTGCAACCCGGGAGACCAAAGTTTGATTCTTCACTCAATCATGGAAACCCACTGGGTGACCTTGGGTGTGTCAGACACCATCAGCCCTAGAAAACCTTGTGATTCCCTGAGAGTCACCGTAAGTCAGAAATGACTTGAAGGCACTCAACAACAGCAACAACAACAAGTGTACTTGCTAGTTGTTGATTCTGCTAATGTGTATTATCTCTGTTAATATCATAGGAAGGGTCAGAAAGGAAGATCAGATTAGTGATGGCTCCAGGGCCTCTCTTCCCCCTCTCATTCTGTTATGTGTCAAACTGTTTTTTGATCAAGGACCTGTAGCTTGTCATACAGACATGATACATTGCTCTCTAATGCTGCTGGGGCATATTATCATCACAAATCACCTCTAGTTGCATTCTTCCCCAGTGCAGAACTGCTCTGCTGAGAGTTACATATGAAAGTCCTTGGCATGCTACATGGAATTAAGCTAGGTGATCTCCAGAACAGAACCACTCCATATGATCTTTTTGTGCAGTTAATGACTTCTGTCCACTTTCCATTCATTGCATGGTATTCAGTTCTTTCTCTCAAAGTAGTCTTTTTATCACAGGGATATCCTCATCTTCCATCCATGGTAGAATGCAACTCTTCTTCCAAGTAGTATGTGCTTGTGCGACTGACTACTGGATATTATTTGCAACGTTACATTAGTAATGTGAGACACACTTGCTCCCCTTTTGACCCAACCTTTATACAAACTTCTTTCTTAGTTTAGATCAGTTTCACTTAATCTTTAGGGGTTTTTTGAAAAACCATCTCTCTCCTACCTCTATGCCCCTCCCCAGAGATCTATGCTGTTTCTCTCTTCTGTCTCTTCTCTATTCTATTGTACAGGGATGGAATGTTGATCTATAGCAAAGGAGTAGCAACAATGCAGCAGCTAAAATCTACTTGTGGCTTGTGTTCATACAGGAGGGAGCAGCCATGATTTGTAGCTCTATGATCATATGGTAATGGTCTTCAGATGCAGCATGGCTTTTCTGTCCCTCATTATCATAACTAGCTTCTCACAAACGATTTAGATTTTACATTCTCAGATATGCCCTCTGCTTTAAGGCTGTCAAATGCCATGACTGTGACAGTGACAAAGGAAGCAAACTGTGTGTGTGCCTGTATGTTCTAATATCCTTAGTTCAGCCATCATGATGAAACTGTATTTTGGCCATTAGTAGTCAGTGGGCACATGTGCTTTCTCTTGCCCCTAGGTGAGTTGACTCCCTCCCTCCATTTTGTGGTTTTCTTTAATGGCAATTTGTCATGGCATCCAAATTAGACAGTTTGTCTCTTAGGACTGGAAAATCATTTCAAACTGTAGTTTCTGATTCTAATGTAGAACAAACTGTAGTCAGAGAGGATAACTCTAGTTGTCATTGTCACAGCAAACTATAGCTATTTCCGCACTACACTGTCATAGTGCTATTATTCTACTGTCAATGTCCTGTGGAATTCTGGGGTTTGTAGTTTACTGAGGCCAAAGAGCTCTCTGGCTGAGAATTCTAAATGCCCCCCTAAACTGCAAAGCCCAGGATTCTAAAGGATGTTGACAGTGCAATAATAGCACTATAATAGTGTAGTGAGGAAATGGCCTATGATTATGGTAAAACCAAGAGGTGGGGAAGGAAATGGGATGAATGAGAGTGTCAGGTTGCAGGCACACTTTCAACTATCTGTGATTCTCCCCTCCCTTCTCACACAATTCTAATGCATTTATTTCTAAAAATAGAAAAAGAATGGATGAGATCTTACATTACAAATAACCTAAGGAATTGATCCTTATAAACCACCTTAAACTCAAAAACCATGATGACATGAGTGAGTGGGGCACGTCAGGATGACATAGCAATCTCCTTCCCATCGCAGGCTGCACAGCTTAGAGCTAGGAGATATCTAACTGCGCGACCTAAAGTGCCACACTCGCCTGTGCCACAAACCTCCATTGCTCAGAGCAGCTTCCTTGAGTTTGGGAATAGTTATGATTGTGGCAATAGTGCCACAGTCATGCATACATGGCATATCTGAATACAGAGCAATTACGAATTTGAATTTGTACCTGCAGTGCAGGATGCCAGCCAATGTGTTTCCAAAGAGATAGTTCAAAACAAAGAACAAAGAGTGTGTGTGTGTGTGTGTGTGTGTGTGTGTGTAAAGTTATTACCTTTGGAGTTCCTGAGGAAGAGTCTGCCTTTCTTTGTCTAAGTACATTATTTGGTCCAAATTGCAAAGCAGAAGATGTCCCTAACACTTTTCTTGTTCTTTCTACTCCGGCTCTTGCATAAATTAATGAGATGAAAGTGGCCTGTGTCTTCGGTCTCATTGGGCATCTTTCTTTTTATCTGAATGCTGCTTTTAATTTGTCATTCAACAAGGTGATAGGAAGCTTGAAGATTTCTCTGAAGATTTCTTGCAGTGTTGGATTTTTTACCAATTATAAGTAGAAATCATTGGCTTAAGAAAAATCAATTATTTTTTTCCCCTAGACTGCAGCTCTTAGAATGCTTCCAGCTGGCACAACCAGTGGTGATTCTGTGATTGAGGGAGTTGTAGTTTCAAAGTATCATTGGACCAAATAATGTATGCTATGGAAAATTTGTGATATGTGAGGTAGGCCGGAATTATGTAAAACAAAAACAAATGCCTGTATAGTTGAAAAAGAAATCTACTTCTGGCAAGAAAATTAGAAGGCCAAAAATGCTAAATTTTCTGCAAAATTGTTTAGTGGATAGGAAATGGCAGCACTTACTTCCAAGCGCTGGTCTAGTCTGTTGGAACTTCACTTAGTGATCACAAGTGTTGAGTATGCTTTGGTTTCATTTGTAGTACAAAGTTTGGTCCATCATGAGACAGAAGCCCCGATACTGAATGCCTGGAGTTATTTGTGAGGGAAGAGACTCTCAAAAAAGAGGTGCTATAGTCATAGTGAAGAGTCATCCCATGCTTTTGCTGCACAGTTACGAAGGTTATGGGAGCTCTGTTGTATTCTGCATCTGTAACTAAACAGCAGATGGGCAAATAGTGCAATTTAGACACCACAAAATACTAATCAGCATGCACTATGATGTGTGTGTGTGTGTGTGTGTGTGTGCATGCGCACACAAGTATATTACAGCAGGTACACATGTGTATTACAGTAGACCACCAATATAATTATATTGTACATTGTGATCTGTATTTCTTTTATTTCTGTTACTACTATAGCCAGTACACTGTTTTATAATTGTTTTTTTAAAAATAAACAGCTAGATTAAGTGCTTTATCAGAACTCCAAATAAAGTAATAGAAAATGTAAAAAAAAATGTTATGGAAAATATAAAAACAAGGAGACAGTAATCACAAAATATGGAAAATAATACCAAACAAAGCTAAAGTTTCTGAGAGTCTACCATTTGATATAAAACTATCATTGCTTTATTTAGAGAAGAAAAAATCACAGTAAAGAATCAGGATAGCTTGTTTCTCCAGAGAGTGCTGTGTGTTCTTGGTGACCTACATATGTCACTGTTTAAATAACAGTATTCAATAAAAGGCCACTAAGTGTCAAAAAAATGAGCCCTCTGTCTTATTATTTCTCATACTTTTAATACAATCTGTCAGTTTTTTCGTGGGGGCTAAACTCCATAGTTTATTTAACCAATCATATATTGTGAGAGTCATTTTATATTTTATTGTATTGCTTGTCTTAAGCAGTTTACTGTAATATATATATATTTTACATCACAGTGTGCACTAGTTTGCATTTTGTGATGTACATTCTGTACATTTAATCACAGTGGGTGGATAGGTTGGTTGTTTCTTTGGAATGAATGTGGTGTGTTATTACCACGATGGCACTGTTCAGAACCACTTCCTCAGAACTTCTCTTTAGGACGAGACAACTTATAAGAAATTAATTTTGCAAGTAGTTACGTTTTTAAAAAAGCATGTTGAAGAAAATAGTTACCTTCAGTTATTTTATTTTTTTTCATATTGTACTTTTCTCCTGGAATGAGACTCATATGAAATTATGCGGAAAATTCACAATAGACTTTCTGGGTTGGACATAACATATGTAGTATATATGTTAAAAATAATATGACCATGAAGATGTATAGAGTACTCAGAACAGGGCATGTAACACTGTCCTATGCTTGTTTACTGAGAAGAAAGTTCTGTATTCACCAAGTGTGTGAGACAGTTCTGTTTTGTGTATTCATCTTTTACTCAAGCACACTGATGCATTTTAAATAACATAACATTAAATGCATCCTGATTATTTCAGTGGAACTTATTGTCAAGATAAGTGTATATATGTATGTGTGTGAGTGCAGCCCAGCAGAGAACACCATCTGAATAGAAACTGATAAAAACTGTGGTCAAGAAAGAGTAGTAGAAGTAGAATCATAGAATTGGAATAGACCACAGGGGCCATCCATTCCAACCCCCTGCTATGCAGGACACACATAAAAGCATTCCCGACAGACGGCCATCCAGCCTCTGCTTAAAAACCTCCAAAGAAGGTTTTCTCTGAGGCAGCATATTCCACTCCGAGGCAGCATATTCCACTGCTGGACAGCTCTGACTGTCAGGAAGTTCTGTCTGAGGTTCAGGTGGAATCCCCTTTCCTGCAACTTGAATCCATTGCTCCTTGTCCTAGTCTCTGAAGCAGCAGAAAACAAGCCCACTCCCTCCTTGATATGACATCTCTTCAAATATTTAAACATGGCAATCATGTCCCCTCTTAATCTTCTCTTCTGCAGACTAAACATACCCAGCTCCTTAAGCTGCTTCTCATAGGGCATGGCTTCCAGTAGTTGTTGCCATGTGCCTTCAAGTCGTTTCTGACATAAGGTGACCCTAAGGTGAACTTATCACAGGGTTTTCTAGGATGGAGAGTGTGTGACTTGCCCAAGATCACTCGGTGGGTTTCCATGGCTGAGTGGGGAATTGAACACTGGTCTCCAGGGCTGTACTCCAGTGCTCAAACCACTACACCACACTGGTTCTCAGAGCAGCTACCACAGAGTAAACCTAGCAGAACACAGCTAGAATTACCTCTGAGCAAACATGCATAGGATCATTTACTAGCAGTTTTAACACAGGTACTTTATGTAGCTTACAGATGTATGAAAGGACTAACATTACTCAGTGCTCTTTGAATTATTATTTATATCGTGAAAATGTTTATAATATAGATGGGGTGAATCAATGTTAAAAACATTTAAAGATTTCACATACTTACTTCCAACAGATTTTTCCACTGTACTAAGTGACAACGCATTTGACTTGATCTGAGTTAGCTGTCCTGACCTGCTGAATTCTTTCATTCTGGAGATCTTGCTGGATTTCCTCATATTTTGAGAGGCACAGTTACTTTTATTCAGATAGCTGGGAAGTATTCATTGTGCCCTTTTCAACCTTGATTTACCTCCACTGATTTTACCTGATATAATATTTCTTGGCATAGCTGTTTTGCTTAGAGTCTTTCCCATTATAGAATTGCATACCTGTTGGCAGCAAGTGACCGACCATATTATACTTTATTAGAATACTCACTCTTTCCAACTTCGGGAAGAACTTGCATTGCTGCATATGGTTGTTGATGAAGATATTTATAAGCTGCTGACAGATTAATCATTTGTGATTTGAGCTGCCAAACCAAAGTCACATTGGAGAAGAGTAAATAACCTTTGCAAGGGTAACAGAAGTTTAGAGATGGCTCTGCATTATTATTCCATTTCGTTTCATTAGATTAAAACATAATTGGAAAAAAACAGACAGCTAAAAAAACAATGATTATGATAAAGCAGTTTTTTAAAACACAGTTATACAGTTCTATTAAAACATGCCTAATTTAAAACAACGTTTATAATTGTGACAATGAGAATACAAGTATAACACACACATACACAGTAAAAGACCTTTCTACACAGTTAATTACCAAAAACTTCTACCTGCTGGCAGAAAAAAAACAGGGAGAGGGCCAGCTTAGCTTCCATCAAGAAGACTCTCTTGCATGCCCTTCCCCTATTAATGTTATTTTTACAAACGAATGTCATGCTTATAACCTTTGTACAAACTCCTAGCTGACAGCAGTGGTGTTGAGAGTCACGTACCCTAACTGCATCTTTGACTGAAGGAGTGTTCTACCATTGAGAGTTGATAGACTCCTCCAATAGTCTTCCAGACTTGAGATTGATGCTATGCTTTCTGTAAATAAGAGCCCCATCTAAGCATGTTGTGTAAAGTTAAGTTTCTTGTCTGGGATATACTTCTAAGAATTGTGTTTGGAATTGTAATTGTAATTGTACTGATTTTCAGCATGCACTGTGTCTTTTTTTTAAAAAAAAAAACCAGGACAAACACATTAGCTGTGTGAGAAATGATGGTATCCCAAAGTGTTTATATACCAAATTGCAATGCTACTCAGCAGTTCTGGACAGAATAATACACAAAAAAATGTTCGGTGTATATTTGCACGACCTTGTTCTGACATTTGATTATGTTGCTCTTTTTCCTTCTTTGTCTATTAAAGAATACGTGTTGGGGGTGGGAGAGAGGGAAATAGAAGGAGGTTGGTGGCTTCCATGTTAGTGGGGTGGAGAATCTACTTAAGGTTTTAGCCTGGAGGATTTGAGGAATTGTAGTCCAAGCAGGTAGCATTCCCAAGCAATTGATCTTAACCATAACTTCTCCTTACTATTCCAAGGCAATAGTTGACATCAAATCAAGATAGTTGCAGCTTTTTTTTCTTCAGTGTTAAAAATCAATCAATCAGTAAGCCTTCTTTGGACACTAACTATACAGTTCATGTTTTATGATAACCTCTGTGTCTTGATGCATTTCCTAACCATTCTGTACCCCCTGAAAACCATCTGTGCTCATTGTTACCACTTTTTATGCCAGCAGTGCATGATTGGAGAAGCTGTGGCTATTTCTAGCTCAGCTGAATGCTGATAAAGAGCCAGCTAGCTAGAAATAGTGGTGCTTATCCTCAAGGAAGTGAACTCTTCATGAGAATATGCAAAGAATCTCAGTTACTCAGCAACTGACCAAACCTGTATTTAGGGAAAAGGCAATGAATAACTATATTAAAGAAGCGCATTTTGTGGTCATCTAACAAAAACAGCAACGATAATAAACTAATTGCCTGTTTGGGGAATAGTTTTGCATTCAAAAATACACACAGAAATGTTTTCAAAATATTAAATTTCCTTGGAAGATTAATAGAGTCAGTTTTAAAATACTACGTGATACCTAGGATAAGAATCTGGGTTTATAGTCTTTTTTGAAGGAGGGGATATGATCTAATGATATAGTGTATGGATATGAATGTTAGCAGATATGATCTCCACCTCAGTATCCCAGAGACAGTGGCTAGGTGAACTTCAGGACAAATGGATGTCTCTCCGTTGAACTGACAAAGGTAGAATTGCAGTCTCCTCACATTTTTACCTCATCCACCAAGCCACTGGCTTCAGGCTGCCTGCTACTCAAAAGAGCTAATCTGCACCCATTCGTTTCCTTTTGGATCTGAAGAAGGCTCATTGTGTATAACAGAGTTTGGAAATTGGTTCTCCGAGAGAAACTGACATACCAGGTTATTCAAATTCCAAATAACACCTGTGATACTAAACTATCTCACAGGAAACCTTCATCACAACTAAAACCTATATTCTACACAGAATAATTAATGCCTTTTGTTTAGGAGAGCACATAAATTAATAAACAGCTTACTGAGTCATCACTTTATGTGTTTTTATTCACATCCATTAAGAATTCAGTAGTTCTTTCCCTCACAGAGGCCATTGGAACCAACTGTTCCTGTGAGTAACAGAAGAGATAGCAGATGGCAAGGTGAACTGCCAACGTTGCCATTGTCTCTTCCTTTTGCATCTGATACTTTTTCTGTCTTGCTGAGACCCAAAGCTGGTGCTGTCATTAAACAAAGGGATGTGATACTTTCAGGTGGGGCATGGCGATATGTGAGAGAGTTGTGGCAGAAGCACCACTGACCATTTTTCCTGGGCTCCCCAGCTCCTTCCCTATCTTGAACTACGCAGCTCTGTGTCCTACACAGCCAGCCATATATCCCTCATGTAACCTGCGACCCTTGCCTGCAACGGAGGGTTACTGGGTCACTATGTAGACCTTGATAAAGCCACTTTTGGACTACAACTCCTAGAATCCCCAGTCTCTAGAGGTTTGAGGAATTTTAGTTCCAAGTGTGACACCTCCAAGCTCTGCTAATGTAGGATTCTTCTCATATGTGTGTGTGTGTGTGTGTGTGTGTGTGTGTGTGTGTATATATATTCTTTATTAGGTCGATAAGAAAATAAAATAAAAAAATAAGAGAACAAAGGCAAAGTAATAGAGAAAAAGCTGCCGAAGAAAGGAATAAATGTGAAAATACGATGTTTCTAGTATATCTAGAATACATGCAACAACTAAGTGTGTCGATTTTACTACATAAGATAAGATTCAATTCCCATTCCACTCAGGTTCTATAACCTGAAACGATGGAGAAAGGATCTTGTCTTTCACTTCAGGCAGCAAAATGTCTTGGGCTGGCTCTGAAAGCAAGAGGGAAGGCAGCTGGTGAAGGAAAGTGGTATCATTTTTGCAACTGATTTATGTAAGCCACATGTGCTTTTGACTGATTTAAGACTCTGTTTTTGTTCTTCATCGTCTTCTGTGATCCAGTCTGGGATCCTGGTGAGATACAACATGGATGAAAGTGCTTTAGAGAAGTAAATTACAAGGAAGATACCTTAGCTATCTGTGACAAAAATATATAAGGAACTGAGCATCATCAGCACTTTAGGATCTGGGTTATTTACGTATGTGGAGTTATTCCATTTACATGTACCTTTTCTCCCTAGACCCAGAAGAACTCAACAAGTTCATCTAGAAACACAATTAAAAATACTCACATTAAAACTGTTATTCTTTTTCAAAAAATATGGGGACATTCAAAAAGATGATAAAATTAAACCCAGAGCACACATTCCACGTTAAAAGGCTCCCTTTGAGCAATTACTCGTAAGAAACCTTTTTGAAGAGAAAAGACTTTACCTGCTGGTGAAAGGAGAACAGAGAGGGGAGCTGAGCTTTGGCAAACGTTTGAGTATGACCTGGATCACATGAACATCATGAAGGAAGAAATACTGGAAAAGATATTAAGTGGACATTCTAGCAGCCCTCTGGAATTAAGAGTTGTCTGGTGCCACCCAAAATCTCAAAGCATTGCTGTGCTCTTCCAGGTCTCTAGGCAGGAAGACAACTCTCATGGCACCTTGTGCTGGAAGAGGAGAAAGTTAGATTTTCATTGAGGTGGCATTTTAGGCTGGTCATCCTTTTCCACTCATTCCTGCTTGAAACCAGGGCCTGTGTGGATAGCCTTTGTGCAGGGCTGATGCATCAGAAAAAAAAAAAACAGAAACAAGAAGAAGGGACTGGGGAGAAAGCCATTGGGTAGATGCACTTGGACCCATTATGCCATTTGAAGCAGGGTGGGTAATGGAGTGCCATCATTGTGATCAGTAAGACTTCTTGTTGCACAAGACATTGCAGTAGTCGTACAGGGGCTGGAAAAACTCCCCACGGGCTGTGTATGACTAGGTAAGGTTGCATGAAATACCAGCCTAAAAGGTTCATTTGGCCTCCTGCCTGGCTGCTAAAAAATGTGTTTTGTTTTTTTTCCTCCTGGCTCTGGGTTGGCAAAAATCCTAGTTGGCCAGGTTTTATCTGGATGCCGCTGCTGTCCATTTCAGTAATCAGCTGGCACAGAGATGTAGCTCTGACATCCCTCCTTAACTGTTGTCTGCTCTATCTCTGTCAATGCAAAGATCCAGCCATGTGACATCCCAGGAACAGACAGACAGACACTTTATTTCGGGACATCCCAGGAACTTGCCCACTGGTCTCAGAAATCTCACGGAATAGCAGGCAGCTAATCTGGAAACTCTATGCAGAACTTTCAATCTGTTGAAACTTGCTCTGTTACCAAGCTGCACGCCAGTAATTCAAGTGAAGAAGACAAAGCAGAAAACTGACTTGTGCAGTGCAGTAGATATGACTTAAAGAGCCTTATGTAGTGAACCAAGCTGATAATATAACAAACAATTCTGGCTTTTTTTTTTTTTTTAAAGAGAAGCCCCATCTGCTCTTCTTTGAGGAAAGTAATGTGACTTGACTGATGGTCCCAAAATGAGATGAACAAAATGTGAGTGGGGTGTGAGATTTTAAAAAAACAAAAACCTGACTAGAGTTCTCAGACTATAAGGATGTTAAGCCTTATTCTTTCAAGACTGTGAAGTGAAGACACCATCATTTATGCAGGAAATTTCCCTTTCATCCTTTTAGTGGAATAAGAATTAATTTTATTTTACATTTACAAGGAAAGCTAATAAAAAAAATGTTTGTGACAAAAGTAATCTTTTACCAGTGGGTTGAATAAAAGGAGGCCTGTCTACCCTTAATTTGCTCTGTTTTTCTCAAACAAGGACATTATTATGCAGAATTAGAATTAATGTTATGAGGAGAATCTGCAATGTTTAGCTTTACAACTGGGTAAAAATATTTACACCTGGACATTTTGTAAGCAAGTTTCGTCTCAGCCAGAAGCGTACTAAATAGACTTAGATGAAGACTGCACTTGTTCATTTAATTGGCTTACTTACTTTCATGCTTAATACTGTTTTATGCCACATGGTTTTCGTAATATGGACAAGGATGCAGCAAAGCATTTTAAAACTACAAGTACATCTTATGTTTATATTCTGTGTTTACTTCAGTGAGCCCATGGCAGCACAAGTGGTTTTCTTTGTTCCCACTGTACCTTCACAACACTGTGTGGTAGATCACACTGAGAAAGCTTGTCTAGCATGAATTTCATGGGTCTATAGGGATGTCCCAAGTCCCATTCCAGCTCTATCCACTAAACTACACTGGCTCCCATCTAATTGATTCACTTTATTATTTATATGTTCTGAACACTGAAAGAAAGCACTATGCCCCCATAATAATTTATCTTCTAATGACAGGCTAACACTATTAAAGCATCGTGGTGGGGGTTTTTGTTTGTTTGTTTTGTTTTTGTTTTCCCCCGTTCACTATATTAAAGGTAGAAGTAAACACTGGATCAAGTGATGTTCATGGGAAGGTTATCCAGCCAGTACTATCAGTTATTCTTCTTGGAAGTCCCTCATCCATTTCCTGGTATCCAGCAGCCAGCCTAAACATGAGCACAGATTTATACTCATAGCTTTTTATTTCCAGTAACTATTTGCAATTCAGTGCTTCTGGACTGTTGAAACTGCCATTTTGTTCCTGCATATCTACAGATGGACCCAATTAATGATTAGGCACTGTTCAACTGCAACTGTAATCTATTAATAGAGAACATTTTTTATTAAAAGCAGCAGAGAAGAAATCTGTCATCAAAGAGAGACACAGTTCACGCTCATTATGCTCCAGCTTTCTGGAGCAAAGCAGAATATCAGTGCCAGATAATAAACCAACCATCTGTAGACCAGCTTTGAGAAATGGGCAGGAGTTTCCTTTGCAGTAGGTGCACACTTACTTGGCCTACTTAGAGGCTTTAGAATAAATCTAAGGAAAGCATCTGGATTGTTACAGAAGAGTATGGGGTTCTGATTGTCATACAATGATTGCTAGTTGTGAACAGTGTTCCTAAACAAATACAGCGCACCTTTGTTTTTAGGATTTCATAGCAGCTATTGGACTTGAGCATTGGAAACCAGCAAGGGCTCATGGATCCAAAGTGCCAAGTATGATCTTCAGACATTCTGGTACTCTGCAAGGAATACAGAGGCTGTAGTTTTTTCACAATACATGCAGTTCTTTGTGTGGTGATATTGTTGGAACTGAACTGTTGTGAAATGTAGGTGCTTCCATGATTGAAGAAAACTGATTTAAACAACAACAAAACAGCAGTGATGGTTTTGAATCAGTTTTAGGCTTCATTTCAAAGTGATGTCATGGATACCAAGTAATGCAGTGTGACTCCCTTTTCCTCTCAAGCTTTCCATGTCACCAGACCGTCTGTTTTGGTGGATTTTCCCAGTGTCTGGAACAGGCATTGAACAAGAAGATACAAGAGGGAAGGGGAATCGTCCCATTCCTCATTCTCCTGGCAGAAGTTTTACATGTGGAATGATCCAGTTTGATCTACCCCTGAACTTGCATTGTTTGTCTCTCTGTATCAGGGGTGGGCAAGGGACCTTACAGAATCACACCCTCCCACTGGCCCCCCTGCAAAAGAAATGGATACCTAATTTCACCATGATTTTTTCAAATCCCTGCATCTTTTAGGTCCAGGAGGGGGCTTTTAGCAAGAAAAAGTCAACATTTGTTTGTTTGTTTGTTTATTATCACACCTTTCTCCTGACACAGGTCCCAAGGCAACTCATATCAAGTTAAAACAAAGTGCACTAAAAAAAATTGATAAAGTTAAAAAACTTAAATATTACAACAGTTAAAAAAAATAAAACACTGTAAAAAGAAACAAGCATAATACACCACATTAAAAAAAGATCCTTCTGCTGAAGTATCTTAAAAGCCAAAGTTCTTTAAGAGAGTAGATTGGCAGGGGTGGGGTGGGGTGGGGGGCTCTATGGGAGAGAATTCCACAGTTTGGGAGCAGTCACAGAGAAGTCTGTTTCTCCCATCCTCATCAAATGCTCCTGTAGTGGTAGTGGGACAGAGAGAAAGCCATCCCCCAGAGATCTTAAAATAAAAGGCAGACGTGCTTACAGAAGGATACATCTTTCAGATAGTCTGGATCCAAGCCATATAGTCATAATCAGCAGACTGAAAACTGTGGGGGGGGGAGATTTCTGGGAGGTCCTGGAGGCTGCATGGGTTTCCCAGGCTGCATTTTTGGCATCCTGCTCTGTATTTTACTTGCAGCCATACTTGTTCTGTGAGGATTTACAGAATTATTCTGTAATGGCAGTATGAAATTACTTTACTCCTGATTCTACTGGAAGAAGTTTTGTTTAGGGGATGATTCCATTGCATCCTATGCTTAAAATGCCAAGGGCACCACAGTCTGTATATTATTTAGTTATTTTTATTCTGCAGGGGTTTAAGCTGAGAAAGATTCTTTAGTAATGACAGTATGATATATCTTGCTGTTACATTAAGTAATGTTTCAGTAAGAGTTACTTCTTCACTAAGACGCACTTAGATTGATTCTTGTGGTAACTGTTAAAAGTGAAGTTTCCTCTTTTCCCACATCACTGGACGGTAGGCAAAGCAGCATCAAGGCACCAATTAAAGCAAGTCAGCCATGTGACATGCCGACTTAATGGTTTATAATAGCTTTTTCTCATATGGAAAGCATTTCTAATGTTGGGTGGTAGCAAGCATGCAAACGTGATCCAGACTCGTATATCAGAAAGCCCTGGAATCTGGCGTAAGTCGGAACAAAATAGAAATTTTCTTTGGCTGGGTCAGACTGAGTCTTTGTTTCCCAAACTATGTTGATCGTGTGGTAATCCACTAGAAACAGCTCTAGTGGGAGATGCTGGTTTTGTTTCGTGTAATTCAGCAGACCTGCTGTGCCTGGGACCTGTTCTATGTTATACTTACCAGATGCTTCTGTGAGATACTACTTTAAAAATCGGTATTAATCTTTAAGCAAGTCAAAATCACTCAATAAAGCACTGGAAATGTTAAAGTAATCTGCATGTGTGTAAAAAGATTGTACACATTTCATTCTTTAGCATAAACTTAACATAAACTTAACACTACCTGGAGATCTCTGATCAGGATCAAAAGCTTTCTAATCCATAATTCAAAGTAACATTTTAAACTGGCCTTAAATTTAGCTGATATCTGTATTGGAAACAAATCTGAAAAATGGTTCCATGTCAGATAACAAATTGGTACTCTGGCTGGTAAGCCTTGTTCCTAAATGTTTTAAACTAGACTCTTAGGTGCTCAGTATTTCTTCAGTGGTGGATTAAACCATGACTATAGTTTACCAGAAGAAGCTTACCTTTCTCTGTCTTACATCATGATTTCCTGTCAATTAAATTCTTCTGAGGGCAGACTGTCTGGCACCGTTATGAATCACTTAGTATCTTTTAAAAAGGTATTTATGAACACTGTTGAACTGTAATTTGAGAAAGATATGTATCATCTTCACTTCTAATACCTGGCTGCATTAGATGGCATAATTAGATTCATTTTATTTGAAAATTCTGAACCTTGGTGCCTCATCTAAGCTTTATGAGAGGGAAGGTAGAGGAACCTAGAGCAGGGCTTTCCAAATGGTGTGCTGCGACATGTTAGTGTGTCACCTGAAGTGTGTAGGTGTGTCGCCTACAATCTTGGAAATGTATATTATTTATAAATCATATATTTTTAAAAATATATGAAAGGTTTTCATGAGATATGTTGTGTCCCCATACATTTCATTATTACAATTTATGTATGTGTCTGTATCTCTTATAAACGGTTAGTTTAACCTCTGGTTTGCTAGTAAAACTGAATTACTATGTCACGAAATGATGCAAGTCTAAAAAAGTGTGTCACCAACATGAAAAGTTTGGAAAGCTCTGACCTAGAGTGACAGCTGAGGAAGAAGCATCTCTTAAATAGCCCAAGGCACTGCTTTTCCTGCTTGATTTCATTGTGGCATACCACAGTGGGCTGGGACTGGCTATGAATTGGTACCTGCTGCAGTTCTTAAAGAATAGTTCCTGGCTCCTCTTATAATCTGGACCAGACTTTCTGTTAATGATGGACGAAAATATCATATTGTGTGTAAACAGTAAATATAGTGGTAAATGTTGAAGCGAAGGCCTTCAGTAGGACAGTGTCAATAGTAACACCTTCTGGAGAATCAAAAAATGTTGGTGGCTATGTTGCTCTAAAACTGTTTCTAGCAGTTTTCGTTTCCACTAGGAATAGGTCTTTTGTAAGGCTATTAAGTCTTGTGAACTCAAGACCAAACCACTCCAAAATACTTTGGATTACAACAGAGATATCTCCTAAGAATACAGGCATACCTCAGTTAACAAAGCCTCTGACAGTGAGGCTTGTTTCTACAAAGGCTTATCATGTTCCAACACCAACTCCTTTTTTTCCTGCTGTCTAGCTAGATTTTTTTTTTTAAGCAACATTAGCATTAGGCATATGGTGAAGGAGGGCAGAGAAACATAGACTTTCAGAGTCAAGTTGTAGCAGTATGTCTGTACTAAACAGTGCAAGAAACCTTTGGCTGGGAAATAGCAGGATTCTACTCCAGCTGATCCTACTGTAGCCATGTGTGCTTGCCTATGACAGGCAAGGGAAACAGCAGCTGCCTCCAGAATCCCTTACTGGGCATGTGTGAATAGCAAAACAGAGAGGAAAGGGGAAAGCAGATAAGCCTGCCTCCCCAGCTTCCCCTCAGTATGTTTTTTTTAAAAGAATATTTTCATAAGTTAGCCTACCAAAATGGAAATCATAGGAAAAGTGAAGGATGGTGAAAGAAAAAGTCATCCTTGAATACATTTTGAAGAAGCCTTCACATGGTTTATTTATGCAAGGCTTGCCTGACCTGATCTTGATAAGTTTGAATAATAGGTTTGTTGAAACACGTTGAGCTGCTCTTCTTTTTTGTGGTGTTGGAAGGTATCTCTATTCTTTCCATGCTATTTCCGCCTCTGGTACCAAATTTTCTGTTATAGGAGCAATGCCCAGAAACACATCTGCTTCATTAACTGAGGTATATGTTTACACTGTGGGGATTGTAGCTAGTCTGAGAAAGAAAGAAAAAGTTTTGGGACAGGGCAAATGATGTTATGGTCCCTGCTCATTAAAAAGTCCTAGAGATTCAACCCTGTGAGCACTGAATCCATTAAACCAATGTGCATAAGTAATGATGTCAACAGTTGATGATGGTTGGTTGGCCAAAGATCAGCCAGAGAGTTGCCTGGCTCAGTGGAGATTTGAACTTGGATCTTCCAAATTGCCACCCTGCAAATGTACATTTGTCAACCAGATAATTTGGGAGGGGGAGTGATGTTCTAGAAATATATTACACTGGAATGTATGTAGGATTGTTGGGCCCATGGGTTTAATCAGGCTGTGGACTGCAAAGGGTTGGATCTGGCCCACAGAGGATCTTTCCCTCTCTCCCCTTCCCCTCCCCACAAAACACACATACATATTTGTGTGCCTACTAAGATTGTCACAAGAAGTAAATCTTAACGACTTCAGTCAGTTACTGCTGGGATACTGTTTTAGAACAAATAATACAGTAGCCCAAATAAATGGAACTGCTTGAACCATTCCAGTCATTGAAATGAATGGGATTCTGTGCTGCAACACTTGTAGAAAGAGTATTGAAGAGCATTGTCTTACTAATCCTTTAGAAATTTCTTCAGATGCTCGCTCTTGCTTTAACATTTAAGAGAGCAGATTATAGGATACCAGTCTAGGGACCAGATCCTGTCTGATCTTAGAAAGTAAACAGAATCAGCCCTGGTTAGAACTTGTATGGGAGACCACCAAAGTGCTGTAGGCTATATTTTGAACTGGCAAAACCACACCTGAATATTCCTTGCCTAAGAAAACCCTATGAAATTCATGGGGTCACCATAAATTTACAGGCCACTTGAAGGCACATACACACACGGTCTAAATGGAATGTGCTTTAAATCCAGCTATTGCAAAGCATGTTACATGGAAGGTTACAGGGAGGTTTTTTTTAGAGCTTACAGAAGCATGAGTGGGAGTGAACCAGAGTGAACGATACTTGCTGGTATCGTGAGAAGAAGTCCAGACAGGTGATCTTAATGGGGATTAGACAATTGGGGATTAGACAGACCTGAGTCTGACTCTTGTAGCATTTCTTTCACTCAATGGAATTACTCTGATTTTAAGAGATGAGTGACAAGAGGGCACCAGAGGTAGTAATTGAGCATCTGCAAAACAACAACAACAACAAAAACAACAACATAATTAAAGAACCATTGATCCAGTGGGGTGCGAACTGGCTTTGCAGTTTACTTAGGCCCTTTCCGCATCCTACTCATTCTCGGCACTGGGGTGTGGAAATCGCGCGAGCAACCTCTTGTGAAAGGCTCTCACTTCCCTGCTTCTTCAGCTCCGCATGAGCTTCCTGCTCACGTGAGAGCCCTGCCTCTTCCTTTTGCAGTGCAGCCTGGGACCTTCCCAGGCTGCACTGAGAAGGAAGCACGACTGGCCCGGCTCCTGAGGCACGCCAGGTAAGTGCGTGCGGGGCCCGGGAGCAATGCACAATCGCACAGCATTTTCAGCTGAAAGCCAAAAATGCAAAAGTGCATGATCCTTGGCTGCCAGCCCCTGGAGCCTTGCGCGATTGCGAGGGCATCATGCAGATTGCTCCTTGCAGTTGCGTGAGGCTCCAGGCCTTCTTTTGCATGGCAGATGCCGTGCGAAAAGGGCCTTAGTTAATACTTTATGCTTCTTATGATTTCTTAGCCCACTTTGACTTAATTTAGTTTAACAAAACTCAATCTGTTTCCATTTAAAAAGAAATGTAGCTCAGTTTACCAGGTGATATTAGTAGAATATTGTATATGGGAGCCAGATGTGAATTATGCTTATTGTAATTTTGGGGGTGGGGCATTGTCTTTCCAAGCTTTTATGTTCTTGGAAGGTCTAGACTCATTTGGGAACTCCCTTCTTAACTTTCCTCCACACCCAGCATTTTCTGATCTCGTGTTTTCTTGTAAGAAGATTGGAAGCCAGCAGTGGCCATAGTTGGGACTGATTGCTATCTAGATGAACTCATTCATTAGCAGAGACCAGTGTCTTGGCCCATAATTGTTCCTGATAATTGCTGTTGGGTCAGCTTTGACTTATGGCAGCCCTATAAAGGAGAGACCTCTGAGACACCCTGTTAACAACTCTGCTCAGGTGTTGCAAACTCAAGGTTGTGGCTTCCTTTGAATCTATCCATTTTTTAACACAGTCTTTTTCTTTTCCTACTTCCTTCAACTTTACCAAGCATTGTTATCTTTTCAAATGACCCATGTCATCTTGTGATATGTCCGAAGTATGATGGCTTCAGTTTAGTCATTTTGGCTTCTAGGAAGGCTTCCAGCTTAATTTGCTCTAGGACCTATTTATTTCTCTTTTTAGCAGTCCGTGGTATCTGTAGAATTCCCCTCCAGCACCACATTTCAAATGACTTGATTCTTATCCCATCGACTTCCTTCACTCTTCAGCTTTCACAACCATACATGGAAATACCATACCATGGAGGATCCTGGCATTAGTATTCAGTGATATATCTTTACACTTGAGGATTTTTTTAAGCTATGAGTGGTAGGGTTGCCATAAGTTGGAATTGACTTTAAAGGCACATAGCAACAACAACCCTGGGACAGCTTTTGCCCTAGGTGGAGGAAGACAGGAGGAAAGGATGGCATAGATGCCCAGACTAGGATTTTAGGCTTTAATGAGTGCTTGGTTTGCAGATGGGATTATCTAGTTTGGGCCTGGAGCACCATGAGCCAGTTGTGGACCTTACTGCCCTACAAAGTTGTCTGACTAAACCAAACTAAAATGGGGCTGGAAAGGTAGACACATGACTTCCAGCCCCTCAACTGATGGCTATAAGACAACTCTACTTCTTCAAGTTTATAATGTCTTCAGGTTAGGAAATGTCCTATCAGACATTGTGAACTTCATCAAAATAACTTTATTTCTGATTGGGATCCATTTATTATATATATCAGTGAAATCAAAGATACATATACTATCCTATATTGGTCCTTGGAACAACATTTTATCTTGAAGGTGTTACAGTGTTGTTAGATAGAAGGATTTGACATAGGTGGTTTTTGTATATTGTCTCTTATCTTGTGTGCCCCACATTATCATGGTGTACATGTTCTAATTGCTTGGATGTTTGGTTGTATTTTTTAAATAAAATGAAATTTAAAAAAAAGACTTCTCACTTGTTCCTCAATTTTGTTTGAGAGGTGTATGTTTTTGGTGATAAGTCTAACTCTGCCTGTGATGGATGTCTGCCTAAAAATCACACTGGCATTAATGCATGAAGGGCACATAATTACTGTCACTCCTAATTAACTCTTTTGGACCTAATCTTGGCAAGATATCAGGAGTGACAAGCCCTCTCTTAATTAAATATAGATATTCAAATAGTTTAAGCAGCTAGTTTTGTTTTGTAGCATATGTATTGCAAACTCTTTTGTCTGTCTTGGCTTTGTCTTGTCTGTTTGACATGAAACATGGTCGTAACAATGAAAACTGAGACCAAGCAGCCCACCTCCCATCCTTGAGGTGGAAATATCCTGTTGAAAAGTACATGGAAGAGTATTTTTAAAGCTGGAGGGGAGTGTACTTTGCAGAATGATGATTGCTGTAAAAGTGCAAGGGGAAAAGTGTGGTTGAAAGCCCATGTTTGTGTAGGAACTGCAAGAACAACTACGCTTATCCTACTGGATCTGTCTGTAACTCAGACTGGAAATCACTTGCAGCATCTGGGGAATGGGATGGTGGATTTTAGTTGCCTTTTTGATGCTTTTTATTGTCAAGATGTTAAGAAGCAAAACTCTTTGGTTATTTCCTTATGTAATATGGATTTTTGTTGTTGATTACCATGTCAGTATGACAATGAATCCACTCTGGCTTTTAATCTGAACTTTAAAGGAAATATCCAAAATGCTGAAGCTATTTTGGGGGAGACTTCAGCACCTAGGATAGCTCCTTTAAAGTCCAGGTTAAAATCCAAAGGGGATTCACCATCCCCTTGACATGAAAGCCGCCAGCCTCCTCTGTCTCCAGTCTTTTCCTTGATGCCTCCTGAAGCGATTTGAATGTCAAACAGTATGAAGCGCCTGGTTTATGAAGTTCTTGCTTCGATGCTGTGTTGTATTGCCAATTTGGGTTTATTATAAAGAGAAGTCTGATGGTTGTTCATCTGAGAGCAGCCTTGATAATTACCATTTATGCTCCTTGGACCATTTTCAGGAATTACTCCCATGTCATCCAAGACTTGCACCTGCACCCATTTTCAAATCAACCCTATGTAGAGAAGTCCAAACAAGTACGAGCTACCTAGTACAAGCAAATACTAATCTAAATCTAGCCTGTGATGTGATTTTCATCCCAGAAAGAGTACTTTAGTGAATAACTCCTTCATCTTTATCAGAAATGGAATCAGATGGGATGAAACCTGACAAAGTGATATTGAACCTTATGCTAAAGGAGAGGGAGCAGGAAGTGAAAATAGAAAACATTGGGGGGGGGCTAATTAGTAGCTATTTTCAGACCTATTAGTGAACAAAGCCAATAACAATGACATTTCTAAATTATTTCATCAGGCTATTTGAAATAGTGTCTTTGCTGTACACAGGAACGTAATTCTTCATGCAAGCTGTTTGTGCTTGAAACATTGCAAGCGCTGGGTAGAACTATCCTTCTTCTTTATTTTGATTCATTTTTATGATGACAGCATCTGGAGTTCTGTTTCAGTTCAGGGAAACAGTGTGTTTAATGGGACTGGAGCATACCCAACAAAGATCAAATGAGATGCAAATAAGACTAAGGACAAAGACAGGAGGGAAATGGTGCCTCTTTAAAAAATAACAAATTAAGAGAAAAATATATTAATGGTGCATGTAAAATAGGCCTGGGGACGATTAGAAATTTGTCTTGCTCTGTTCTTGATAAGCCATCATTTTGGGTGGCTTATCCTTTTTAGATTATACTTAATAAAATATTTTATCAAGTTCTGAGTTTCATGGACAATGTGGTTGGAGCTGTTATAATTGCACATTCACATCCCATTGCTGCTTGCTAAGGAAATTTGACCCTCCAACTTCAAGATTGTATAGGATAATGTGGTATATCTCTTATTTCCATGTTGTTGGCATCTTTTCTTGCTATGCAGCAGTAAACTTTGCAAAGATGAATAACAAGGTCAAATGACCTAGAATAATAATTGGTATCCCAGGAAACTGTCCTAAACTGAATATATATTTTGATATATCTTAGCTCAGTATGGTCTAGACCAGTGGTTCTCAACCTGTGGGTCCCCAGATGTTTGTAGACTTCAGCTCCCAGAAGCCCTGAGCATTGACCATAGTGGCTGGGGCTTCTGGGAGCTGAAGTCCACGAACATCTGGGGACCCACAGGTTGAGAACCACTGGTCTAGACTGACTAGCAGCAGTTCTCTAGAGCATTCCAGTCTTTCAAGTCCTAGTTGAAGATGTCAGATATTGAACATGTGTTCTTTTGTATGCAAAACACATGCTCTGCTACTGAGATATTGCCTTCTTTAGGGTCTGGTCTTCCCATTTTTAAATGGGTTTACCGCTGAAGCTGATTTGAATAAACTGTTTTGATTTAGTTGTAATGGGCTATTGTCTTTGTCACATTCATCAGATTTCCAGTAAATACAAATTATTGGTGAGAAGCAATTTTAATGTACTAGAAAAAAGCTTAGTTTTCAGCTTGTGGACTTGCTTCCCCTTTTCACTTTGAGAAGAGCAAGGTACCCTCTTCTAAGGACCTTGCTTTATATTTCACCTTTCTTTTGTATATGTCCATGATAAACAACCTTCTTCTGTCTTCCTTTAGTTTGCTGTTGATTATGCAGATAGTACATTTTTAAAAATGTATCTAACTGAGAAGTGACTACAAAATTACTTCATAAATGAGATAAATTAATAACACCGCTCCCCGCATAGTCCTGGGAGTATTATCTTTCATATAAGGCTTGCATTTCCATAACTCTCAGTGTTTTCCGACACCTTACTATGTGTTACAGACTCATGTGGAAGGACAAAGCCTATTCATGAAGGATCATTTTCCCTCAGGGATTTGTGCTCTCAGTTGCATACTGAACTTCAGATTTTTTTTTTTAAAGTATAAAACTGAAACTTCATTTAGAATGTCTTCAGTTTTGAAAAATGAAAAATGAAAAACAGTTTACAAATAGTTATAGTTCCACATCCCCTGAAAATAGTTAGTTGCTGTTAGTAGTAGGAGTAGAAATATTAGTAGTTGTTGTTAAGAAAGGTAATACTTCACATTCCCATTTCTCAAAGGCAAATAATCATTTCTGCATCTTGGGAAGGGGGAATCTTGTCATTGCATCAACACCCATAAAAGAGTATGAAGCAGTATGAACCAACCCCCAACCATTCAGTATTACTCTGTTACTATTTAAGTGAGACCACACCCTTTAAATATAACATAGATAACTACACAAATTTAGAAGCTTTATCTCTAGTGCCGATTGATGGATCAATCAATGAAGGATTTCTTCCCAGAACAATGTGAGGGCCAAGCTTCCTCTTTCCCTGTCAGTGTGTTGCCTGTGTGTTCCCCATTAAGTTATAACTGTGATGCAGTTTTTACTTTTGCTTTTGGGTAAGAAGGTATTAATTGCAAGTAACTTATATAACTAGTTACTTGCACATTCTAGGTTTGATTGTCCACTTTCTCCATTGTGTGCCAAAGAAAGAAGGAGAAGATATTTGTCCTATTGCGCATTGCACAGAGCCGAGTCATTTGACATACTCATTTTAATTTAAAAATCACATCAGCTTCAGATCCCAGAGAGGAAGAAGTACTGAGCTCTACCATAACAGAAAAGAAAATTAGCACAGTTGGAAGAACTGCCCAGTGCTACCTGCTAAGAAGGAATGGAGATGGGGGCAATGAATCTCCAAAGCCATATACCTGTTCTGAAATATTAATTGTTCTGAGAGTTAACACCAACCAGCCATAAAACCCCTCAAATGGGACATGTTCGTAGAAAGAAATGACTGGCACTAGCCTTCTCTAATGTATGAGATAGTCTTTTTCTATTTATAAAGCTCTGCCTCCCTCATGCTCAGTGTGAACTGGATGTGGGACGTGGCTGTTAAAATCCTATTCTAGTTTTAAAGGGGGGGAATAATAGGAAGAAATAGAATCTGCTGGGTGGTATGTCAGCTCACTGCAATAAAGACAAACTCAGTATCCAAATTTATAACAGAGGGCTGCTGGAGACAGTTACTGCTAGAATCTTCAGAAAACAGTACTGTGGAATTCTCCTCATTGGCGAGATGTGAATCATGACTATGTTTAATGAGGATTTGTCAGTGCTGAGAAGCTCTAATTTTGTCCTGTATTCATCTTTCCTTCCTCTATCTTTCTTCATAGCCTGGGGCAATGATCACCCCCCCCCCCGGAGTGGGCTCATATCAATTTGTAAGCTAAATAAGGAGGAAGCAGTATTTTAAGGCACTCCTGCATTTCTATCACTGTAGGAATGGTAATCTAATATCAGTTTTAGTAATCTGAGTTTTTAATCAGTACTTTAAGATATTCAAAGACAGCAGTCTCTAAGGGAGGGATCTGTTCCTGTTGATTGGGTCCAAAAAAAAAAAAAAAGGTTCCTGTACACTGGGAGATCTGGCTTTTGAACAGGAGTAGCATTAGGGTGGCACATGGGCATGAGAACCCTTGCTTTTCCTGGGAAAGAGGAAGCACACACTAGTTGCTATTGTTTATGAGTTATTTCTGCCTTTTGTGCTCATGAATTTTTTTTGATCTAAGATCTATTTGTCCATCTCTCTCTCTCTTTGTTATTATTAAACATTTACTAATACTATAAAAAGATCAAAACATATAGAAATGAGAAAAAAATCAAGAAACAAGGAAAAAAGAAGAAAGTAAAGTAGTAAAGAAAAGACGACAATAGTAAAGAATAAAGAAAAAGGTTACATTTTACTTCCAGCTTTCCTAACAATGATTATACAAAGCTATATAAAATAACTTCTCCAATTGTAAGTACTATTCATATACCTCTACTGTTTATTTTTTCCAAATATACTAATTGTCAAAACATACAGATAACATGTTATTCTATCTCTATCTCTCTTTTTTGGGGGGGGGAGGGCAAAAAAAAGGGTCCCAGTCTTTCAAAAAATGTTGCCAGTGATTTTTCTCTGATCAGTCTTATTAATTTGTCCATTTTGCTAAGTCCATCAATTTCAGCAGCCAGTCCTCACTCATTGTTGTATTGCTGTATTTTTCTACTCTCTGTGTACAGTAATCTTTCTGCTATGGTCATATATCAAAGTAATTTTCCATACTTTTTCTCCAGTTGGTCATCCACCAGTCCCAATAAATACCATTCAGGTTTCTGTTGAATGTTAACTTTAAAAAAAAAATTGTACCATACTGAGTATTTGATTCCAGAATTTTTTGGTCATTCCATGAGTCCACCACATATGATAAACAGATTCCACCTATTGCTCACATTTCCAAATACATTAGAAAGATCTTTATGCTCTTTAGCCAATTTTTCTGGTGTTAAATACCAACAACACATCATTCTATAGAATTTCTCTTTAAGGTCATAACATAATGTAAATTAAATTCTCTGCAACCACATTTTCTCCCATTGTTCTAGCTATTTACAGTGCACTCTCTTCTGGCACAACCTCAGCATGCACAAATGCAAGGTCATGCGAAGCGTTGTGGTCCTTTATAGTCAATGCATGCCACAGACAGGCACCCGTGCTGCTGCGGGTGTACGCTCATTGCATCCATTAACTGCAATGGGACATAACCTTTGTGTTTTGTTTTACACAGGGCTTCCTGGAACAGAACTCCTGCATACAGGCTGAGCACACTGTGTTATGTCCAACATTTTGCACTCATTTTATCATACAATCTTTAACCTTCCAACTATATTTTTAACAAAAGTTTATATATCTTACCAATAAAATTTTCATCATCTGAACACAACTTCTCCAATTGTGATTTACTTCACTCAGAATCATATAGTATTTTATCCATTTTAAATCTTTCAAATATCTGTCGATAAAAATCCAGTGGAAACCTATATCTATCAGCACAGTTGGCCCTCCACATTTGCAGTTTAAGTATTGTGGAGTTGATTATTCACGGATTACTAGGGAGAAGGAGATGGGACAGGAGGAGAATGTGTGCATATTTGCTCACTCATGTGGGTGGAAGGGGAAGGTGATGGGCTGGGGAGGGAGCACATTCACTCACTCTCATGGGGGGGAAAAGGATGAGACGGGAAGAAAGTGTGTGCATGTTTGCTGACTCATATGGGCAGGAAGAAGGGGATGGGATGGGATGAGGGAGCAAATGCATGTTTGCTTACTCACACAGGTGAGAAGGGGAAGGGGTGGGAAGCATGACCACCCCATGCAAGTGAGTGGGTGAGGGAGGGAATGCTCACAGCTAGGCCCAGCCACAGTGCCTGCAGTGCAGATTGCCAGGGTCATAGTCCAACGTTCAACCCATACCATGCTGGCTCTCAACTGAGGTATACCTACAACAATAATGAAAACACAGCTAAAGTTAATCTGCAAAGGTGGTGAAATTGTCCCTCATTAGTTTACAATCACAATGTAACTTTGTTATACCATTGTTATTGCATGAAATAATTGTTTACAAGGCACTGGTTATTTGCTGATGAGTTACTTTCAAGCTCTGAGTATGCTATGGCATCCTGTTAGAGAATGCCAGTGTGTTTGGGCATTCTCTGGAAGAGAATCCAACTCTCCAAGGCTGTGAACCACCATCAGATCTCTTCAGAGCGTGCCAGTTTCTTTTTGACCCTGTGACAGATGTCAACAAACAAGAAATGACATTGATTTATTTTTTGATTTAATTTTTTGTTTGTTTGTTTGCTTGTTTTAAGACACTGTGCTTATATGATCCCCTGACTTTGAGATTCTGCCATGGTGAATCATGTGCTAGAGTGAACAGAACATAAAACAGCCATTTCACTTCATAAATGAAAATTACACATGATCAGAAATTCAGTTTTCATGCTATATTTACCTTATTTAGGGCAACCTCTCAATTAACTGATACAGAACTATGCCTGTTTCTGAAATTAACATGAGGCAATATGTCACCCTGTGACAAGGTTTTAGGTCAAATTCAGCAAAGGAAAAGAGAAACAAATGTATAAAGTAGCAAACACTTGAAAATAAGTCTTTCCTGTCATTAGGAGAACAATTTGTGCAGTGTCTATTGTTAATTTTTACCATGAAGGGCTGCATTTTATAGTTGCAGAAATCTTGAATTGCTAATATGAAAGTACTCTGTAGGATGGAAATAGCAATCTAGAGCAAATGTTCTCGGTTGGGAACATTTTTGGCTACGATGCTGTATACACTTAGGAGGAAGTGTTTCCTGCATGGCAGGTCATTGGATTAGATGGTCCTTGGCATCTTGTTATCCTGATTTCTGGGGGTCCCGGGAGGGACACCTAAATGCGCTCCAAATATTACAAAGTTGGGAATTAGCACAAGCTAACGCTACGAGAGGCAGGGCAACGTAGCGAGATCTTTTACCCAGCGTCTACAGGGTCAGGCCGAGTCAAGGAGCAAACAGAAGTAACTAATAATTGTTTTTATTGATGTACAGTCAAACACTTGTATGCAACACACTCCCACAGAGAACTATAGAAATAAAGGTTGGAGTGGGATAGAGGGTTTTAAGAGGAGGTTTTGTATGGGTAATACTACACCTGTCCTGAAGTCAGGGTAGTCTGAAGAAGAGGTTTGTGGAAGTGAGGATTCTCAGCACGAGGAGCTGAGAGGAAGGCTTGCCGAACAAAGCAACAGCAAGGCAAGATGGAAGCCAAGAGTGATCCGAGGAAGCGCTCAAAGTCAGGGGGTCTTATAGGGGAAAATGTGGCCACAGGCTAGTCCATTCTCGGGGATAACAATGAGTTTCGGGCTGGAGACAAAGCCTCTGAAAGGTCAGTGATTTACATGATTGAGTCATGACAAAGTTGTCAATACAGTAGCCAGTATGCAAACTCAGAGTGCTTGACAATTGAGTATTCAGCTCATCAAGCTGCCTGCTCAGGGCAGGGAGTCCTTTGTAAGTAGCGTGCATACATAATGTGGTACTTGCCTTGAGGTCTCCTAAAGCGGCAGTCTGGCTATTTCTGGTCTGCCTGGATTTGTTTGGAATGCTTCGGCTATTGTCGGCTGTGCCTGTATGTGTGCTTGTCCGGGGGCCTCGCAAGCATGTGGAGAGGAATAGGTAAAGAAGGCCAAATTATTGATATCAAATGATATCTAATATCCTACAAGTCCGGGCTAGAAAACTGCGGTAACAATCTTTTCCAACTCTATAATTCCCACCAAAGTTGAGAGGGCTTTTTTAAAATGCACATATGTGAGAGGATTGCACAGATAATCAGGCTATTTTCTTTCTTTACAGAATTCAGACTAGTGCATCTTCTTAGTGCTTTGTTTCAAATCCTCCTGGCTTATACCATGCATTGAAATGAACAGTCATCCATCTCAGTTTAAATTCTAAGATCTCCTGTAGTAAACTGTGGTTTACGTCTATGATTTGAAGCAATGTTAAGCTAAGTGTGGCCCTGGGGCTGCATGAGACCAACAAGGCTATTTTTGTAGGCCCAACCCTCCAGATGGATCTAGGAGTCTTAGTAGACCACAAGCTGAACATGAGTCAGCACTGTGATGTGGCAGCTAAGAAAGCAATGTGATTCTTGGCTGCCTCAACAAGAGTATGATGTCTAGGTCAAGGGAAGTGATGGTACCACTCTATTCTGCTTTAGTCAGACCCATCTGGAATACTGTGTCCAGTTCTGGGTACTACAGTATAGGAAGGATATTGACAAGCTGGAATGAGTCTAGAAGAAGGCAACCAAAATGGTAAAAGACCTGGAGACATGCCATATGAAGAGAGGCTTAGGAAGCTGGGTATGTTTAGCCTGGAGAAGGGAAGATTAAGAGGCGACATGATAGCTATATTTAAAAATTTAAAAGGGGATGTCATATGGTGGATGGGGCAAGCTTGTTTTCTGCTACTTCAGAAACTAGGACATGGAGCAATGGCTTCAAACTAAAGTAAAAGAGATTCCATCTAGACATTAGGAAGAACTTCCTGATGGTAAGAGCAGCTCAACAGTGGAGTAAGCTGCCTCGGATTGTGGTAGAGTCTCTTTTTTAGGGGAGGTTTTTAAACAGAGGCTGGATGGCCATCTATCAGGAATGCTTTGATGGTGTATTCCTGCATGGCAGAGGGTTGGACTCAATGGCCTTTGTTGTCTCTTCTATCTCTATGATTCTATGCATTTGTTTCCAAATCAGAAATAGATTCTGGCCATTTCAGTGCCTCCCTCCAGTTATTGCTAAGAAGTCCTTCTGAAGCATTCTGTGAATAAGAGAGGGCAGCGGACATCTGAAATACTTATCAAAATGTGGGCATTCAAGATCTTCCCCTGATTGAGGGTAGAATCTCCATGGTCACAATTACCCTAATTGCTTGAGTGATCCTGGAAAAAAAAATCTGAATAGAAACATGATGATTAGAGAATTCAATATTAAAATTTGGTATTATGAGTTAAACTCCACCCCTTTTTGTTTCCTTTGCTTTGCAGTTCTAGTTTGAATTGTGTTCTTTGCTGAGCCAACAATAAAGAGGCATATTTATTTACCAACTGAAAAAGGAGTTGGTTTATTCTGCAGAACTAGATATGATATGATAACTAGAGCAGAATTGGCTCCTTATTTCTGAAGCATGAAATAAGGAGATAAAACCTAGTATGGAGGAAGAATTTATCTAAGTTGCCCTTTACTATTTTAAAGCACTCACCATACGCGCAATTGTAGTATCTGCTTTTTTCTTCTTTTTCTGGAGAGCCTGACAACAGAGAATAAAAACAGCCTTTGAGAAAGAGAAACACTGCTGTCTATTCTACACTCACCTGGCTGACCTGCCACGTAGTCTGTAAAGGATGCCAAATTTATTCTTGGCCCATGTGTACAGTCACTATGAAGCAGAAAAATCAGCCCAGCATCTAGAAAAAAATATAATTGCTGTCTGGAATTATTTTCAAATTATCTAGTTAGTTAGATCTTTAACTCTGTAAAGTATTTACTGCATAAATTTTTACCAAAATTAAAGGCTCACTGACTTCAACGAGAAAGTTATGCATACTGTGCTCAGCACCACTTTTCCCTGATGCATTTTGTAATGTGTTTTGCTAAGAACAAAATGTTCTGATCTTTTTCTTCCACCAGAATATTATTTCTCTACCATACAAAGCTGAATTATAGGGGGAAAAGCCACAGAAGATATTGTGGGAGGCAATTAGTCCAATATATGCTGATAACAAATTATGCTTTAACACAAAAACATTAACTTGAATTTCCTTTGAATTTCCATCCCAAATAATAGTTTTGATATTTAAGGATGCTCTGATTTCATAAGGCTGTTAAGATGCAGTGTATTCTAGTTACAGCAAATAAGTTGATATAAACATTATGGTATTTAACAGGAGCTAGTCTTTCCTAATCAGAAAGGAACACATGCAAAATCTTGTCCAGTATGATCAAAATAAGTTAGATACTAAGCCAACTTGGCTGGCCCTTTCCCAGATTCTCTTGCAATCAGTGATGACAGTACCATCACTGTAAAGTTGCTTAGAGTTATACACAAAGTTATGAATGAGGCTGCTGAAGTCATTCCACTGAGAATGTAATAGAGATGATCTCTTAAAACAAGAAGGGTGGGTGCATAAGCTAATTGCGAAGTGACACTTCCAAACACATAAGAAGGCAAGGTTTGTCTAGTTTACTACTGTACGCCATCTTCAGAGATGGCCAGCCATCTTTCAACAGGATACAACAGTTTTTGTTACCTGCAGAGGGAATGTGGCTTTCTTTGAGATGAATAGTGGTAGGTGACAGGGAGGAAACAACGCTTCGTCCTAAGCTATAAGCCCTCCTCCTTTCAAATCAGGTGGATAATTGTAGGAACTTCCTTACTGGATTGCACACTTGTTAATAAAAATGTGCTGACAGATGTTAGGAGTTGAATGCTTCATTAGGCTCATTGGTAAAACAGGGAGTGGATATAATGCAAATTAATTCCCTCTGATTTAGGAACTGCCCCTCAGTAATAAATAACTGCTTACAGTCAAGATTTGCTTAGTAGTATTACTGATGCCTCTTTGTGTTTGCCACATTGATCTAGCCTGTCTGGGAGCATATAACATTGGGCCTTATAAATCCAGACACAATAATGGAGGTGGAGAATGAGGCATCATGGAAAAAGTTCTGCAAAGAAGGACTCCCCAAAACCATCCCAAAGGCTTTGCTGAATATTTATTCATAGACAAAAAGATGGGATTTACAAATGAAAAACAAGGACTGAGATATAGCACAATTGCTCAAGAACATGGTACAACTTCTGACCCTAACCCTAGAAGTGGACGAAGTGTGGCCCATGAGTTGCATGTGGTCCCTCAGAGCTGTTTTTGTGGCCTCTAGGGACCACCCTCAGGGGTCAATATTTTTTTTTCAAAAAGATTTTTTTTTTCTCTCCAGAATGCCTTCAAATTACTTGTAAGGGGTATGGAAAGCATTTTGTTCATGTTTGGAGGCCCCTACTCCTCCCAGGGTCAAAATAAAGTTTTGTACAATTTTTCAAAAATATATATATGGCCTCAGATACACATTTGGGACCCAAGAAGAACCAGTGCCGTGAGGAGAATGCCTGCATATCACCTAGAAGGCATTTGGGAGCAAAAAAATATTTTTTTTGTGGAAGGAAGTGTGATAGGGATGCAATCTTCCAAGTTTTCCAGGGGAGCTAATGCGACCTTCTAGCCTTCCTCAGTTGCCTGCCCCTGCCCTAGAGGCATTTAACGTGTAGAACAAGTAGCAGTGATGACAAAATTAGATCAAATTTGCTGTCTCCATCACCCAGGATAATTACCTGCCCCCCACCCCTGGCTGAAAAATCCCAACCATTAGTGAAGCTGTGCCTTCTTTCTCCTTCCCTGATGCTGATCATGAAAGATGGACCTTTCTGTTGAAAGAGAGCTCCCAAGACCTAGCTGCCAAATCTGTCATCATTTTGTTACAGTGAATAAAGTTGTTAATTCTACTTGGAGAATCCAGTAAGAGAAAAAATAGTGTTTGGCGTGATATATTATAGGAACCTGATTCAGTTCTCTTCATCAAGCATAAGAGGTTGTAGGAGAATCTCTGTTTCACTTCTAACCCTGTCCAGTCAGAATGATAGGAGCTCATCATTCCCTTTATGAGTCCATTAGAGCTTTAAGTTTATCAGAAGTGGCTCTTCTCTGTGTCCCATCATCTTCTTGGGTTCATTAGGTAAGGAGAGAGGAGGTGGCCTTGTCAAAAGCTGCTCCCAGACTTTGAAACTCTCAAAGGTAGGCTAGAATGGCTTACTTCCTGCTCTTCTTCTTCTTTTCTGTAAAGTAGAAATATTTCTGTGCTCTCAAGCTTTTAGAAACTGACTGGGATGGCCATTTAATGGTGTACTGTGCTGTTTTGTGTTTGGTATATCATCTTTAAATGAATTTTAATGGCTTTAAGATTATAAATTGTTTAATTGTTTTAAAACAATTTTTGTATTTATACTTTTGTTGATATTTTGTATAGGTTTTGATCTATATTATTTTGAAGATGTTGTAAGCTGCCTTGAGTCCCATTATTGAGGAAAAAGTAGGATGTAAATGATATGAATGATGATGATTATAACAACAACAACAGCAACATTGCAGTGGGCGCACAGGGACTTGCATTTAAGGAGACATGTATAAAATTGCATTGTAGATGAATGAATACAACAAAATCCAAAATCCAAAGAACAGCAATACTCTTACTAGACCAATTAAATAGCACAAAATGCAAAAGCTTCTGATGTATTTTGTACTTTTTATTTAGCCTGATAAAGATATCACTTTCTGTGGATTTTGGATTTTGTTGTATTTTGTTGCATGGCCTTAATATGCTTCCTAGATGGATGAATGATATACCAAGGTCTAAACGCACTTGCTAGTCCCAAGTATATCAAGTGGATTAGTAGGAATTTGGGTAGTCAACACTGACAAAAGTTCCATTGATTCACTGGGTCTGATCTAGCAATTGGATTTAGTCCAAAGAACAAAGTAGTTCATGTACTTAAAGAATTGAAAGATCGTGTACTGTGAATGTTGAGTCTCTAAAGGGCTGGCAGTTGAAGACCATTCTTGCCATGCTTGCAGCTAGACTCCAAAGCAACAAAGGTGATTCCTGCATGTCAGTCTTGTTTGGACAGAAGTTAATAGAGAATTAAGTTGGGGAAAAGGAAGTTCTGACAATTTCTAGTTTTTTAAAAAAAAAATATTGTTGCTGTCACAATTAAATTTTATCATAAGATATTCTGGATTCATGAAAATAAAGCAACGTATAAATATAATACATACTTATTTTTTTCCTAATGTATAACGAGCCAGATAGCTTTAAAGCTTTGCTACCAAGAATTACAAATATTATCTGCAAGGTCACATCAGCCTTCTCTGTTGGCTGCCATTGGTATTGAAATACGGCTCTTGTAACACTGTGTTCTATGTGAATGCTTGTATTTTTTCCTCCCAGTGCCTTGAATTCTTGTGATTAACTGATTTGTTCTTGTTTGTTTGTCTTTCCCTCTACTTAGTCTGTGGATGCGACTTGGCTCAAGGTGGCTTTTTCATTAAGAATGGGGAATACCTTTGTACTGTGGATTATCAGCGCATGTATGGGACCCGATGCAACGGCTGTGGCGAGTTTGTGGAAGGAGAAGTCGTAACTGCTCTTGGGAAAACTTACCATCCCAACTGCTTTGCCTGCACTGTGTGCAAGTAAGTCCACAATCCAGAGGTCATAAACAGAACAGATTTAAAGAGCAAAAAACATGTTAAGTTGTGACAGAATTATAAATTTGCATAAATAGCAATTGCAGTGGGAATTTGCTCTGTGTCCTGCAACATTTTGCTGGTGACAACATTCTCTGCCCCCTGCTATTAAGAGTATTTTAATTCTTCTTTTATTAAATGAGGGTTGTGTGAATGTAATTGGGAACCCATTTGATGTTGTCAGATCTTAGAAGCTAAGCAGGGCCATTTAAGCATGGCCCTGGCCAGGAATGATAGGAGTTGTAGTCCAACAAGGTCTGAAGACACGTGACTCTACCCTAACATTTGAGGAAAGGTCATGGCTCAGTGTTAAGACATGCAAAAAGACTGGGTTCACTCCCTGGCATCTTCAGGTAGGAGTAAGGAAAACTTTGATGAAAAATCCTGGAAAGCCATCACTAGTCCACATGGATTAGGGATAGGTGACTGTAGAAGATGTAAGTCCCAAACTCTGTCCCCAGTGTGTGCTGCGTCTTCTCTGAAAACTGGCTAAAAACCAGCTGGAAATGAAACCAGAAATAACTTCCATTTTATTTTGATTGGAAGGGTGTTGAGGAGGGAGTTAAGGTTATCTGCATTTCTCTAGGAGTGCCAAGAAAATTGGAGAAGGGAGTTTGAGGGGGTCTGAGAGCTTGTCTAGAAGGCTGCAAAAATTCTAAGGCCACAGTTTTTGCAGCCCGATGTAGACAATACCGTGCTAGATAGACCAATTATTCATTGTTAGACCTGTTTCTCTTTCTGCGTGTATATGTATGTACAATACTTGCAGTACCAGAGCTGAAGATCTCTGCTGGCTGTAAGTCAGATTTGTGTCCTTTTTCATGGTAGCCACAGAAGCTTTTTCATTCCTCTTGGTATTTGTTTGCAATAAACTCAACTCTATTTTCATAAAGGGAAATAGTTCACTTCAGATAGCAATAGTGTGTGGTCTACATTTCCCAAATGATTTTTTTTTATGTTAAGTTTTAATATTCCCCCCCGACATACACGCACATGCACATAGACACATGAGCACTCTCCATAGAGCTTTTGTAACAGCTCTGCATTGAAAAAGGGGATCAGCCAGTCTCATCTAACACCAGCTTTGCTTCCAGTGAAGGTGCATTTAGTCTCTGGAACTTCTCCAAAGGCTTGGCTTTGCCAGCGTTTCATTTTCAACATTTTTGGCCCGTGTTCCTGCAAGATACTGATTTGCATCAGTGACAGCTGAAGAGATAGGGGAGAGTGAAACTGAAGGGATAACCTTGCATTAAAATCCTTCTGTTCTTTTCCTCTCTAGACGTCCTTTCCCACCAGGGGACCGAGTTACCTTTAATGGAAGAGACTGTCTCTGTCAAATGTGCGCTCAGCCAATGTCATCCAGCCCAAAAGAACTCTCCACTTCCAGCAGTAAGTACTCCAAAATCTTTGCTGAGTTTCAAATTAAAGCAAAATCTGGAATCATTTGCTCTCTGTTCTGTCTAACCTGGACAATGTTGACATTTGCTGAGGTGCAATTCTGCATTTTAGAAAACTGGAATTTCTTGCGTACATATGCACCGCACCACATGACACCCCATACAGCACGGCATCTTATTTTTGGTTTAATTATAGATGGGGGAAGTAGTCTGTGAATTTTGTCTCTTGAGCTGATCCCATGCAGCTTCATTTCTCTCAGAAGGTATCCTGATTCCCAGATCTTTCAACTATAAGTGATTTGAGATGGTGGAACCTAGGTTACCTGTTGGGAATTGCACAGGTATAAGTATCAAGATTTGTGTTAAAACAGTAAGAAAGACATGTAATGTTTCAGTTATCTTCTATGAAAAAGAAAAAAATCTGATGCTACCTATAAAACGTAGTAATAATATCAGAACAAACAGACCTCTTGCTAAGGTGCAAAATTGGCATTTAATTTAATTTGATCATGCTAGTACTGGACAGATGTGGAAAACCAAACAAAAAGCAAAACTGCCAAGGAGGGGATGGCACTCTTTGTCATCTTGTAGAAAATACTTTTGAAAGGTGACTTAAGAAATGAATAACATAAATATTTAAAATAAATGAATTGGTCTTTGATTACCAATCATGAAATTATTTCTCCGTTTTGAAAAACAAACTCGACTACAGCTTTAAAATGGTTAGGTTTAAGATCATGATAGTACAGAGTGTTTTCAAGGGTTGAATGAAATACAACATTTTTGCATGAATAAAGTTGCCACCCCCCAAAAGAAAATCACAGTTATTATCTTATTTGTACTAATCGTGTGAGTTGTGAGGTTTGATTTTGCCTTTTACCATGGTCAAAATTTCTTCATAGTCAGATTGTCATTCTTTTACTCATACTTGCAATGCTTTAAACCTTGCTGCTATTTTGATGGAGTTTAATAAGACTAAGTTTGTAATACTAAAAGATTACAAAAATTAAATGGGAAATCTTTGATTTAGTGGCTTTCTAGAAACTGTTGCCCTATTTCCTTATGATTCATTTGAAGTGGAGTGGTAGGAAAATAATTAGGCAGTTCTAAAATCCAAAGAAATATTTATTTGAAGATATTCACTTTCATGCCCTGTTAATGTAAGCATGCATGTGTATATCACGGTGTGTGGTATGGATTGGGTGTGTAAGTGCACGGAAGTAAGTAAGAAAGAGACTTTATTATACAGCTAAACTTTCTGGAGGTTTTGGTGATTTCTTTAGTGTCTTGAGTGGCACATAGGAAAACATTAATATCGACCTTTGCTAGGAAAACCTCATACAAACACAGCCAGAGTATAAAGTTCAAGAGAGTTCAGTAAACAAACTGTAGGGAAGTAGTAATTGGCAAAGATTTCTGTGATGCTAGTCCTTAGCTCTGACAGGTGAGTTTTAATTAGTATAAAATGTTCCTGATCTGTTGCTTCATTCCAAAGCAGCAAGCCATAGTTATTATCAGTCTTCCTTCTCCTTTGAAGCCATATTTTGTAATGTAGTTCTGTTCCAAAATAAATCTCTTTTATAGGACCTGTCTCTGTTTCTTGGTTATTCACTTTTATGTAGATTACCAGAGAGCTTATTTAAAGAGAGAGAGGGAAGCTGAAATTTTAAGGTTGCCTGAGCAATGGATTCTAGATGGAAAAGTGCCAATTCAATATAAGAAGTAAGTTGGTTAATAGTCACTCAATGAACATAACACTGATACAATCGCAGACTTTGATGCTGATATTGGAATGGAAGTCTCTTAATGTTTCTCCTGGTTTTTTTCCTGAAGTTCTTCATATTATATCTGCCATCTTTTTCTATATTTTTCTATGTTTAATGGCTTTCATGAGCACCAGATACCACATCTTTAATGTGTTGAATTTTTTTAGTAAGTAAATGGGGAATTCCCAATTTGCCCTTGCCCTCAGTGTGGTGTCTGGAGAAGGGACTGTAAAACTGACCTTAGGATCACATGCAGCCTACAAGCCTTGTGTTGTCAAGCTCTGATCCACATGACACAGTCTGGATGGAAGTAATGGAACTTCACTTACTACATTATGCAAGTGTATTCACACTGGCATGCCAAAGGCACATTCACAATGACATGAGCAACCCAAGGTTTGGACAAGATTCTTGGAGTTATAAGGACCACATGTTCTAGATTCTTGCCTTTCATGGCTTATTTAAAATGCTAGAGGAGGACTGGCCGAATGGCTAGAGAGAGTGGTTAAAGCCTCACTAAAACAAGACGGAGTTCCAGCTTGCCTGATAGAGGTCATTATAAAACCATTACTAAAAGAAAGCCATCCCTGGATCCCACCATTGTGAATAATTACCAGCAAGTGTCTAACATTTCATTTATAAAGTTCTGGAGTGTGTAGTGGCCTCTCAGTTCCAGAGGCTTCTGGGTAGACTGGATTATCTAGATCCATTTCAATCTTGTTTCAGGTCTAGTCATGAGACAGAGATGCCTTGGTGGATGACCTCTCCAGGAGCTAGATGGGGAAGTGTGTATCTGTTGGTTCTGCTAAATCTCTTGATGGCTCTTATATCATCGACCATGGTGTCTTTCTGGATTGCCTTGCTAGGATAGGATTTGTGGGTAATGTTTGTTCCTTCCTGGGGGGCAAACCCAGGAGGTGGTGCTAGGAGACTCCTGTTTGATGATCTGGCCATTGGCCTGTAGGGTCCCTCAGGGTTCAGTGCTGTGCCCCCATGCTGTTTGGCATAACTCTCCAGAGTTTTGAGGTTCAGTGTCATCAGTATGCAAATGACACCAAACTTTATTACTCCTTTCCACCACAAGCCAAGGAAGCTGTTTTGGTCCTATACTAATGCCTGTCATTGGTGATGGACTGGATGACAGCAAACAAATTGAAACTTAAACCAGACAAGGTAGAGCTACTTCTGGTCAGAAGAACAGCAGAATAGGAATAGGGATTCAGCTTGTCCTGGGGTGGGGTTACATTCCCACTTAAGATACAGGTTTCCAGCTTCTGTATGCTCCTAGATTTAACTTTGCACCTGGAAGCCCAGGTTTCAGTAGTGGCTAGGAGTGCATTTACATAGTTAAACCTAGTACACCATCTGTGGCTGTGCCCTGAGACATCAGGTCTGGCCACAGTGACACATGCCTCAGTTACAACCTGGCTGGATTACTGTAATGCACTCTACATGGGAACATCTTTGAACAGTATTCAGAAAATTCAACTGGTCCAAAGAGCCACAGCCAGATTGCTAACTGGGGCTGGCTACAGGGAAAATACATCTCCTTTCTTGCAACAGTTCCACTGGCTACCAGTCCATTTCCAGGCACAATTTAAAGTGCTTGTTATGACCTTTTTTAAAAAAAAAAAATCCAAAGTGTTCTATATAGTGTATAAAACAAAAACATATAAACACTGATACCTATTTAAATGATAGAAAAACCTGTTATTTACTTCCTTCCTTCCCCTCTTAGGATAGAGAGTGCTTAACTTTATTACATATCGTGTTTTCTCTAATTGTCTTTTCCTGATGTTTCATAGAAAACATTATTGTATTATAAAAATTCTTAGTATTACATAAAATCTATACTATAAATTACCTTCTATAAATTTTGTCATATTACCCTTCTTCCTGTCGCTTCTTCTCATCAAGTCTTATCTCATCTTGTTTTCATTTAGACAACCTATCTATTTAACTAATCATTTTCTATTTATTTATGGAGAAAAGTTATTATAGGTCCCCATACTTCTGTCACTTTGTCATCAGATGTCAATTTAAGTCTCTGTGTTAGAGTAACAAGAGCTTTCCTCTCTAAAAGCTCATGAAGTCATTTCTCAATTTCAGGAGCTTCTTCACTTTTCCAGGCTTTAGCAAACACGATTCTTGCTGCTAAAGTGCTTGTTATGACCTTTTAAGCCCTGCATGGCTCAGGTCCAGGTTATTCGAAGGACTGTTTTCTCTATTACGAACCAGCCCATGCTTTGAGTTCTGTTGCAGAGGCCCATCACCTTCACAAATACATTTGGGGGAAAAGTAGAAGAAAGCCTTCTCAGTTGCTGCCCTCAGGTTCTGGAACTCCCCTCCCACAAAAGTTGGACTAGCATCCTCCCTACTTCCTTTTCAAAGACAAGTAAAGACTTTTCTATTCTGATAGGTCTTTGGTGAGTGACTATATAATGCCCATCTTACAAACAAGCTGGATATTTCTAATAATTTTTTTTTTGGTGTGTGTCTCTGTGTTTAATGATATATGTGTTAATCTGGTTTTAATTTTTTGATTGTTTAATCTTGTTTTAACTCAAAGCCTCTTTGAGTCCCAATCTGGGGAAAAAGAGGAATAGAAAAATTAATCATCATCATACCAATAATAATAGCAACAACAACAACAAACAGCAACAATAACAACAGTATAGTTTTTTCTTTGACAATTTGATCATATTAGTATTTGTGTTCTGTCAGTATTTTTGAGTTCAATATATTGTGTAGGTGTGCTGTGTTTTTTATTTTATTATTTATTTTATTTTGATAGATTCTATGAATGAATTGCAATGCATATACATGCCTACCTTTCTGCTTATCTGTCTGTTGACTCACCTTTCTATTCTGTTCTTTCTGTCTACTTACCTGTTTATCTATTCTTTCAAGTGCTGCAAGGACAAGGAGAATCTGCATGCTTACTGCAGGTTTTCGTTTACAGATATTCCCTGTAATGCCTGGACCCTCACCTTGAGTTCCAGGCCATGATGGTAGCGTTTAGCACTAAATTAGCAAAAGGCTCCCCAGGCGAAATTGTCTCCTTTACCTAGCAATAAAAACTGTTAATTGTTTAGCAAGCTCCTGGAACAGACACTTGTCTGATCAGGATAAAGTCCTCCAGTATCCCACCCCACCCTGCATAATGTTGTATCCATTTCCAGTGCCTTTTTGTAGAGTTCTAAACTAATAATTCTGTGCTCCAGATTGGACATATTTCACAGTTTTTGCACTTTCGAAGCATTCCAGAATCCCCTCTTCCTCGTGCCTGGATGTAACAATATGTTTCAGTTTGGCCAGCAATGCAATCTCTTTTGTTGTTTTAGAAACATTTCCAGTTAGAGACAAAAGGAGAAGTGAGGGGCATTTGCTTGCTCCCATTTGTTTATAATTTTTTTTATGTTTCTGAATTAGAAATAAGTGTTTAGTTGCTCATTCATTTTAGAAACTGAGGTAGACCCCAAGTAGTCTCCTGTCCTGGCAAACGATGGGCAACATATATTGAGTCCTACTTTTGATTGTTATTATCTACCTGCATGTATGTGTTTCACAACTGCAAGCTGGACCAGAGTGTACAGAGACAGAATGGAAGCATGGTTCCTTCATACTAGAGCGTCACCTAGTACTGTCTAAACAAAGAGATTTTAAACCTGAATATCTCCCTGGTGCCCTGTGTTTTGCAAAGATGGGAGCACACATTTGCTGTGATTTCATTTCATTTTATGTATGTAAAACAGTTTTTGCTGTGAAATAAATATCATGGACTCGTTCTGCATTCCTTTGGCCATGGGGTAAGAGAAAAATTTGAGGAAGGTGTAACATTCCAGAAAGCTACAGAAGCCTCATTTTAGAGAGTGACACTAATGGAGCACCAGACACTTTGTATTGTCTTGTTATTGGGGGATAGTGTGAACGCATTGTTAACATTCTGCCGTACTTCTGATAGTTCCCAAGGATTAGTGGGAGTAAGAATCCAATTCCCCTCCTCCAACACCAAGGTTTTGGGAGCTACAATAAATAAAAGGGAGATGACTTGGGTGGGGTAGGTAGGTCTGCTTGTTATCAAAGGGAAACACTAGAGCAGAGGTAGGGAAAATAGATCCCATGCCTTCCAGATTTTTTTGCACTAGGGCTCCCTTAATCCCAGATTAAGGGAGCATGTTCTCCCACGAAGCTCATTCACATGTTAATAATATCTTCATGGGAACCTGTGTCCTGGTTATTCTGCCATTGGGGTCATGTTTGATTGGGATAAAAAAGATAGAGCTTTCTCTGTAGCAGCTCCCAGGCTGTGATACTCCCTGCTAAAGAAAGCCTTGCTGGCCTTTTTTTTGATGTTCTTCTGCCCCCAGTCAAAGAACTATTTCATTCAGACAAGGCTTTGACATTTAAGCTTGCTTGCTAGTGATGGAGTAGGCACAGTTGTTTTTTAAATGTTGTTTTAATTTGTTTTTATGTTCTAATTTTATTTCTTTTATTTGAATTCTATTGCTGGTAGCCACCTAGTGTACCTTCTTTTTTGGCAGAAAGAGAGGGAAATAAATTTAAGAGATAAATCAATGCTAGCTGTCACTTATGGAAATTCTAGTCCAAAACATCTGGAGGGCACACTTGCCCCTGCGTTAGAGAGAGGAGCATTTCCCTGCAACAGAGGCAGACTGGAAAACTGATACAGTAGAAGATAAGATAATGGTAAAAGATAAGATTAGATTAGAAAGAGTAGGGTGTCAAATAAGAATAGGACTGTGAATTGTTGCTTTCCTGAGTGACAAACAGCAAGAGTATAAGTAGGAGAGGGTGACTGTTGGAAGTGGCTATAGATAGGTAGAGTTCTCTTAGGAGAGTGGAGTTCAGAAATGAGGGACCTAAAATCTGCCCAGACTTCTTTCAAATGGAAGCGTTTCTGAAGTAGACTCCCTTATCTCTCCAGCCATTTAGGTTGCTGGGAGCCATGGATCTTAGTTACAATTGCCACAACAGTTATTTCCATATCTGGAAAAATAAAAAGAAGAGCTTTAGTAATGGAAACTACTGTTCAGTCACTATGGTTATAACTTTCTGACAGCTGGTTTTACACATTATGAGAAGTATATAATTGCAAGGATAGGCACAGGTGGTTCCAGGAATTTCAAGGTTTTACCAGAGCTTGGGAAATTTCCTTTTCAGACTACAACTCTCAGCCAGCCTGGCCGCTATGTGTGTGTGTGTGTGTGTGTATGCACATACACACATGCACAGACACACACACATTTATTTACATATATATATATATATATACACACACACACACAGATATACATACACATACACACACACATATATATACATATACATACATACAGGGGGGGGGGGTTGGTTTTGAACACATACTTTATTTTGAACACATACCTGGTTCTTTTGTATACCAATAGAGTGCCAGGGGCCCAATTTTCACCTGTACCACTTCAGTGGAATGTACTACCTCATCATTGTCTGCAAGATTGGCCAAAAATCACAAGCAAAGGTAACTTCTGACCACAACTTGCAGGTTTGGTGCCAGGTTTGCTGCCCCTTCGGACTCATGAGGAAGAGGTTTGTGTGCATTATGGGTCTGAAAATACCTCCATTAAAATATTGAAATAGTAGGATGTTGGGAATTTTGGAAGAGTTGGGGAGAGCTTGAAGGTACCTCCACAAAAAAGGTTCAGGAAACCACTTGCAGCCTATGGGATGCATAATGCCCACTCCCCCATTAAACTATCATGTTCAGCTCAGTAGCTAGAAATGTTCTCTTACTTTGGTAGATCAAGACAATGTCTGAGAATCTCTAAGACCCATTGCGGGGATCACTGATGGGCCATGTAACTAGATTAAACTTAATTGAATTAAGTTCATTAAGCTGATGAAAACAGAATTGATAATGACAGCAGATTTGGGATACTAGCTGGGTGAAGAAATTTCTGTCCTGACCAAAGTTACTCTCTCCCTTAGCAGGCAGGCTTATAACCTGGAGCAGGGGGAAGTATTCTGGGACACAGCACTGCTTCTGAATGATCAAATAGTAGTTGTGGCCTTTTATTAATATTAGTGCCAGTCTCACATACTGGAAGATAAGAGGTCCATTTACTTCCATTCATTTATCTATGCCAGGGGTTAGGTAAAGTGTGGTTGCAGGCCACATGTGACTGTGAGAACTGCCCAACTGTGGCCTCTGAAGCCCCCAGAAGCCTCCCAAAGAACCTGGACCAATTTTAATTTTTGAAAAAAATTACAATGATTTTCAGACTTTTTTGTTGTTGTTGTTGCTCCAAACCTATGCCCAATATGCCCAAAGCATAGTGGTTTGCCTCTCCTGACCCTTCAAAGCCCCCCAAACATAGGAAAAATCTTAAAAATTAGCCAAAAATTGTCTAAAATGATGACCAGAAGTGATGTCTTTATCATATTGGGTGGACCCAGCAGGCCAGAGAGGTCTGCTGGGTCAGGTGCATGGTGGAAAAATGGTCTTCAGCTCCCTGTTTGGTTGCCCATCACATATCTATGCTTTAGTGACTTCCTAACTGGATTACTGAAATATGTTCTACAGCTGGGTGCATTTTGATTCTCTGCCCACCTGCATGGCTTTTGTCCAAGCTGTTTTTGTCTTGGAGCTGCTGTTCTGACATTGCTTCCCGATATCTACCACTTCTCCTTGCTCATTTATTTGCTTAGCGCGTAGGTGTCTTCAGACAAGTGTGATGGAGCTAAAATCTTTTTTGCTGAGTCACATTTCACTGTGGTATTCCTATGTTTCCTGTGTTCCTGCATAGCAGGGGGTTGGACTGAATGGCCCCTGTGGGCTCTTCCAGCTCTATTATTCTATGAGATGGCTCACAAAACTTTTCAAGGATTTGAAATATTTTGGAGGAGAGAATAGAGAACAGTGGTCTGAAAGCAATTTTGGTTCAGTTCTTTTTGCAGAAGAAACCAATGTGAATCCAGGGATCCAGAAATTCTCTCCAGCCTCTTGTATACCACCAGTGAAAGGAGTGTTCCAATGAGATGAACTCTCTCCCTATCTCTTGCATCTATAGCAGGAATGCACTACATGCAGTGCTCCAGTTGTTTTTGGACTGCAGCTCCCATCATCCTCAACCAGAATAGCCAAGAGTGTGGGCTGACTGAAGTTGCAGTCCAACACTATGTGGAGAACCATACATTCAACACACTTCAGCTAGAGCTAGATTATATAATACATTACTTCTACATTAGTTTGATGGAAAGTCAGTGCCTCAGAGATATAGGCTTTTCTGTTGCAGTATATGTGCTCACATTTTTCATTTTCTTCAGCTTTGAGGTCTGCTGTTCTTGCCCTTTGAATTAGGTTATTTTTGGTTCCTTGCATAGCAAAACGGTTTCAACAATTAATAGAATTTTTACTGGGAAATGGCTAAATGTTGGGTGTGATTCTACAGACAGTTTTTAAATTTAATTTTTTCATCATGCCACACCTACAGACTCATGATAATGATAATTATGACAATAACAATGATGGTGATGGTGGTGGTGGTGGTGATGATGATGATGATGATGATGAAGATTGCCAGGCAGCTGTACATAAATTATTTCTCTGCTCTTTCACTAGCACCATAAAATGGGAAAGGAAAGGAAAGGAAAGGAAAGGAAAGGAAAGGAAAGGAAAGGAAAGGAAAGGAAGTGATACTTTTGAAATGTTACATTTAGAGGAAGGCAGAGGCAAACCCCTCTGAACAAATCTTGCCAAGAAAAACTGTGATAGGTTTGCCTTAGGGTCATCATAAATCAGAAGGGACTTGAAGATGTACAACACATACACACACACTTTGTCCTTGTAATGTTTTTGTATTGTCTCTGTGTGGGATGTTAATATGTCAGAAGTTAACTTTGTTTAATATCTGCCAGGGAAAAACAAGTTAATCCAGTTTACATTAACTGAACAAGATAATAGGGAACTACTTCTGTTGAGTCTAGGTCAGAATGCTCTTTCCAAGGAATGGATGATGCAAACCTTGAAATCTTGCTGTGATTGCTGTTCCCGAAAGGCTTAACTAAGTCCCTAATGAGGTATAGTTCATACCCCTGCGACTAAACATGATGGGAATATGGTTCTTTAAGCACAGTGAAACATGATGTTCTCTAAGCACAGTGCCTGAATGTTAACCAAAGGAGAGGAGAAGGGAAATCAGCAAAAATTCTGGTATTTTAGTTTTTCTCCTGCCCTAGCACTTTTTCTCTCCCTCCCCTCATATAACCCACTCTCTCTATTGGGGTGAAGAGACTGTAGAAAACAACCTGGGTTCAGTAAAAAGATACCATGCCATTTCTAGAAGTCATAATTATAGCAAACTGAATCTAACAGCGGTTATAAAGTAGTGGTTCAATCTTTTATACAGCATAAGGTGAAAATAAAGAGGGGTTCACAAATTGTAGTACGGGTCTCCTTTTCCCTCCCAGTTAATTTATAGATGGGTATGCCACATTCTATATAGAAGCTCTGCTTTGTAAACTCATGAAAATGATCCAGCATATCTTGCTGTAATTTTGAATGTTTGTCATTATTTTTGTGATATATCTGTGTTGTTTTTGCATAATCTAACAGTATGCATTCTTAAATGCTTTGTATTGCTATATCAGAATGTATACACACACACACGTCTGTCTTTATGTGTTGTATGTGTACCTGGGAATTCCTAGTATGACAGGTTTATTTATTGTTTTATTTGTTAAAATATTAATATCCTGATTTGCATCAAAATATAATGGCAGTGTAAAGAGAGAAATATTTTTAAACAATTTGAAGTGGTTCAAAGGAATTTAAGCAAATTAAAACAATAATTTAAAACAATTTACTCAGTATACCACCTAGCCAGGTCATGATTCCTAGGCCCCAAAGCTTTGCTGAAGAACCAAAGAGGATGCCAGTGTTGATGACAAACAGACCTCATTCCACAATAACAGGGAAGGCCCATTTCCTTTGTAATGTAATGTATTGGTTCCACTGGTGGGATACAGAGAAGGCCCTCCCCAGTCTCCTCACTGGCTGACAGAGACACTCCATCAAGGATTGAGGTCCCAAACTATTTAGGATTTTAAATATCATCATCCCTTGGGACACAAAAATATTGCCAGCCAGTTCAGTTCCTTTTAGATTGGTCTCATGGATTCTGTAAGGTGTTCCTGTCAGTCAGATGTTGCACTAGCTTCAACCTACATATCCTCTTCAAGGACCAACGCATGTAGAGTGTATTGAAGTAGTCAAGAGTGAGCCACTTACCCAGTTCTTGATGGTGGAAACAACTAATCCACAAAGCTTCCATCTCATTGGTATTATGCTTTATTTTATTGGCTCTAATCCCCACTGTTATACCATCAAGGCATTGGTTCAGTATTTGCACAACCTCACTTGCCTCTGATGACAAGAGGAAATGGAGTTGGGTGCATCATCAGCATATTGATGGTACCCAGTTTCTGATGATCCTCCAAACAGCTGCATGCAAATATTAAACAACATTGGAAATAGAATGGAACCCTGTATGTGTTTTTTTAAAAATTGTACGTCACTTAATCAGAACACTAACTAAATTCACAGCAATGCACATTGCACAGTATATTGGTTAAGACTAAGGGAATGTTGTAGGTGATGGAAACAGATACACTTCTTTGTTTTCTGTGCTGTGGTAGCCACTGCAAGATTCAGGTGACTTTTCTGGTTCAGCCAGTAGTTTCTAGGTCCCTCGGGTTCCCGTTTGCAGTTCATCACAGAGAAACTAATGATTTACAGATTTCAGGTTTGTGTGTGTCTATGCGTGTGTGTTTGTGGGGAGGGGTGATATTAGTGTCAGTGTGAATTGGAAGACTGGGGTGTAAATAAAATGTCAATGCATTATACCCTGTAAAAGTAGAGTGTAGAAATTCTATACAGACAGTGATTTTATAAAGTATGACACTTGCTTATGGTGAATGTCAGTTGTGGTATGTCAAATGGATTTATATATAAAAAATCAGTTTATTGCAGGCAAAATACAAACCACTCAGATTAGATTCCCAAAGCAATAAGAAAGTTCTTTCTGTTCTGTAACTTTACTCTCAGCTTGATTTTGAAATGATATGAGAAATATATCCCTGTTGCAAATAATTGTATCCTATCCCCACATGGTAACACAGCCAAGAGCATGCAGGAAGGGGGAAAAAAACTGTTCTGTTTAGGCATTCTAGTTTCAATTCATTCTGAGGAATTTGAAGCTGCATGTTGTAGTCCCAGCCCCTCTTCGTCCAAACCCCTGCGTTGATTTGAAGGTCTGCACAGGAGTTGTAACCATGTTCAAGTGGTTGTGGTTACAGATCTCTCCTAGTGACTTAGGACTTTTCCAAGCTCTCATTGCAGCCTTTTTTTTTTCATATCAAGTCTTCAACATGGAAATGTCACATACTATACAGTTTGAAAGTTGAGATTTACAGTTAATGCAGATCCAGGTTGGTGGCATAAAGCAGTCATCCATCTGAAATTTCTCTGTGAGATCTCAGTTTCTGGCCACGTTGTCTATTCTTGAAAAAGCACTTGGGAGATATGCATATCACATGCTGCTGCCTGAATATGTTCCTGTACCAGGAATTGGCAACTGCAGCAAGGCAGTGTAAGAACCACACAGAAGTCAAAGACAGCAGATTGTTTTGCCAGGTCCACAGTTGTTAACATTACATTGTCATAGTCCTGAGCAAGTTACTGATGCAATTGGGGATCTATAAGGGATAGGTCTGCGTCATACAGATTAAACACATATTTGTAAAAGTGAAAAAAACAATCAAATTTTTTTGTACAGTAGTTACTTGCCATCTAGTTGGCTTTGACTTATAGTAATCCTATGAATGAAAGACTTCCAAGAAATTCTGTAATTAACCATCCTGCTCAGTCCTTGTAAAGTCAGCGCCATAATTTCCCTATCAATCTATCTGAAATGCAGTTTTCTTCTTTTCCTCATGCTTTCTGATTAACTGATCATTGTTGTCTTTTCCAATGAATCATGTCATCACCTTATGATGTGTCCAGAGTACGATAGCCTTAGATTAGTTATTTTGGTTTCTAGGGAGATTTGCTAGAGGACCCATTTATTTGTCTTGTTGACAATCCATGTAATTTGGAGAACTCTCCTCTAACATTACATTTTGAATAAACTGCTTTTTCCCCCCACTGTCTAGCTTTTACAATCATACACAGAAATTGTAAATGCAGTGGCATAGATGATTCTGACTATAGCGGTTGATTATGTATTTTTATAGTTGGAGATCTTACCTAGTTTCTTCATAGCTGTCTATTCAAGTCCTGCTTGTCTTCTGATTTCTAACACAAAATTGTGTGTTGTGTGTTGTATTGGTTCCAGATAGTACGTGTAAATGTAAATGGATAACTCCTAACTGCCAACAGTTCTGCTACCAGTGACCGTTCTCCTTCTACATCCTCCCATGATGTACAACCTCTTGCTCAGTACTTCTTGATGTGCATTTTTAAATGCCCCGTATGTTTAGGGCTGAATGACTACCCAGGAGATGGATCCCTGCAGATCATTTATTCTAGTTGTTATATGCTCAGTTGATACGACAGCACAAACTGGGGTGTGTATGTGTATGTATGTTTGGCTAGAAAGGGGGCCACTTGAGTGTATATGTGCCTTCAAGTCGCTTGTTGATTTCTGATGACCCTATGAATTTGATAGAGTTTTCCTAGGCAAGGTATAGTCAGAGGTAGTTTTGCCAGTTCCCTTCTCTGAAATATAGCCTATAGCACCTGGTATTTATCCAAATAGAATTAAATAAAAATAGTCCTTGTATTCAGGATTAACAAAGCAATAAATGGAAAACAGCCTAGTATATAATGCTTTTCAAACTGTGTTTTAAAGAACCCGGGCAATAATAATGTTGTGAAATTTGACAGATAGTACTGGATTGCTCAAGCAGAGTAATCAAGTTAACAAAGGAGAAGCTGGACAACAACCAGTCTCTGGGCCTTTCCGCACTACACTGTTTTTCCAACATGTAGGTTTTAAAGGGCAGAACCTCAGAGATTGCCATTTTGATGGCAAAATGGTTTTCTTAAAGAGGAAAGCATGGGATCCACAGTTCTTAAGGATAATTTTTCTCACTTTCATTCACTACAGTTTTGATAACATTATTTAAGTAACTTTGAAAAACGTCAGTGTGCTTTTAAATGGATTCTATCGATAGTGCAAGATGGCTGCAATTTATTTCTAAGTGTTTGAAAGCACAAATGAAGGTATTATTCACAATGCAAAAAAGAAAATGCTTTTACTGTAAGTATAAAGTAAAACCCTTGCCTCTGATGATAACGTAGATGAAGCCTATTTCCCTGAGGATGCTGGGTCCCTTTGTTGTAGTCATGACACTTTTGATGGTAAGACTCTTCTGTTGCTGCTGGCAAGGATTTGTTTTGCTCTTAGCAGAAAAATAATATGACTTTGAAGCATTCCTTTTGACACGTTTATTCCCTGATGTTACTTGGCTGAAGGGCTCTTATTTCAGAATGAGGGATCTCATCTATAACTGTGAAAATAAAATGTAGCTAAAGATACTGTGAGAATCTTTTTCCATATTTGGCATGAGTAGGATAGATGTGTAGATAGATCTGTTGCACAATGGCAACACCTGCATGATGAAATAATGTTTTAATAAACCAGGAGATGAGCTATCCATTTAATCATACATCAACACATAACTCCTTTCCTTCTCTCTTCATAGCCAGCAGCAAAGAAACTAGGAAACCACTTCTTCAACATGGTTATGTACTTCATCTCAGCTGAGAAACTACTGTCAGCAGCTCTGGAACAAGCCAGAACATTAAGCTATGGTTTGCAATCAGTTTAATATCTAGGCTTGTTAGCAAGTTGGTGAATCTATTTTCCTAGCGTGAACTGTGGTTCATGCCTTTCTAACCGGACTACTTGTGCTACAATGAGACTAAAGGAAGTGTGTGTTTTGGTAAAACCTTATTTATATCTTGATGTATCAAACTATGATTTGATAGTCTGAACTGGGCCCCTGGCTTGTTGCATTCATATATAACAAACAATCAATCAATCTAGACTTATGAGAATAAGCCACAGTGAATCTTTGACTCAGACAGTACTGCTTCCCTCTCCTTCTCCAGCATGGTTGCAGGGTGAGCAGCAGAAGTTTTGGGGCCTTTCTGCACTACGCTCTTATAGTGCCACTTTCATTATCCTATGGAATCCTGGGGTTTGCAGTTTATGAAGAGACATTTAGAATTCTCAGCCAGAGAGCTCTTTGGCCTCAGTAAACTACAAACCCCAGAATTCCACAGGATGTTGAAAGTGGAATAATAGCACTATAACAGTGTAGTGCGAAAAGGTCCTTAATTTTCATTTTCAATTAACTGTAGTACAGGATGCTATATGAGCCATAATCAATTTTTGTAGCTGCTTAGCTTTTAAAGCTAATTCATTCTGAAGATTATGTCGGTGTAGAACATTCTAAGATGTAAAAAATAGTCAATCAAGCATATAATATTTAAAAACCTAATTTTCAAACTTCTCTCTTATGTAGATGTTCAGTCTAGACACAGTAAGTCAAGGGCTAGACTTTCCTTCCAGTGTAGATTCCCTAGCCCTGTTGTTTGAGGTTCTATATCTATATACTACGAAACTGGCATGTTAGGTCATGTGTAAGAACTTACAATGGCTTCTGGACAACCCAGTCATGATGAAATAATGTAATTGTTTGGGATTAAGCAGCTGTGACAGTACTGCATAGAATGCATGTTCATGTGCGGGACAATCCAGTAACTCAAGAATAAATGGGAAATATTTTGCCTCTTGTTAGTTGAGAAAGTTTTTTTTTTTCTGATCTTCCCATTGGAGATCCAGAGGAAGCAGTCATGAAGCAAGCCAATAGAACATAGTGATCCTGAATTTGCAATCACAACACTGTACCTTCTTCTTAGTCATTAGGAGGGCTCCTGTATAGTTGTAAATGTTTCTTGAGCATGCAGCAGTTTGTACCAGCTGTACTGGACAAGTTGGGAAAAGAGCTGGAGGCATGTACCATTCCTACTTAATGACTATGTCTTATATAAATCTATAACCTGTTCCCTGTCATCTGGTATTTGTTCTGTCTAGAATTTTCATTCCACCTCTGGATCTTGGCCCCTCACTTTGTCAAGCTCATTTTGACAACCCTCAACTTTTGTGCTAGTGATCATGATCATTATCTATTCTTCTCTATGTTGTTAACTTCATGGCCCCAAGAGCACTACTTGCTTCATTATTCAACAGAGTTGATATAATAATGAATTTCAATATATCAGTAGATGAGACAGAAATGAAGCAACTAACTTTTAAAGCCAGATGAGACAACCACATTTTTGAAGCCAAACTTTTCTATCTAGAAAGCAAAGTCTAGACCTAGCTGGATAACCTTCTCTGGGCTGAAGACCATTTTGATGTTCTGAGACTTGACACAGGGGTGGACATCAAACAGAGCATGTCTGTCATGCAAAGGGAGCACATCCCAGGGAACAAAAACATGTACACAGTGGGTGGGCATTTTATTCCCTTTCAGAACTATCATTTCAGTTAATTTTTTGATGCATCATTATTTTCTGAGCCATTATTAAAACTCCGTTAATCTTAGTCTTATGTATGTATAATTTGATCAGCTATTGTTACTTTCCCATTCTACCTCCATTCCCATAGGTATACTTGTTTTCTTTTGGCTCTCAATAAAACATCTCAGTTAACAATAGTAGGAGCACCTCCTCCTTCTCCTCCTCCTCCTCCAGCTACATCAACACAAAACCAAGATTACTGGCAAGATCATTTTCTGGAAGACACTCGGGTATCTAAATTCCAAGGCCATTACGCATTGTGAGGTGGAACCACAGTGTCTTCTCAAGGTGGAAAATGATAAGGATTGATGAAATGAGGAGGCAAATGAAGAGTTAGGGATATAGAGAAAAAGGAAGAGGAGATGAAGGAGAAGAGGAGGAGAAACACTGGAGGAAGAAGTGGCAATGTTTTTATGGCATCTGTAAAAACTGCTATTTTATAATGCTGGAAGGAAGATATTGGGGAGGAAGTACTGCGGCACCTGCTTTGCACAGTGGTTACAAAACCACTTTTTGCATCAATGGGGAGGGACTGAAGAAGAAATGGCAGCACCTACTTGGGCCAGTACTTGTAAACACTGTGCCATATAGAAGTAGCAGTGGCCATTTGCTGGAGGTTCCAGAAACTACAGGGAGGAGGCAGTAACCTTGAAAATTGCAGCAAATTTCAACTCTGTAGATCCTGGAAGAGGAGGACCCTTTCAGCAGTGGTTTGTCAGCAGTGCAGCGCATAGCAAGCTACAGGAGACATCTTGGAGGTCTACCTTTGGTCCACAGTTTACCCACAATTGATTTATAGGAATGTTAGGACAAAGATTTCCATGGTACTGACACATATCAGCTTAAGTTAGTTATATCTTGGTCACACAGCAGCTTTCTTCATCTCCTTGTCACTTGAGTACTTTTGCTTCCTGAAGAACACCAAGCAGCCTCATAACTTGTCACCAAGGGCAATTTTTAACATTTATTTTGAGCTACTGCTTGGGGCCAATTGAATAGCTGCTTGGTTCATATCAAAGGGAAGATCTTTCAGAACATGCTAAAATTTTCTTGGAGCACTTTCAAGTTTAGCCAATGGTATTTAGTCGATGCCATTTGGGGGAAACCTGATTTGTGCTGTCTGAATGTAAGACCTACCATCCTGAATTAGATCAGCGGTACATCTAACTGCACATTCTGTTTGTTGACCTGACTGGCAAAGGTTAGTTTACAAGTTCACAAATGAGGCATGACTGTATCTGTCTTCTAGTTAAATCTGTGTTTCTTCTAGCTTAAATTCTCTTGGCATCAGATGGTAAGAATCTATGGGCCTTTCATACACTGTGACAGTGCTATTATTCCACTATGAACAGCCTATGGAATGCTGGGGTTTGCAGTTTAGGGAGGGACCTTTAGAATTCTCAGCCAGAGAGCTCTTTGACCTCAATGAACTACAAACCCCAGAATTCCACAGTTTGTTGAAAGTGGAATAATAGCTCTATAACACTGTAGTGAGGAAAGGCCCTGTAAGGAAACTGTAGCCTATTAGTAGTAATCTAAGGGTTTAGCCAGAAACAAGATCATTTCTCTGGTCTTTCTGCTCTGTATTCACAAGACTGGCAGGTTTTTGGGAAAGATTGTATCTCCGTCTTCACGCGCGCACACACACACACACGTAGTAGGCTTGCTGTATCCATGCATCATCTTAACAATTTAATATTTTTAATATTACTTATTCTTTCTTTTGTGTTAGCCATTGATCATCTATGATTTTTTCTTCTTCAGGGTTGCATGTAGAAGCCTTTGGCTAAATGCTTTAATTTTCATTCCCGATTATAGTAGTCAGGCTCCAGTAAGAGCAGTGGCTTGCATTTACTCAGATTCTCCCCTTTTATCTTTGGTCTCTCTTTTCCCATAGCCTGTTTCCTTTCCTACTTTCTGTTATACATTATAAGCTCCTTGAGGGCAGAATCTTCCTCACTATTTTTCTTCTTCTCATATGAATTTTTGTCAAGCATCACCAGCATGAATGATCAACAGTCAACAATACTATGTTGGTAATATTCAACAATAATATTTACTTCCACAGTGTAAATGAGTTGCATACAATGTAACGGGCCTAAATATATCTGCTCATCCCGGGCAGAATAGGAGACCTACTGAATTCAGCTTTTTGAATGATATACACATTAACACTTACATAATCCCATTGATTCAGTGAGTTTACTGCATTAACAATTGGATTTAGGCCATTGCCTTCAGCATGGTGACACTAAGCAGATTTTGTCATTTTGGTAATTGATATATTCATTAGCATATATAAGACTGTATAGAATTTTGCTTTTGCTATATCACTATTGATGTCTTTATAGTGGTCTAGTGGAGCCAGGCCTCATAGGATTGAAGCCCCAGGATGATGATGATGATGATGATGATGATGATATTATTATTATTATTATTGTTATTATTATTATTATTACTATTACTAGTAGAAGCTCTGAGATCATTTCCCATTCTACTGCCCTTGGACTGCCCCGTTTCCTCTGAGTTTAGCCTCAATACTCAGAGCAGCTGGAGGATAAATTATTTTTCTTAGTGTATTCTTACAGTTTACTCCTCCTGCAATCCAGGGTGGTTTGACCTTGAGTAAGGCTATTTCTGCACGACACTCTTATAGCGCGATGATTCCACTTTCAACCTCCTATGGAATCCTGGGGTTTGCAGTTCCGGCTGGCCGCTCCCGAAACTGCAAACCCTAGGATTCCATAGGAGGTTGAAAGTGGAATCATCGCGCTATAAGAGTGCCGTGCGGAAAGGTTCTAAGTCTTTCCAAAAGACCAGCTCCTGGTCAATATGAACACTGTTAGGAATAATTTTTATATACAGATCAACACAGCTATGTGCATTTTGGGATTCTTCTGGGACGTTGTAAGAACTGTTATGGTGAGGGTTCTGGGCTTCTTGATACACTTATTTGCACATACAGTTAGCTTTTTGTACCTTCTTTGTTATTCAGAAAGTGGTCTTGTTGCTTTTTGCTTCCAGCGTGCATTATCCTGTCAGAGGATTTTGTATCACCATAGTATCATTAAATTAAAATTAATAAAATCAAAATGTCATGTGAAAGTAGGTCCAATCACAGTTCTCAATACAACTTGCATTCTAAAAAGACCCTTTTTCCTTGGTATAAGTCATCTCAGAATTCAGGATAAATTCTGTTCAACTCAGGATGCAGTTTGCTCTAACCTTTCTTTTTTTTTTCTTTAAAAAAGACACCTAACGTATCTGTTGGGGTTTTCTGTTGATTGGTTGGGTTTTTTTAATATACCTTTTCTGCGTCTAGATATTCAAGAGAGGTAGAAAATGAAGTTCTGCTTCCTTGTTTTTATAAAAATCTTTTTTCTTATATAGCCATAAATCACCTTTCCCACCTTCATGACACATTTAGAACATTGCTGCCACCTAGAGGGCAGAAATATAATGCTTTATAAAGGGCAATAGTAAAGTTGAGATTAAAATGGTCAGTTATACTCCCAGAAGAGCGAAAATACTGAATAGTGAAGGGACTGGACTATTGTATAGCATTTAGCTGAAGTTGGAAGAAAACTGGCAGTTGTCTTACTTTAGAAACTGCCATCCTTCGTAAAGATAAGGCCACATCTTGAAATTTTATATACACAGACACCTGTAGCTGGAATACTAAACCAGGTGTTATTTTGTGGTCTGGTTGACATTTTTCTTGAGTAAATAAAAAAATTGTTTTATCTTGCTTCAACATGACCATGGCTGATTTAATTACTGGTTTGTTTGCAGATTGTGCAGGCTGTGGAAGAGATATAAAGAATGGACAGGCATTACTAGCCCTGGATAAGCAGTGGCATCTGGGATGCTTCAAATGCAAAGCCTGTGCAAAGGTCCTGACTGGAGAGTACATCAGCAAGTAAGATATTCCTGATTTATTATTATGTCTGAAATGCCTACAAAGAGATTCTTCTTATGAGAGTAATATAATATGGGCTAGGGAAAGGAATTGCCATGGTGGTTGGAAAGAGTAGCTGAAGGAATCTGGGAACTGTAGTCCAAACACTAACATTTCCATCACTTTACTTTTCTAATAGAACACATGGGATAAGACTTTATAAATGATCTAGTATTCTGTTCCCACAGTATACTTCTAACGAGACATTTGATCCAGACAACAGACCCTTCACCTGGGGGGGGCAATTGGGGGCAATTATGCAAGGAGTAGGGGCCATTCTTCTCTCTTTCACCAGCCCAGCTGCTCCACTGCATTTCAGCATGGCCAAAGTGATGCCACATTACTTTAGGGTTAATGTTTTGGCCAATTTTCAGATAGGTTTTTGTTTATTTATTTGGGCTTTCTTCAGGGGAAGTTTTGTAGTCTGTGAGGTGGTTAGATGAAGGAAAACACCACATATTCCGGTAGCTTTGGCAGCTTTTGGACAATTTTGCACAAAAAAATTATTCACCTTTATTTGACACGAAATAGATTAATTTTGGTGGGCCTGAGGGCTTTGGATGCTTTCTGGGCAGCTTCAGGGTTTGCATTTAGGACTCGTAAGGACTGCACTTTGTCCATGCCTGCTTTGAGATGAAGTACTAGAGCCTTCTGGCTAAGACTTCTAAATACTCCTTGCTAAAGTACAAACTTCAAGACTGCACAGAATCTTGCCATCCAGTTGGAGTGGAATCATAGCACTACAGATGTGCAGAGTGAAAGGGCCAACTGTGATTTAAAATAATGCTGCAAGATGCTCCCTGGTTTTAAATATGCTTGTTTTCAAGCTGTCCAGAGTATGCTTTAAACCACAGTCTGTTGTGGAAACTCAATGGGAAGCCAAATTTTTTGTAAACTGAAGTTGAAATTTGGCAGATGTCCTCCTCTTGATCATGCAGAAGGAGGCAATGATATGGAGGCATGTTCAGACCCTGATTTTGTTGAGGTTCACTCCAGATTGTGCTGTTAATACTAAATCCAAAATCAGGCTTCTCAGTATTAAGTTGTGACTCATGTTTCTATGCACTGGAAACTTTACTGATAAGCATATGTGATATGTTCAGTAAGTATTTAGAAAATAAAAAAATATAAATGTACAGATTCTGACCTGCTTTTCACACCACATTTTACAATATATTAAGTTTTGCAATAGTGATATCCAGCAGTGGCTTGGACAAAAAAGCTGAGAAGCCATTAGTGCCAGCAGAGGATACATCTGGCCCACACTACCATCTCTGAGCCACCAGCAAAGCCTTAACCTCTCTGAGCCTGAGGCATCTCTGCCAGAGATGACATTGGCAGGCCTTGAGCCTAACTCCAGCACTAGAACAGACTTTTCTCCTTCAGGAGCCCTGCACTCCCACAAGATGCCATACCAATAGCATGTTTAGTAGGGACTCCTGAAGAGACTCGCCAGTGATAGACTCTAAGCCTGGGGCCTGTCCCTTTAAAGTTTCCAGCTTTGTGGGAAGGGGTGGAGCTTGGGAGAAGTACAATCCTCCCTCCACATCTGTGGGTTTGACCTTCATGAATTTGATTATTCACGAGGCATGTGTATGCCTCCCCCCTGCCATTCTCCTCCTCCCATTCCCTTGAGTTTTGCACAGACAAAAGGCAAGGAAATGGGGGGAGTACACATGCACCTTCCTCTTCCCCTCCAGAGCTCCACCTCCCATTTCCTTGCCTCTGGCCCCAGAACTGAGAGCTCTCACTGAGGCAAAAGGAAAGAGAATGTGGTGGGGGGAAGGTTCAGACGAGCCTTTCTTCTGCCCTTTGGAGCTCTCTCCTCTTGTTCCCTTGCCTCTGGCCCAGGCACTGAGAACTCACACCAAGGCAAAAGGCAAGGGAATGGGGGGAGAAGGCTTGTGTGAGGCTTCTTTCTCCACTCTGGAGCTCTCCCTCCCATTCCCTTGCCTCTGGCCCCAGCACACAAAAGGCAAGGGAATAGGAGGGGGAGCCATGGAAGGGAATGGGAGTAGGAACCATAGGGAGGAGTTATCTGTGGTTTTTCCACTTTCACAAGGGTTCTGCACCCCAAACGCTTGCAAAAGCAGAGTGGCCACTGTAGTCTTTGTGAAGAGATATCAAAGGTTGAGCTCCAGACCTCTATGGAGCAAGATGTTCACTTACAGAGTTCTCTTTGATGCTACATCTTTTTGTGTGTCGTGTTTGAGAAACTGATCTATGTCTTGTGGATTATTTTCAGGGATGGTGCTCCTTACTGTGAAAAGGACTATCAAGTTCTCTTTGGGGTCAAATGTGAAGCATGTCACCAGTTCATCACTGGGAAAGTCCTCGAGGTAAGTAACATATTCCACTTAGTGTAGCTGTGTTTCATCCATCTGTTTTTTTAAGGGGCAAATGAAGACCCAGGAGACATACGATGTTCAGTAGAAGCAGACTGTGTTGAATATTTTTGTTAAAAGGAGATACTTCATGGGCCTGGGCAGTATAAGCCTGTATTATAAACCCTTTCAAGGTACACTTCTATGTAGAGAGGCCTGAGGAAGTGCCTGAGAGGAGCTCTGTCCTCTTGATCATAATGCATGTTCTATTAGTGTTGCTGACCCCATCTGAACTTGGCTGAATTTGACGATGGCTGTTCGAATTATACTTAGGAAGTCTTTACTGACACAACAGATCTAGCTATTGAGGAGTTTTGTCTCCAGAACTTTGATGCAGGCAGCCCCCTTGACACTCATCTAATTGTGTGTCAGCTCAGGATTCATTGTCAGTGCACACAGTACTTTCAAGGGGGCATACTTGCCTTGCACATTACTACATTCATAAAGGAGTGCCTGAAGCTGGCTTAGGTGTCTTGAGTTCCTTAAAGAAATGATAATGGAAAAAGAATACTTTTTGATGAAACTTGTGGTTGATTTAGTCTGGGAAGTAAAATATAAAAGTTTAGAAGTTCTGCTTCAAGTTTCTCTTACAGTTTTCTCCTCATTGACAATGATTTAGGACCTTTCAGGGACTCTCCTTGCTAGCAGTCAGAAAGCCATATACAGCTGTTCCATCTTTTTCACCTTGAGCAGATTTTCCATGATAAGAAAAAAATAGAAGTAACAGTGGAAAACATAGGGATAATTATGGATGGAGGACAACATTATCTGAACTTCCCACTCCCCAACAGAAGTGAATAAAGCAGGGTAATAGCCTGCTTAGAAGCTTTGTCTAGCACTACTCTCAGCCATCCTAGCATTCTTTTTCTTCTATTTCGGGAAGATAATTCCTATGTAAATTTTGAAATTGTAGAATGTGATATTGGTGGTTATAAAAGCTTGCTTGAAAACCTCGGAACCAGAAAAGGTCCTTGATAATTCGATAACTTCCAGATAGTGGAGTCTCTGTCTAAAATAAATGGACTTCATTAAGAGTCAAATCTGTATCTGAACTGTTGGCTGTGGTGTCTACTCACTAGCATCACTCAGTGCTGTGTTTTTAAGAAAATGACGCATTATTTTGTAAAGTAACTGACTTAAAAATGAGATGCAACCAAAACTGGCTATATGTATACAGATAAAAGCTGGCTTTAAGGTCAAGCATGATGAAAACCAGAGCTTTCACACCAAAAATACACCAGAGGGCAGCATCAATCCCAGTAAGAAGCCCTTGAATATTTTAATATAGATTGAGGCTATTTGTCTAGCCTATTTTTTCCCTCTCACTTCCCTTATCTATTAAATAGGATTTAAATTCATCACCACTAATCTGGTGAAGATTGCAAAATTAATGAGGAGACTGTAGCTATTAGGAAGTAATAACTTGTCAAATGGTATAAAGATACTATCTGCCATCAGGAGATCAGTTTAAACACTTTAGAACTCATTCTTCTCATCTGATTAGTCCATTAATGATCTCTGCTTAGATCTCATCTCTGAAAACTTCTGTTGCATCAAATTATTGTTTATCGGTAAATAAGGAGCTAATCTTTTGTTTAATGTCTATACATGACAAAACCCTTAATAAGGGATCTATATTATATTTAGCTACAACTTGTGTGCACATTATGATGATATCTTTATTAGGTCAACCAAGGGTCAGAGTACACATTGTTTAGAAGCTCAGTGGCTTCTTGATGAGGCAAAGTTGTTAAAAAGATACAGGAAAATTAAAATTACAGTGTTGAATGTTGGAGTCATGGGTCTGAATCACAATGTACATGTTTACTTAGATAGTCTTGAGACAGTCTTGAGAGGGGGTTGATGAAGATAGATGCCACTTATCTTCTTGGCTATATAGAGACTGGGGAAAAAGACACTAAAAGCCAGGTAATAAAATTTCCATCTCTAATAGCAGCATCCAAGTAACTTCTTTTGAGATCTAGGCCCCATTTGTCCTGTGTAAGGCTGCAAGCCACCTTAGAGGCTGAGTACAATTAGTCTTTAAAGAAGCTTTTGCTCTGTCATGTTTAGATATAAGTTTAGGCTACAAACCTCACAGCGTAAATCCCAGTCTGTTTGTTCTATCTAGTTTAGTATTCACTTGTTATCTCTGACTCATGTTGAGATATCTTTTGGAACAGAATGAATGAATTCCTCTTCTTATATTGGAAGTAACATTTGTTAGTCTACCTGTTATTACACTGGAAATAATGGCCATTTCCACACTACAGTGTTAAGAGTGCTTTAGTCCACTTTCAACATCCTGTGGAATTCTGGGGTTTGTAGTTTACTGACACCAAAGAACTCTCTGGCTGAGAGTTCTACATGTCCCTCACTAAACTACAAACCCCATAATTCCACAGAATGTTGAAAGTGGACTAAAGCACTCTTAACATTGTAGTGTTCATTAGTATTCTTTTTCTTACACTGGAAGTAATGTTTGTTAGTATCATTTGTCAGCATTCACTTTCCAAATAAAGATGTTAAACTTATTATATAATATTGCCATGTAAAGCAAGAAAGAACAGGTGTGAGGTTGTTGAAAGAGCTGCTGTTGCTCTGCAAGAGATTTCTAAGGTTAGTCTAGGGGATGCATTAATTGGACAGTGGTGGAATCCTGGATTTCAGGGATGCATCTTCCTGCTAAGGACAAACAAAGGGCACCATCCCTTACAGCTGTCAGCTCAGTGACTTTCTCACAGTCATTTTATCCAGTTAAAGGAGCATAAAGGAAGAGAAGAGTCATCTGCTTGAAAAGGGTGCCTGGGATGGTTGGTTGTTCTTTTGCCCTTTTACTTCTCTGAAGTGTAGCAGCTTGGTGAACCTTTACACAAACTCGTTAAAAAGTGATAAAGATCTAGTAAGGAACAAGTCTGTGACACATGCAAGAACTGCTACAATTTATTACATGTTAAGGCTGAGCTGAGTTAGTGCCATGGTAACAAAAGGCAGCAGTTTTGTGAGAGGAGAGGAACCTGCATTGATGGGAAACTGCTTGTTTCCTGTTGGTGACTGCCAAGATCCCTCATTATCAGAAAATGATGGTATGAAAGAAATGCAAGCTTATCTTTAAAAGAAAGAAAGAGGTTCGACTAAATTAATCTTTGAAAAATATTAGTACAAACTAGATCTTAACTTCAGTAGATGCATCAATTTATTCTAAGAAGTAGAGGCTTAAGCTATCCATGTTAATTTGATTTATGTAGTTTAATGTATGTATATTTAAACCAATGTTGCAGTATTGCACTCCATGATGTAATATACAGTAGGTCCCCCATATCCATGAGGGATTCATTTCCAGACTTAACACAGATGGCAAAAAATGTGGGTAACGTGCCACGCCTCACATCCCTCTCTCTGCCAAGGAGAGAACGTCTGTCTCTTTCCTTGGCTGAGAGAGGCATGACGGAGAAGCTGTGCCCGACTTCGCATGCCTCTCTCCTCTGAGAAAAGGGCATCCATCTCTTCCTAGGCCAAGAGAGGTGTGGGAAGCCTTGCTGTGCCTTGTTATGTGCATCTCTTGCCCAGTTACGTAGAGGAAGGACCCCAACTAACATAGCAGTGGCAGCCATGGCCCTAGGCTAGATTGCAGGTAAGTGAAACTGTGGATACTGATCAGGAGGTTATGGGGGACCTACTGTATTCAAATGTGACAAGTGTTCACAAGCTTGCTTTGTCAGGTATGCTGTGCAATAATACTCTTCCACATTATTTATTAAATTTATATCTCACCTTTTATACAAACTGCTCAGGGCAATATATGTCATATTCTCTGAAGATGAAAAATAACTGGTTATAAATAACTAGCTATACTTAATTTTTCCAAACAAAGAGAAACATTACATTATAATTCTAAGTAAATAAGCAAATGATAGCTTCGTCCCTTTTGTGCTGTAACTGTAGCTTTTTACTGTTGTAGTTAGGAGTTTCACTAAATGATGGTGCAGGAATATCACATGTCTCAGTAGCTGACTCGTATTGTGCCTTGTGCTCTGTTATAGATACTAAGGTGAAGATGAGGTAGATGGAAGGAAACACACGTTTTGTACCAGAGCCCAGTGGTCTGCTTCATTTAAATGATTTTAAAAAGTAGCTGAAATTAACTTTGATGTTGTTGTATACCTTCAAGTCGTTTCCTATCATGGGGTGTTCTGGGGCTGAGAGTGTATAACACAACCAAGGTTACCTGTGGATTTTCATGGCGAAATAGGGAATCAAACCATAATCTACAGAGTCATAGTCAAATCTCAAACTACTACATCGTGCTGGCTTCAGTTAATTCTGAGAAATGGAAAAGGGATGTTTAAAAATTCAAACTATAATTGTAGCTTGACTGCTATTGAGAACTTGGATCCATAACTGAGTATTTTCAGAAGTAACTTCCTATGCTCTGGTTCTCTCCCGCCACCCAACAAACAGCTAAAGGCAGCTGAAGCCTAAGATTGCTAAATGAGGACTGGATCATGGATTTCTCCAGTCCTAATCTGACCCTCTGATCCCAACACCACGGTTGCTCTCTCATTTCAGTATTATTAGAGCAGAGCTGAATGACCTCTCACTCTTGTGAGACCAATTATTCCCAATGAGTCTGGGAGGTGGGTGGTGGAATGTGGGTGGTGGAATGTAGGAGGCTACCAGGATATTTAAAAAAGAAGGCACTTGGGGATTCAGTTGTCGTGAAAGAACTTGAAAGTGAGTACGTAAGACAATAATAGATGCAGTAGATCTGAGTGTTAGTGATTACTGTTAACTGAAGAAGTATTGGTTCCTGAAACAACTAGAGATATATGTCATACATGTCAGAAACTGGGAAAATGCCATAGGATATTGTGCTGACCGAAGGACTCTCTACAAACCAGGAGGGAATGGTGAAATCTGGAGAGGAAACAGACTATAATTGAAGCTTACAAGGGTATTTCTGTTACTGTTATTTTGTTGAAGTTGTGTTCAGGTGTCAGAAGGAGTTTTATGATCTGTTCTGGTTTTATGATCCGTTACCATTTTTATGTTCTGGTACCACTGAGATATAGGGAGAAAGAGATACCTGTATTATGTATAGATGTTGTTGTTGTCGTCATCGTCCTTATCATTCTTTTGCATATCCTACCTTTTCCTCACAAAAACACAAGTGGCTTGTAAACTAAAACAGGTACAACATAGTTAAAACAACAACAACAATTTTAAATTGAGCCTACCTGAGTTTTAAGACACTCAGATGTCTTGCTCTGGAAGTGGGTGTAGTTCTAGGCATTTCCAAGGGTTCTTTCAGTGTTGGGCGCTGACACACATTATTACTATAGCACAGTGGTTCTCAACCTGTGGGTCCCCAGATGTTCGTGGACTTCAGTTCCCAGAAGCCCTGAGCATTGACCATAGTGGCTGTGGCTTCTGGGAGCTGAAGTCCACAAACATCTGGGTACCCACAGGTTGAGAACCACTGCTATAGCATAAGCTTTATTAGATAATGCAGATGGTGCACACAAGAGAAGCATTTCAGCTTTGCTGATATGATCCCCTCTCAGCCAATACTAGAATTGGGCTCTCAAACAAATTCTACCAGATTTATCTCTATTGCTGGGCATACAGTTTGCTTGTGGGGTGGAATGCACATCCCCAAGGTGAAGCCAATGGAAGATGGACTCCTAAGAATTATTTAGTGCATAAGCAGACAAAATTGAAGTATGCAAATGTGACACATCTTCCCCCAAGAACTATGAGAACTGTGGAAGGAGGTTAACAACAAAGAAAAACAACAAAGAAAAATTCACTCCCTTATCTGTTCCCAACCTTTCAGTCTTTTCCCTGCCTCAAACTGCAAAGCAGATAAAAAATGTATATAACAAAGTTTATCTAGTAGGCATTTGGTTTTTAACTTTTTGTGGCAGATGGCACTTTTAATGGCAGGTGTTTTAGTTTCTATTTTATTATGTTTCAGAGGTGTTACAAATTGCTTTTAACTTGTTTTTCAAATACAAGTCTGGTTTAATTGTATTTTAACTCTTGCAATAATTGTTTTTTAAAGTTGTGGCACGTTTTTAAATGGTGGGATATCAGTTAATTAATTAAAGGTCACTCACACAGATGAACCCTTTTATATCACTGGAAAGTTATTAATGTTGAGACGTGATGCAATAAATTTTAAAAGGATTAAAAGTAATCTAAAAAGCAGTACAATTGAAACAGGACTCTCTTAAAAGTTCTATTCAGTCCAGAATAGAAAAAGTCTTTTCTTGCTGGTGGAAGGATGGTAAGGAGGAGGCCATTTTAGTCATCTTAAGAAAAGATTTCCGGAGTGTGGAGCAGTCACCAAGAAGGCTCTGTCTCCTGTCCCCACCAGCCATAACAGCAAAGGTGGTGGAAGTGAAAGAAGGGCCTTTTTGTGGGTATCTAAAGCTCCAGGCTGGCCTTTTCTTTAAAACAAGGAATTCCTAAGAGCCTTTCAGAATAAAAAGTAGTCTTTCTGTGCAAATGGAAGGACAGCAAGGAGGGGGACACTATAATCTTCCAAAGCAGGGAGTTCTAGAGTGCAGAAGAAGCCTAGGGGTGTGTGTGTGTGTGTGTGTGCGTGCAGGCGTGCATGCACATATCTGTGTGTTGTGACTGATTCTACCCTATTACTGTCTGACTACTCTTACTGCTGGTATGTAGAACCTAGCCCAATAAACAAAAAATATTTTAAACAGAGTCTGCCTGAGTTTTAATTTGCTCAGATGTCTTGTTCTGGATCTGGGTGTAGTTCCAGAGCGAAAACATTGCCCATCTTTCCTGAAAATTATTGACTCATACATCCTAAATTTTATCCATTGCTAAATTGTTTCTGTAGATCCACCTATAGGAGTTTATGTAATTTGTTATGGGTCTACAAAGTACATTTTACATAATGGATTCAGCTTGTCTATTGTTCCCACTAGTATTTGACTAATTAGTACCTTTTTTAAAAAAAGAAGTGAAATCCCAGTGCTACAGAACTATAACAGCCCAGAATGAAATTACAATTAACCCAACCCAATTGCTAACCCAATTAAATGCAGACTTAATAATGAAGCTTAGCTAAATACTTGCCAGTGAGATGTGAGTATGTTGAACACATTTTGAAAGAGTAACCTCGCTCAGCACAGAAAGGCTAATTTAATTCTAATCCAGCCTTGAAATCATCCAAAAAGTGTGCACATTGATCTGTTAAATAGTCTGATAACATATTATATGATAGTTTGCCAGAAAGAGAATGGAACCAAGGTTAGTTTTCTAAAGAGACCAGTTAGGAATTTAAAAAACATTACATGTGATCTTCGCTAACTAGGTCTTTTCCAGATCTGTTGAGATAACTACTAATTAAGAAATAAAGCTGTTTTGATTCTGAATATTGCAGTTGGAAAAAAAAAGATATGCCACTCCATTTGACGACTGAAGAGGGGCAGGAGTTGTATGTTGCTCCACATGTTGCGGGACTGCTCCTCCCAGCAGCCTTAGTCGGTGCATCTAATGTTCATTAATGCTGGGAGTTGTAGTTCAGCATCCTTTGAACAAAGTGTGCACAGTTCTCATGTGTGCCATAGAAGGAATAATTGTTATACTCAGAATTCCCAAGATCTTGATGTGAGCCTTCGATCTGAGGAAGCAGTCTTTGCAACAGCTCTGCAGAATACGACATGAGTTACAACCAGATGGTGCTGCCCTCACCTGAAGCAGTGTGACCTCCCCCTTTCTTCTTTCACAGTGGACTGGTCCATTGATTACTGGCTTGAACCAAAAAGCTTTGGGGAAAAAGTCTTTATCTTTCTGTACGGTGCAGTGACTGGGGAAGAAACGAGAGTGTTAGGATTCTGAAAGAAGACTCTGCTAAGGTTATATGGGCTAGGTCAGTGAGACTATGATCTGGGAGGGGTTTTTCTGTGGCAACAAGGCATTTCTCACAGTTCTTTGAATGGAATCGGAGGAAAGTGGAATGCACAGCTTCTTGAATGGAAAAGTTTTAGAAAACAGATCGTAGAGTCTTGCCAGAAGGTAAATCCTTTTGTGTGTGTCTGTGAGAGTGTGTGAGTAAATTATGTAGCTGAGTATTAATGATTCCAGATGAGGATTCATACATTTTAAAAGGGAGAAATGTGTGTAGTGGGAAGAGGGTAGAATTTGGTGGCTGATACCACTTCTGTTGCCACATAGAAAAAAATGCTGTAAGAGTTTTTATTTTTTTGGCAGTTGGTCCAGCTTTTTATCTATATTATGGGATATAATAGACTGTGTAGGCATATTAATAATCTGCAAATTTAATACTGTATTACATTTTATATTCTTATCAGACTGTTCACACCATGCGCTGTGCTTTTGTGCCGGTACTCTGAATATGTGTTATGTGGAAAAATATTGCCAAATTAGCTCAAAGCTCATCCAAATCTAACAGTGCTTGTATTTTTCCTCTGATGTTCAGTTCATTTATTTCAGTAGGACTTATGTGAGCAGAATATAACACACTCACCTGAAAGTAAATATTTGGATGTACTTTAAAGTAGAAAGAAATGTAGGTTTGTACTGTAAATTATTATGAAATGGGAAAAATTATAACTATAATCACAAGTATAGGTACACTAATGAGATATTTCAGTCAAACCGAGAGGTTGTTTCTTTACTGATTTAACTCTAAAGAGCCGTCTATTTTTAAAAATTAAAATAAAAATTAAAACTGAATAGTCAGCCCTCCACATTTGCAGCTTTGACTTTCACAGATTTATTTGCTAGTTTCTCCAACCTCTGCCCTCCCACCTCAGGCACTTCTTTTCTGAGGGAACCTCCCCTCTCGGTGGCTCCAATCAAGCCGTGAGGCCCTTTAAAACCCACCTCTGGTCTTCCTCCTCCATCAGCTGCTGTCTGGCCAGCTAAGGATGGCTTGTGGCCAATTTCTCAGCAACACAGACCCTCTCTCGATGTCCTCCATACCCAAGGAAGGAGATTGGCAAGAGCAGGAAGTATAGGGCCACCATGCCAAACCACCCCCCTTCTCTCTCCTTTCCCTGACCTGCTTAGGACCCTGGGTATCTGTTCTCCTCACCGTGTCTCAGCCCCCTTCCCATGGACATGAACACATTTTGATATTTGCAATTTTTCCACTTTTGCAGGGGTCCTGTATTTCTAGCCCTAATGAATGTGGAGGGCTGGTTGTACGTTTGCTTTTTCTGCATAGGCCAGTTTGGGCAATTGTGGTGGCCCTAGGAGCCATTTTTCTGCCTCAGCACTCTCCAGGGGCCACTTGGGCTGCCAAAAAAAGCCAAACAGTTGAAAAAGGTCAGGAAGTGCATTTTTTTTTTAAAAAAAAAGTATTTTGTCATGTTAAACAACTGTGTGTGGAGGGTTGCAACCTATTGAAAAGATAAATTTCTGCCCCTGGAGCTTTGCAGAAGAAGAAGCTCATCTTTTCTTTGGCCAGTAAAAGTGGATTCTGAAAAATCTGGAAGGATCAAGCACTACAAAAACAACCTATGTACTATTTACTATGTATCCTTAGGAACTTGTTTGTAACCTATCACTTTGTGATCATCGGTGACGATGTTTCAAAATTGAATTTTAATATAGATCTATGCACTTATGTTCAAAGGAAAGACCTTTTTTTAGGTCTCATGTATTTGTTTAATGGATAACTATATATTTGTATTTTTAAAGTATTTTGGTGATAGGTGCCCTGAAAGGGAGAGTATAAATATGTGGAGTATTTATTGAAGGCAGTATTTATTATCTCCCCAGAAATCTTGTCGTTCTTAGTGTCTGTATATTACATTATTTGCATAATTCAAACCTGTTAAAACCTGCATGTCCATCCCATGCATATGAAAAAGCAATATATGAAATTGGCAGTGTACCAGCAAAAGTGTATTATTCACACCTGCTTTGGGGCAAGGGAATGGCGGTCAATTCATAACCTGATTTTTCTTCTAACAGTACTAATGAGAAACAGTACTATGCAAATGTTAGAGCAAGTAAAGTACAGTAAAGTACAAAGGAAAAGATTGTGCAGAGAGTATAAAAGTCTACTGTGAGATAATTTGGATGTGTGTGTGTGTGTGTGTTTGTTCTCTATCTCTCAGCCTTCCTGCTGCACAAATGCTTAAGTTTCACCCAGCAAGTGTCTCTGATGGATGATGCTTTCTGTCATTTTAGCACAGTATTCTCTTGGCTTGAAACAGATTAAGTTCCCCTACCCCCATCAAAAAGGTAGAAAATAGTAAAATAAATCCATCATTTTTCAGTCTATGGTCTACAGCTTTGATCAAACAGGTTCAGTTTTTAGTGCTTTAGAACCTACTGTTTGTTTCCAATGTCAAAAATGCAATCAATACTAGTGTGAATATTAGAGTACTACGATTCCACTTTAAATGGCACAGTTGCATCTGATGGAATTGTGGGATCTGTGGTTTCAGGAGAGGTATATAGAATACAGTCCTCCCTCCACATTTGTGGGTTTGACCTTCACAAATTTGACTATTCATGAGTGCCCCCCCCTTCTCATCCTCCCATTCCCATGCATTTTGCCCCTGCTCAAAGAACTTGCACTAAAGCAAAAGGGAAGGGCATGAGGGCGGGGAGCTCACACGAGCCTTTTCTTTCCCCCTCGAGAACTCCTCCACTCATTCCTATGCATTTTGCCCTGGTGCGGAGAACTCATGCCAAGGCAAAATGGAAGAGAATGGGTGGGGGGTGGAAAGCTTGTGTGAATCTTCCTTTTCCTCTCTAGAACTCCCCCTTCTATTCTGCACTCTGCTATGGTGCAGTGGACTCACACAAAGGCAAAACCGAAGGGAATGGTTGGAGTGGGGAGGCTCACACAAGTTCTCCGTGCCAGGGCAAAATGCGTAAGAATGGCAGTGGGAGCAATAGAGAGGAAAAGGAAGATTCACCCAAGCTTTCCACCCCCCCATTCCCTTCTGTTTTGCATGGGAATGAGATGGGGGGCAGGAAGGCTCGTGTGGCACTTCTCCCAGCCCCATTCCCTTCTGTTTTGCATGGGAACGGGAAGGGGGAGAACCCCAGAAGGGAATGGGAGGGAGTGGAGGGGAAGTTATTCTTTTTCCCACTTTTGTGGGCATTCTGCACCCCAAATCTTTGCAAAAGTGGAGGGGCCACTGTATTCAACCAGAGTTCTCTTGTGCCTCACCAAATTATCAGCTGCAGGATGCCATAGAATACAGCCGTGGCAATTAAAACAGATTCATAGTGCTACAATTGTATTGTGTGAAAGGGGCCCCAGAACTGCTCACAGTGGGCACACTCATTCTCTGCCCACTCTTTACCATTGTTTGTGGTCAAATATGTGTTGTTGTTTTCGTTTTGTTTCTAAATATTTCCAAGGAAAACTTGTAATATATTTTCAAATCAGAAACAAACCCTTAGAGGGAGAATTTTCCAATGGTACACCAGTAGAATGGTAGGAGGGTTCAAGTGGTTGACCAATAGAGTGTTAAAACCAATGCATGTAAGAAGGATAAATTAAGATAATACACCGCAAGTTATGGTGGGAGGACACCAGTCTGGTTTTGCTCACATTCCAGTTTGCCATACACAGGATCTGAGCTCTGCAGAGCTCAGCTGTACTTTGAAGTGATTCATCCTTTGCAGAGCCTACAGAAGCTACTTTACAGGATTCCAAGTCCCAGAATCCTCCAGCTGGCATAGTCATTGGGTATACTGACTAGGGGGTTCTGAGAGTTAACAGGGCCAAAGTAATTTTTCCAAGCTTTGATCGATTTCACCAGTAACAAAACACTTCCCACACACGCACACACACACACACACACGCACACACACTACATCCTGTTGGAAGCAGGACGCCTTCTGATTACTGGCACTAAGAATACTGTATGGGGAAGCATCTGTTTTGTTGCCTTTAATGCATATGGTGTGAATGTTTGTTTCCTGATTAGTGTTGTTACTGTGTGTTTTCTTTGGAAGCACTGTACTAGACATGTCTCTTTGTAGAAAGGGACAGACAGTCTGCTTTTATCTTTTTTTGGTTAAATGATACCATAACGAATTTAAATTATCAGTTGTCTGCATAGGTGTCTCCAAGGGATGTTAGTAATACATCTGTTCAGGAGATGCCTTCCTGCCACAAACACAGTTTTGACCCTTTCCTCCCAGCCCTGCGATTTATGGCTATCTTGTGCTAGATAATGATTGTTTACTGTCAACAAGTATAGAGCCATTACAGCACAGATCACAAATCTGGAAAAGAACTAAAGGCCAAACAGTTCAGCTCCAGAGGTCAAGTTCATATTGCCACCCATGAATTCAAGAGAGAGTGATTGTTGGTATTATATGTATTTTCATTCCTGTTTCCCTCTATATCACATTCTGATGGGAATATATAAAGTAATCCAAGAGAGCACACATGTGTTACAATATTGTATGGAGTTGCAGATATTTGATTGCTTTTATAATCAAGAATTTTATACCACACCTATACTTGCATAACACAAGGGCAAGAGAACTTTTTAGGAGTATAGCTTCTACAATCTTTTATCATTCTCCATGGTGATTTGGGTTTCATAAAGATGAAGTCCACACCCCTCCCATAAAAATATGGGTGTAAATCTTCTCTTTACAGAAGTGATGAAGATGTTTTATGTGATCTCAGGGAGATATCTTGGGGGAAGGTTTTGTTTCTTCAAGCTTTATGAAATTCCTTTGAATGAGAAGGAATCGAGATTGAAGAGGACATGTGTCCACTACTGTTGATCAAGTCCTACTGGCATAATGAAGAAAACTGTGATATAATAGATGATAATATTTTCTCAGCATTCTTTATCAACATGTCCTTGAGCCCAAAAATGTTTGGAAAAGAGGAATAGGTGAGCTCCCTATGAGTACAAATATGGTTTTGAGCATAGTGAACAACATTTGCTGAGATATTGTGGCCTACCTGGGCCTATCTCCCAGATACCAGTATTCCCTACAGAAAAGTTAGGGAATATTTGGATCTTCAGATGTTTCAGACTTCAATTCCCAGAAGCCCCAACTACAAAAACTTGTAAGATGCTGTAGGAATTGCAATAAAAAACATATGCAGGACTAAAGGCCTCTTCAACAATGTTCTAAATTCCTTCTAAGCACACTTTTCAGTCATTTCCAATGGGAGTAGTAGTAGAACATGACAGCATTTTGTTAGAGGTCTCATTTGCTTTGTTTATATTCATCAACAGAATAAATATAAATTATCCCACTTGCTTTTTATTTTATTTATTTATCTTTTACTTATTTACTTATTTATTGCTAAATATAAACAAAGCAAGTGAGACCTGTTAACAAAATGTTGTCCTGTATCCTCATCCTTTACCAGGGTGGTTGTTCAGGATATTATAAGCTGTCAGGAGAGGATGAGTAGTACACACCCTACAAGTCACATGTGGCCTCCAGATCTTTCTTCCTGGCACAAGGATGTGTTCTGCATTCAAAATAGGTGGCACTGCAATTCTGGAAGGTTTCAGAAAGGTCTCAGAAAGCCTCCTGTAAAGCCATTTACATGGCTGTGTCCTTGCTTTTCCAAAATGTTCTTTTTCTCTCTCAGTGTTGTTGTTCTTATTTTAAAAAAGAGTTTAACTTCTGATCATCTATTTAATTCCCCACCCTCAAGACAGAACACGTTTTCAGAAGACTTGTAACCCATAGCAGGTAGAAGAGGATTTGGTCCCCAGAGCTGCTTTAAGGGTCTCATTAGGGCTCATTTGTGCTGCCATAACATTATTCCCAGTTGACATGGCTCCTGGTGTCAACTGAGCATGATCAGTGAGCTGGGTTTTTAGGTATGTGAATGTGTGGGTTTTTTCTTTTCTTTTCTTTTTCTTTTTTAAAGGGTACATATCTGTTCCTGCTTAACTGACTAGCCCCTTCATGCAGAGGCCTCATTTATACCCCGAATTGATAGATTGCAAGCCATTCAAGGTTACTGGCATTGCATGATTTCAAACAGAGGGGAGAACTGAGGTGACAAACGACTCCTATATAACAGTACTTGTATCTAAAAACAGGGGTCTGAACATCTTTCTAACAAGGAGCTATCGGTTGCATTTGTCATACAGTCTTGCAAAGCCAGTGTGGCTTCTGTTTCAGCAGTGCTATGAATCTGCTTGTGGTTTCAGTTCATACTTTAAAAGATCTATCCAAGGTCCCTGAACTATTGTGGGGGTAGATTGAGCATCTTGGATAGCTTCTTTGAATTTGGACTATCAAACATGGAGTCACTACCCAACTAACAGGGAAGGAAGCTGTGGGCAGTGACCTCAAGCCTAAAAGACAGTGGGATTGCCAGAAGTTTCTAATCCCCAGCTTTTAGTGACTGAAAGGCTACATCTGAAACAAGGCCCTGGCTGGTGGTCCCAAGCCAATTTGGTATCATGTTTGCACAATCAAATCTCACTGTCAGTCATGGAAGGAAATTTCTGTCCTCTATAACTCTGAGTGAGCAAGGCCTAGAGGAAAGTCCTCTGCTAAGTTACAGTATTTGCCAGCGTATTAGATGCAGTGGCATATAAGATGCGCCCCACTTTTCAAGGGGTATTTTTCAGGAAAAAAAATTAGTTCCCTGGTGAGGCAACATGCACAGGAAAGGAGGGGAATGAAAGAAGTACTGCAGCCTTCCCTTCCTGTCTTCCTTGGACAGAGAGAACACCCAGCAGAGTCAAAATGCACAGGAGAGGAGGAGAAGATAAGGAATGCTACTCCAGGCTTCCACTACCCCTTCCTTTCCTGTTTTACCTGGGCAGGGAGAACTCCTTTCACTCTCTCTCCCTTCCCTATGTTTTTAGTGTTACGGTACATCTGCTTTTTATATGCATATGTTAAAAAAAAAAGAGGAGAACTGTGAAATCTGAAGGTCTTCTCTTTCACATACAGCCTGAGATATTCTGCATACTGAACATGTGCTCTTCTATTGCCTTTGAGTCTTCCTTTGTCTTATTAAACTTAAGTTTAGAAGCTTCAGATTTCTTTTCTCCATCCTTTCTTTCTTCAAATCGTAGAACTATAGAAGCAGAAAGGATCTCCAAAGCTATCTAGTCCAATTGCATACTAATGTAGGAAAACTAGCTGAAGCTTTCCCTTGGCACATGGCCATCTAGTCTCTGTTTAATGGAGGAATTCTCCTTTTTTAAGTACCTTGAGGTGGGGCACATATGAATATTTGCCCAAGGATCTCTTGCAGACCATAGTGTCCATCTTGACTATGCACTTACAGAATCCAGGGGAATAAGGGTTTGGTTATAAATCTACCCATTCCCTGAGAAAATCTTAGAAAATTTCTGCTATAATATTTCCTTTAAAAATCCTTTTAAAAAAAGATGATATCTTCACTTTGAAATCATCAAGAAATAAAAGAAACACATTCCTGTTCACACCTTGTGTTGTAATGCTAAAGGTTCCCTGTTGCATCTGCTAATTTCGTACAGAATTGTCTACAAACTATGGCCTGAATTCTATTCTTAATCCTGATTAGAGTAGACCCATTGAATCAGTGGGTTTTACCTGTGTGTTGACTCACCATCCAACATTTGATTGAGTGGATCTACAATAGTTGCGACTTCACCATAAAGATGCTGGCTCTGGTTTGTTGAAAGTCTGCAGTTTTATTCCTGAAATGAAAATAAAAAAGAGGATGTCTAAAATTTTGACAACAAAGTTCAGGAAACTTTTTGCTGTTTGATTACAGTGTATATATGATTCCAAGAAAGGGTGTGTGTTATTTTGAACGTTTTGTTCTTCAGCTCCTATCCTTTGCATCTTAATATCTTTTCCATGTGGCATTCAAGACTGTCTTCTGTATTCCACAAAAAGATTGCACATATATCATATCAACTGAAAAAATAACTGAGCTCATTTAGGATACCAGTGGGAAGGAAGTTAGTAGAAGATGATATGTCATCCTCAGATGTAACATTTAGCCCATGCTAGGAAGTTGAACAGCACTCTGAAGGTGATATGTTATCATAAAGTATGCTGGAGATGTAAGATTTGAAGAAGACAACAGATGAATTTCACGGGGAGGGAAACTACCTGTACGTTTTGGGAAATGGTTATTGTAAAGCTATGTCATAAGTATTAGACTATCCTGTTGTGTAAGGTATTCCATTAAAGTTCCAAGGCCTATAAAATACTCAAACAGCACAAGATAGGCTGTTCTTAAGTGTTCTGTTTTTGAGAGAGTATTTAAAAGTAGAGCAGCATATGCAGAAATAGGGTAAATTATAATATTTTGCTAGACTGGTTGCTGGAGCCACTGTTGTACAAAGGGAAATGACTTTCATTGTCAGAGGGACAGAATATTTTCCCAAGAAGCTTTATCTTGCACTAAAAACCATTTGTTGTCAAATGATTGGAAAGAGCTATTGGGATAGAAGGGCTGAACCCAGCTGTTAAATTGTAATACTCTAAAAATGTGTCCCTTGGCCAAGAGAAAAATCTCTGTCTGTAATTAGGCTTTCTTCTGCCAAATCCATTGGCAGTGAAGAAATCCTTGTGGATGGTTGATAATGTGTATTTCTACCTCCCAATAGCTGTTCTTTTGGAATGGAGCACAGTGAGGTCAGAAGTGTTCAGAAATCTTACACTTCCCCATGGGAAAAACATTCATCTAATCAGAACACAGATCCAATAACTCTTGCAGCCTACAAGTTTGTGAGAGAAATTGCGGGGGGGGGGGCTCTCATTTGTGGTTGGTGTTTTCCTTCTTAATCACTGCATTGGGATCGCATGCTTCAGTACATCCTAAAGGAAATTAAAATAACTATCACTGAAATGTTAAGTTTTAAAGGCTGCAGTCCAGTTCACACTAGCTTGGGGAAAAGCTCTGTTGAACTCAGTGAGGTTTATTCCCAAGTAGTAGTTTTCAAAGAGATAGCCATGTTAATTTGTCACCAGCTAAGAAATGAGAGAAAGAAGGAGTCTACGAGCCCCTTTTAAGAGTGGCTTATTTATTCAAGCATGAACTGTTGTGGATAGCAATCCACTTTTTCATATGCAATGTTGGAGTATGATATTAAAGCCACAGATGTTTAAGCACAGTTGTATAGATGTAGGAGTTGAATCAGAATGTAATAGGTTGTAGAAAGATGCAAATTATGCCTCTGGCAGTAGGTCTTGCCACAGTTGTATAAGAAGATCTTAGGTCTTAGAGGGAGCTGATGAGTTAATACTGAATGGTAAAAGCAGTAAATCTGCTTATCAAGTCAGTTTTCTTGGAATCAGAACCTTCTCTTTTGATACAGTTGTGAGGACCTGTTTATTAATAAACATCCCTTCATCAGTACAGTATTACAAATAGAATTTTGTCTTTGCATTTTTGACAGGAAATTATTAATGCATGATTTTTTTTTTATTTTGTTTTCGGACAAGGCAAGCAGGGCAAAGAAATTTACAAAGCTGAAGATTTTCAACTGGCCAGCTAACACAATTTCTGACAGGCTTTGATGATGGGTGTCTGGAACCCTGGATCTATGATTCCTCCAAAGATTTTGCAAAAGTGTATCATTACTACTTTCACATGAAAAGCCTGCGGCTTAGGCAGAGTAAAAGCTTTTCTTTTCATGGGCTGTGAGCACCTCTAATTTTAGAGTTACTGGCTTGTTAAATAAAGACGGGTCTCTGCAGGAAAGCAGACAGTGATTTAGTGGAATTAAGTTCTAGAATAGGATACAGCCAACTCTCTTTGATTCCCAGTACGTTCTTTTATTTCAGCACTTCATTTCCCAATATATATTTTAAAGCACTATTTTACTATGTGTGTTTCTTCGTTTTGTGAAATTCTGTAGTTCATGGTGATACAGATGTAGACATTAGTATTTGTTTTGCTTCACATCTTGCTCAATGTGTTTAGACAGCTCTCAAATGGCTCCTTTTCTAATTTGCTTATTGGGAGGCAAAAGCTTCAAGGAAATCACAGCTTATATCATTAACTTATAAATACTGCTTAATTCTGATCTTTGCCTAAAGGAAGAGGATGCAGTAGAGAACGATCTACTGGTCTTTCATCTGCCACTGATAATTGTGTAACTGAATACAGCTAAGAAATTATAGTCTAATTCATCCCTCTTGTTGTTTTGATTTCCATGATGTATTTACAGTGAAACTTTGTTCATGTTTACTTGGAATGAAGTCTTCCTGTCTACAGTCCTCCTCTGTTTAGGACTGTAGCCTTAGGGGTATCCAGTAATATTAGTGAAACTATTTGGCTAACATGTTCTTTCTGCTATCAGAATTACATTTCTGATTAATAATACAATGTTAAAATCTGGCAATACATGTAAAGGTGAAGTTTCTGGAAACAGTAATGTTACCCCAAAAAGTGGGAGACCTTAAAGTCCACCAGCAGTGTCAGCATCTCCTTAAGAAAGTGGGGAATTGCAGCTCAAAAGGAGGCCTGCAAGAGGGGGGCAACACAGGACCTTTTTGCCTGTATATACCATACTAACTGCGAGACACTGCAAGTTGAGAGTCAAGAGAATATTTTATTGGGGGATTCACAGACACACACACAAGAAATCAAGCAGTCTTATGAATCATACAAGGCTGGTGAAGAAAAAGGAGAGAAGGGTTGGAGAGAGAGAGATTTCAGGTATACAAGGTGATATTTACTGGTCCTGGAGCAGAGGATTGAAGAGAGGTGGCTCAAGAGAGTGTGGGCTTGAGGGCAACAGAGAGGAACAAAAGTCTGAGGTGCAGCATGATGCCGGAAGTGCTAGGGAAATACCAGGGTTTGTAACATTCCCAATTGTGTCAGGAGTATCCATGAATAGTGGAAACTCAGACTGTTGAGAATTGTGAGAATATGGAATGAACTGAAGGGGAAAAACTGGGGTAACACATTCCCGTTTTTCACATAGATTCAAAATGCTTTGTAAATAGGTGAGCAGAGGTTATGTCTGGTGATATATTTAAAGTACTCCAGATCTGTCCTTCCTGGGAGCTGTCATTCTTGGAGGCTGAAAGTGGGTGGATGGGATGAGCACTTGAAATGGGAAGGCTATTCAAACAATGGTTGAAAAATGTGGTTCTTGAGTGTTGAGAAACCCTGATGAAAGGGATCTGGACTGATATTCTATGTAAAATTTTCACATTGTTGTTTTGCACAGGAAACAGCATTATCTGTGCAGGAAAATAATATTTATGTTATTTAAATACTGTTTTCTATTTAGAACATTATTTATTCTGCTCAATATAGCCATCTGCAAAGCTTGCACAGAATAAGTTCTCAACTGCAAATAATGAGCGTTTTGTATGCAATCTGTGCAGTTCTTAAAGACTGTCCTGCAGCAAGAAGAAAAATTGTTAAAATTAGTCATCCAAATGTAGGTGGTGGTTGTTGCATTGTCTTGGAGAAATGGAAAGTAAGTTGGGCATGCTGTAGACTCTAAAAAACATGTAGGTTTTTTTAGTCCCCATGTTCACAGGGGACATGGGAAGGACTTTGAACTGAGTCAGTATCATAGACTGTAATGGGGTTGCCTATGGAAACAGGCAACTTGAAGGCACACGCATGTGCACACGCACGCACACACACACACACACACACACTAAGTAGTAATTGAGTATGGTGCTAATTTTTTTTTTTACATTTTCTTGTATTTCTTGTCCTGCAGGCAGGTGACAAACATTACCATCCAAGCTGTGCACGATGCAGCAGATGCAACCAAATGTTCACAGAAGGAGAAGAAATGTACCTGCAAGGTAAAGCAATCACATATTTATAACTGACTTAAAAAGGCAGAATTGATACATTTAAATAAATAAAGCAAGCAAGACAGTCCCTGGAAGGAATATGCTTTTGCTCTTTATTTTTTAAAAAATACAAATTTGGTTTATATGTATCCATTCAAATCATAACTTGTCTCCATATACCTAAAGCTCTAATAGGAATTTTTCCGTATATAGGCCAAACTTAGCTGTAACATACTCTACCTATATGGTTTACTTAATGGAGATCAGGATTGAATACAGTGGATTCAATAAAATCTTATTTATTTATTGCCGCAGCCCACAAGAAGAGACCTTAGTGACAATTAGGTGTTCACTGAATTATTTTGTGCTCAGAGTCAAGGCTTCATCTGTCTGCCCTTTCTTTCCACCTGTACTCTTTTTCTCATTTCTGACCAAATCCAAAAATGTTGATATGCTTCAGTTAAACTAGTAGCCCAGAGTTTCTTAATGGGAAAACAAAGTTTGCCAGGGTGGAAGACAGAAATCAAGTCACAACATCCGGAACCTAAACATGTTTAATAGTTATTATCAAACATTGTAAAAAAACTAGCATATTTACCTGGTGTTGCCTGGGATTTTATTTTCCTCTTAAGAACTCAGCAAACTGTCTTCTCCAGGATCTGTAACTTTTCCTCATATTTCCCAACGCAATCTGTATTCAGAGTTATTTACATACATAGTTTGGGGTCCTGAGGGAGTACGCTGTCCTTCTCCTCCTGGTTGCTAGGCCTCACCTCCATTGCAACCAGCCTATTCCAGTACCTGTAACTTTTCCCCATATGCCCCAATCCAGTCTGTATTTAGAGTTATTAACATACAGAGGTTGGGTTCCTGGGGGAATGCACTGTCCTCCTCCTTGCTGCTAGGTCTCATCTCCATAGCAGCTGGCCTATTCCACCACCAGTAACTTATCCCCATATTCCCCAATCCCATTTGTATTCAGAGTTGTTAATGTAGAGAGAGCTTGGTTTCTGAGGGAACACACTTATTGCTGGTAGGCCTCATCTCCATAGCAACTGGCCTGAGGCTTAAGAGCTCTTGGCTGAGAATTCTAAAGGCCCCTCCCTAAACTGCCAAGCCCAGGATTCCATAGAATCTTCACAGCCAGCCAATCATATGAGGTTTTCTCACCTCACACAGCCAATCGTATGAGCTATCTGCCTGCCTGATGCAAACAAACTGACAAACTCACAGACAAACTTTGATTTTTATAAAATAGATGTGTAACATTCAAAAGTGAATGCCTGGTACGAATGGGAAAAATATAAACAATTATTCATTTCCAGGCTGAAAAACAGGTTTGCCGACTGTCTGGAAAGTTTATTGGGAAGAATGTTGGACCAGCAAACATACTGCACTATTTTCTCTTGGTGTTTTATGTTCCAGGGCCTAAATACCCGAAAAGCACCAGATTCTGTCTGACCTTGGAAGCTAAGCAGGGTCAGCCCTCATGAGTACTTGGATGGGAGACAGCCAATGAATAGCAGGTGCCCTAGGCTGTATTTCAGATGAAGGAACTGGGAAAACCACTTCTGAGTATTTCCCCCCCAAGAAAACTCTGAGGTCACCATAGGTTGACAGGTGACTTGAAAGCACATGCACACACAAAATCTACATTCCAAAGTGTTGCAGTGGAAATATTCTGAGTTTCTTGCATAGAAAACTATTTCTTGTGCACGAAAACTATTTCCTGTGCAGAGAACTGAGTTTTATTCTAATGAAAACTATATATTTCCTCCAAAACACTTTGGGTATTCAAATAGGGGGAGAATGCTGTACAGGAATATTTGTTTTCTCCCAGCAGAGAGAAAACTACTGCAGTTATTCACCCTCACACATGAGGATGAAATAGTCAAGGGTTTGCATCTCTAGTGCCTGTTGTTTGTCAGTAACCCCAATGCCTTTGCATTCATTGGCCAGAAGTCTGGAAGGCAAGCATTAAGTATGCCACGGACTGAGTCCATGTTTAGAATACTGCATATTTTCTCTCCATATATTTCCTCAAGTAAAAAAAATTAATGAAATTGGGTAATTCAGAAAAATAATCAGATTCTCCCAAGCAAGGCAGACAAACATCCCTTCTTGTCCAGCACTCCCATGACCATTACTTATTTCAATGACTTGCCAACACCAGAAATAGGAAATAAGATTTTTTTGGCCATACTTGGCTTATTTTGACCTTTCTTTGAAAAAAATGTTGCATAGAGTTGAACAAAAAACGATAAGCAAGTACACAGACAGGAAGTACCTGTGAGCATTTATGTCCCTGTCCAGACTGTAAGCTCTCATTTGTTTTGCCTCTGAGCCAAGTATTCTTATGACAAGGAAATCATGGGTATACTTCCTCAGTAAGGTAGCAGCCTGTCTTCTTATCTCAGGCTTAAAACTTCCCAACAGTGCTCCATCCTACCAAGAATTAATGTTTGCAAAGGAGCATGCTGACAATGGAACAGAATATGATTAATGTCCTTTATTATACTGCCAGTAGAGAACCTTTTAGAATAAAGGCTCCCCTGGTGTTTGCTCTGACATTTACTCTGGGAAAAGGATTTCCTTTGCTTTATAGCCTGCACTGAAGCTAATAAAAATAAAAAAAAATCTCATTGGTTTTCCCCCCTCTTTCTTTTTAATGTTAGGCTTGTATTTTCTTCCCACAGTGAAAGGCAGTTTAAAGTTAAGCTTTGCATACTTCAGATGGTAGTTAATTTTGACCATACATTTGTGCAGGTTTAATAGGGCTTCTTTTTCCAAAACCCCTTTCCACAGTAATTTTTACCACTCTGCTTATTAACATTCCTGAGGGCAGAATGCTTTCTCCTAAACAGGAAACTGGAGCAACAAGGCCTGCCTCATCTAGAGGCTGAAATTTGAAAATGTAAGTCCCAGAGCAGACCAAACTACATCTAGTGTAGGATTCTGTGTTCATCAGTAGGCAGCCAAATGCTTCTGGAACGTCTAAAGTCTCTCACTGGTTGTCCACAGCATGGGGTTTTATTTGGCTAAAAGTTATTAATTGTCCATGGGCTGGTTTAGTATTATTTAATGTGTCTGCCCAATATAACTAATTCATTTAATATAATAGTTATATAATTTAATATTTTACATTATATCATTTGAACAGTGGCATAGCAGACACAGACATTTTATTTTAATCCGTTGTATATTAACACAGAAATATGTGCAGTTAGGCTAGCTGTTAGTTTGGTAAGGGGTTGAATCCAGATATAATAATAATAAAAGAAAAGCCATTGGAATCAAAGACTTGCTCTAACTGCACATCACTTCCTTAACAGAGATTTCTTTAGTTGGACTGGCAGAGAATTCATGCATGGGGCCCGGGGAGAATAGAGCAGTGATAAAAATGGCCAAGTTGGATCAGACCAAGGACCTCTCTAGTACAAAATTCTGTTTATTCAGTGGCCTGCCAGTTGCCTCTGATCTCACTGCATCAGAAGCTTCAGAGACAGGTAATAATGGTACTTTGGATATATGCAGTCATCATTGAGATCAACTCACAGTATTGGAGGAAGCCATGAAAATGATCCTGCCAGTGTGAGGAGGGGTTGGAGAGAAAGGAAAAGGGAAATGGTTGGTATTTTGGTAGTAGCTGGTAGGCTGGTTAGCCCAAATAGGTTTTGAGGACTCCGTATGTATTACTTAAGTGCTGTTTGTTTTGTGTTTGCTCCTATACTCCTGTAGCACTTAACATTACTTCTCCAAATATGAAGAACATTGCAAAAGAACCATAAACCCTCCATTGCTTTCTCCACCAAAAGGAAACTGGCCCAGCAAAGCTGCTGTGGAACCAAACTGCCACTGCTAAGAGAAATTGGAAGTGTGAAACAAAATTTTCACATCAGTGTATTTTTGGTGATAATGTAATATGATCTGTAGTGTATAGCGTGTATAGCATGTATAGTATAGTGCATAATATGCTTATTTTTCGATGTTAGGTTCCACAGTTTGGCATCCCGACTGTAAGCAGTCCACAAAGGGAGAAGAAAAGCTACGGGTAAGGGTTTGTTGTTGTTGCTGTTTTGTATTATCTTTTTAAAGTTTAAAAAGATGTGTTCCAACGAAGGAGAACTCCTGAGAGTTTATACTTTCAATGGCTATGTGTTTCTCCCCCTTTCAGAGAAACTGTAGCTTCGTATGACATTAAGGTAGAAATCTTGCTGTGCAGACATACAAGCAAATTCCCGCCAAAGTCATTGAGACCTGCTTTGAGTACACAGATGTAAAATTATGCTGCAAACATCTTACTGATTACACAGGGCAGACCCATATAGGAGCATCACATGTACCCTGTTTTCCGCACAGCAAGCGAGTAGCTTAACTCTTTTCTGAAGTTTTTCTGTTTCTCAGGGCCCTTTGCAGTGGTGCTTACTTAGTGTTGCCAAGCTGAATGTAGGAAAGGTGTCCTTTAGCTTTAATTGTTAAAAGAACCTGGATCAGAAAATAGAACCATAATATTCTGTCAGGTGGAATTATGGGAGGTCTCCTTCTTCATACCCCACCATCACCTTTTAGCAGTTTCAACTCCTCAGCACTATTATTTATGGCCAGTGGAGAGTGAGGTGTGTGGGAGGTGACCATCCAGCTCTGTTCCCGTTACCAGTCACACAACAATAATGTCACCTTCAGGGGGACAAGTTACAACAAGGGGAATTCAGGGGTAAAGGAGACCTGGGACAGTTTGCCTGACAGAACTTTAGAGTGGCCGTTTCCCTGCTAGACTGTTATAGTGCTATTATTCCACTTTCAACATCCTATGGAATCCTTTGAGGCCCCTCCCTAAATTGCGGACCCCAGGATTCTATGGGATTTTGAAAGTGGAATAACAGCACTATAACAGTCTAGTGCAGAAACGGCCAGTCTCTCTTCCTGATCCAGGATCTGCTAATGATTAAAGCTATAAGAGTCTATCCATATTCAGACTAGCAACCCTGCAAGTGTTCCTGAGCGGTTGCTTGGTGACATGCTAATAATGCATGTGGCTTAAGAAGATGTCCGCCACTACAGCCACAACTAAGATCACTTCTGTACCCATGCAACATAAAAAAACAAAACAAAAAAACAAACAAACACCAAATACAGGGAAGGAAAGAGGGAAAGGGGAGGGAGCAACGTTCAAAAGTACTGAAGAAATGCGAAGTTTGATAAAATATTAAAATACCCAACATCTTTCAGTGGTGACCTCTTTCTTTATTAGGAAAACTGTGTTGCTGCAGAAAATCTCTGAAATGTTTTGGACACTTTTCTACGTTATAAAATTTCATATTTTTCCTAGTACTATTTAAGACTTTCTACCTCTTTTTCATACTTGGTGTTCCCATCAGGCATCTGCAGATAGCAGAATAATTTGTTTCATCCTGACTAACAGTGGTTTGTATTCAGACATTCTGTTCCATAAGTGGAACGGTTCTTTCTGCTAGAAACTTAAATTCAGTAGAAACTTCCCCTGCAGGAAGAATCCAGTAGAAATTCCCCTGTTGATTTTGCCTTCCTTCTGTAGCTCCCAGTTTTACTGTCCTTGCTTTTCTGGAAGTTCTAATATTCCAGAACATATTTTGGAGAGTGAATAGCTGCAAGCAGGGAAATGAATCTGCAAAATGTGCCTCTTTCTGTTTATAGGAACATCCAGCAAGTGAGATTCTACCTTAGGAAAGTTTGGATACAAACCATTATTTCTGTCAGTAGGATCTTGTATTGTTTTCTGTTCTGCCTAGTTTTGTGGCAGATTTCCTGATATTTTTTACATTTAATTTTTATTTAGGTCTCCCCTTTTGCTTTCTTTTCATATTTTGTTATAAACCTATTCTCTTAGGTATCTATTTCATGCATCTAATAAAGCAGGATTGGGTCCATATAGGCTTAAGCCTTAGTCTTTAAGGTGCTATAGAAGTTTTTTTTTCTTACTGCAAAAATCTGGTACCCTGTGATTTGTCAGTAAGGATTTTGTTACTTGAAAAAAAGTCTACACGGGAATGGTAAATTTGCAGTTCAAAAGTCACTCCTGATTTGCAGTGTCTAAGGGTGTAAGTATGGGAATAGAGCCACACGACATGCTGATATTTCATTGAAATCATTAAGGCTTGGATATGTTTTAATAGAGCACTGGATTCCATCCTGAATTTCATGCTAAATTTGAGCTTCTAGTATATTGGGATGTTAGTAGTACGTTTGAAATGACTGTATACTTAGTTTACATGTAAATTGAACTGAAGATCTACTTCATTCTGGCAGTGGCTAAAATGTTTGTCTGTGACCATTATGTAACAAATGTCATGGCTACTGGCAGACCAATGTACATTTGATTATATCACTACCTTCACGACAACTCTGCTGCTATGATAAGAATCCTCCAGCTGATTCAGACTGACCTTTCAAAATCCTTTTGGCTTATTTCCAGTTCCTTAGGAAACACCAGGCATTCCTTCCAAGCATCTCTTCATTTTTCTCTCTTATGTGAGCAAATGCTCTTTTTGTAGCTGGGAACATTTGACCGTGCCAAGATACTGATACCCAAAATATAAAGAATATCCCTCAGGAAGCAGCTGTTGTAGAAGGTACTTAATATTGCTCAGGGTTAAAATCATGTTCTTTTCCCCTCTCTTCTGAAAGGCAAAATGCACACCAAAACTGCCCTTTGTCAAAGCAGCTTGCAGCAGAGTCATCCTCACATTTTTGTCTTTTGCTCATGACTGGCCTTGGATTGCACCCTCCTTGATCAAAGAGCTTTCACTGGTTTAGATTTTAGGTGGAGTCCCTAAAAGTAATGATTGCATAAGGCCCATTTCCTTTTGACTTTTTGTCACAGAAGATGCCAAAAGAAACAGGAAATGAAGCAACTCAGCATGTAAGTGCTGAGAATGTTTGCATGGTTTCTGTGGCAGCCTAGTGATTCTGCTATTGATGAGATGTCTTACTGGTAAAAGTAGCAGTCTTTGTTGTGCAGGGGACTTCTTTTTCTGTGTGTATAGGAGAGAACTTTGCAGTTTTCACTTTCTTTTCTTTTCTGTGTTTTATGGCAGCATTCCTCATCTGATTTCTTTTATCCAAAGAGTTTGGTTCTTCGCAGACCACGCTCTTCAGAGGTTTGCAGTTATACCTTTGTTTTTAACCTTCAGTTCTATGGAAGGATTTCTGCACTTGTGTTTTCAGCTGCTGCTTTTACTACCACTTCTGCCTTCCTTCAGCTTTTCTTTGTGTTTACTTTTCACTTGGACACTTTTGTCTTTTGCATCACATAACATACACTTGAATTGCTGTGTGCAATATTCTTGGAGCTACCTATTTTGATTCCTAAAAATTGAGCACAAGAAGTAGTGTTTCTCTATTGTTAATGTATCTGTTTCAGAAAGATATGTTTTGGATCCTAAAAATGGTATTTTACATGATTACTTATTCTAGCACCTGGGTTTCAAGAAAACAAACTAGGCAATTGTCATACTTCTTGTCAACATTGGACAATATTTGAATAAAAGTCAAACTTTGACTGTTTGAATTTGTGCCAGTGGAAGTCAGATGATGGAAACGGTTCGAAAAATTATCCTAGTTCATCTGTGGTTGGGAATACGTTATACTATTGATACCTCTATTCAATATTACAAGAATCAAAAAAGTTTTTGTCAAATTCAGCTTTAAAAGAGAGAGAAATAATCCAAGTCAAGTCAAGTCATCTTCAGAAAAAAGGGGCGTTCTGTGACCCTTACTTTTTAGACATACCCCAATTGTAAACTTGGTGGCAAAGTCCAATCCAACCACACAGGACTTCAGAGCCTGTACACTGTTGGCAATGCCAAATAGCATAGAACAGTTGAATCAGTTGTTGAATGGTGATCCTGTTGATTCAGTGGGTATACTCCTGTTGGGACTACCAATAGGATTCAGGCCCAGATATTCCTTCATGTGCTTCTTTGCCTCTTTTTTCTTTGGAAGAAGGGCACAAAATCTTTCCCACTGCTCTCTTTCCTCAGTCTGCCTGATTAAGAATTCGCATGCCTGAAATGTCCAAATAGCAACTACTTCAATTCACTGGTGTGAATTTTGTTGCACAAATAGTACTACTCAGTGTCTTCGTGGTTGTGCATACCTCTAGTGCAAGCATAAAGGGATGATGCATTTGTTTTTGTGCGTCATATTTATTTGGCTGTTAATCCCTATAGATACTTAGTTGTTTCTGAAATTGTTGCTTATTGTAAAGCGTACTCTCAAAACAACTAAAAGCAGAAGGACAGGTTTTGTTGCTTAGCTTAACAAAGTAACAACCTCAGCCTTTTAAAAAAATGTTCCCTGGAAAAGTTGTACATTCACTTGTACAACAAATTAGTTTATTAAGATAGAGTCATTAAAATAACAGGTATGTACAAACATATTCAGACTTTATAAAGGAACCCTCAAAATGAAGAACAAATTTGTGGTGTTTTCTTTTTTTAAAATTTGCTGTGCTGTTACAAGCTTAAACATGTTGTTCTAAGAAAAGTTCCTTGAAATAAGTAGTTTTGCCAGGTTTGCAACTTTCCTTATTGGTTCTCTGAAGAAATGCATCAAACAATGAAATTTAGCACATTCGATTTTTCTCATCAGTGAATTTTTATGCTGGATAAAATGTCACTGGCTGAATTCATGCACATGTGTCCAGACAGAGAGATAGGGAGTGAGAAGAGATGAGGTAACCAAGGCCATTTCCACCCTACGCTGTTATAATGCTATTATTCCACTTCAATATCCTGTGGAATTCTGGAGTTTGTAGTTCACCAAGGCCAAAAAGCTCTCTGGCTGAGAATTCTAAATGCCCCTCCCTAAACTGCAAACCCCAAGATTCCATAGGATGTTGAAAGTGGAATAATAGCACTGTAACAGTGCAGCAGTGGCCTTAGTTTAAGCATTAAAATAACAGGCCTTTCAAAACAGTGCGGTATCTTACTTCTGTGAATTTTCTTATTAATTTCAAATTAAGGATATCACTACAGCATTTTCTGGCCATGTGTTTTTTAATTACTTGTCCATCCATCCTATTTAGTACCCTTTCTTTTGTCCAGGTTGGTTATTGCCTGTCGTTAGGTGTTTTGTTTTGTTTTGTTTTGTTTTGTTTTGTTTTGTTTTGTTTTGGAAGGGGGATGAGATTAAAGAGGCCATAATCTTTAAATGATTGCTCATGTGTGAGGAAAAACTTAAGAACCAGGGAAAAAAAACTGATGGAGAAGCGTAACACGTACTCTGTAGCTGTAATCTGAAAATCTGTCTTGAGTTATACAGCCAAATGGGGATTGTTGGTTGAGACCCAGCCTAAATAAATAAATAAATGCGTACACATGGATCTACTATGGCCAATGATGCATCCAGCAGCCATTGCCTTCATCTCCTGACCCCACTCTTGCAACTTGATTAATGGGAAGAGACCATTTGATTTGCGATGTCAAGCCCAAATTTACAAGGATGTAGCCACGTATTCCAGTAACTAGAAACAACAATGCTGTTTACATAGCTTTTTTTTAAAGAATTCCTGAAACCAATGGCATCAATTGATGCTGCAGTTGGCCATTTCTGTTGATTTCATAGATCTTTGGACCATTTCCTAGCAAATGTGAATATTTAGGAAACTCTGGCACTCAGCTATCAACTCAGAGCCCTGGATTCCGCTACAGTAATGACACTGATGTTGAATAGAATGGCCCCTATTGCATGTAATGTAAAACTATGGTTCATTAGTTCACACTGTAGCAGGTCTTAGACTCATGTGTTTCCTTTCCCTCATCCCCACCTCAGCTCAGCCACAAGAAGAATTCTGGACACTTTCTTTCCCTTTTATATTAACACAAGCTTGTTGTGATATCAGAACCTGTGCAAAGAATTGTTACTCTTAATTATTGTTTGTCTAAACAAGCCATCTGCACTGCATGTGTTGTGGAACTATCTTGTTTCAGCAAACCACAGTTTAGGTTTCATATGAAACAGTTAGTTCAGTATTAAGTGTAAGCAGTGTCTATGTATGTGAAAAATGTCCTAAAATAATTTCTATGAACAATAAAAAGCAATTATGGATTAACAGTACATTTTGATGAGTTCTGTAGGGTCTGTACAGTTCTGCCTCTAAGGAAGTATTATTTTTGACAGTTTCTAGCAATGTTAAATGACTGTAGAATAACTGTAATCCAAACACAAACTGTTCCTTCTTCTTCAGCTGTTTTCACCACCTTGTATATTGAACTCCATCAAAAAATTAAGGCAGGTACTGTAAGCAGCACTGGGACAGTGTTCTTTTTACCTTATACTAGTGCATCCAGTTGGCTTGATGTTCAAGGGATTACTTCAGATAAGCTGTATGTGCCTCGTATGATTCCGTAGAGCATGACTTGAACATCTGTAATGTAGAGTGGGCAGCCATCACATCAGGATGTTGGAACGATGTGGATGGTGCCAGTGCTTCTAGAAGATAACTATCTAAATTATGTGCAACGCATGGCAAAACCAGTGTCAAGTGGAGGATTTCCATTTATCAAGACATGAATCAGTTCAACTTAAATTGTGAGGGAGATAGATTTTCGTGGAAAGTGACAATGCATACAACAACCAAAAACCACATCATAAGCCCCAATATGTAAAAATGGTGCAGGGTGCTTTTGCATTGAAGTTAAAGGAGTGAATAGGTAACTAAAGTGGTAAAGCCTAAAGTAACAATATATATTTAAAGGTAATTAGAGGTGACCAATCAGCATGCAGGTGGTAATGTCGTAACTGTTCTTTTAAGAATTAGTCTTCTTAGGTGAGGAGAACAGTATGAGCATAACAGTTTCTTTCATATAGTAGTAGGTCTAGAACAAATGTGCAATGCACTGTGCTCTGTGTCTGTGTGTCCTCTGTTATTTTAACTGAATCAACATTAAAGATCAAACTAAATGGCACTTAGTAGAGAATGCACTCAATCCCACTTGGTACCACAATGTGGGGATTAGCAGGATTAATTTAAAACATTTACCTGCTGCCGTAGACAGCTTTTATTGCCAAACAATTCTATATTGAAAGAACATTGCAGATGGAAGCCCCTGCTCTGAACTGGAAGTGTAGGAGGGAGAAAAGAGTTCAAGCTAAACCATAGTCCATGCTAGGTTTCTAGCCCAGGTTGAGCAGGCTTGGGCAATGTTGGCCGGTTTTCACCCTGAGACCCTCATCCCACACTGCACCACTGAATTTCAGTAGAAATTGTTGTTAAAAGAAATAGAAAATGTTTTGTCTGAAGAATTTATAGTAGTTTGTCATTGAGCTGCAAATCATATCATGAAGTTCAGTTTCAACTGTGCGCTGCAGCTGAGAGCTATACAAACATTCTTGGGCACTGCCTGCAGTCCTTGTGTTGTCCAGACCTGTTCTAGAATAACACAGTTTAAAGACATAGCTGCCTTTTTTTCTGTCAGCTACTTTGAGTCTGGGTCTAGTGGTGTATGAAATTCTTTTCACAGTGGATGTTACAGAAGAATTTGTGTAAGGGTTGAGGTGTTTAATCCTTGGATGGTGTTTGGCCGAGAAACAAGGTAGTTGCATGACAGTTATGCATGATTTTACCAGGATGTAGATTCCTTTGAATTCAACATGGTTGTTGCGTCTCCAGTAAGCTTTTATAGCGGTGCTTCTTAAGCTATCTGATGTGGTAGACAGGCAAGTTTTTTCTTTTTCTTACAATTTGCCAAGAACCAGTACCATATTGGTATCCATTGGCTGCAATGGCTTCTTCCTTTCTGGAAGCTCTCCAGACACCTGCAGAAGATGGCTTAGGAATGTCAGTGGTCCATGGACCACTACTTTGAGTAACACTGATTTATAGGATAACTGGCTTGGTGTCTTCAGAGAGACACCAGAGCAACAAAATGGTCTCAATATTCAAAGGCTGTGTTAATGTCTATTAGGAAACATGTCAAATAAAACAGCTGTTTTTCAGCAGTTGAAACATATCTTTTAAAATATAGGTCAGCAGTCTTTCAAGGAGGATATAAAATCCTTTCCTGTATCAGACTGCCTGGTAATTTTTTTCATATGGAAGAATGGGGAAACTATGGAAACATTTGGAGCATATTTAAAATGAACTTCATATGATTGAAAGTAAAGTTTAAAGGTGCGGCTCTAGATAAATACAATGTTTAGAGATGTAAGGAAATGTTTCTAAAACACAGATGATCTCTTTTGGCAGAAATCTTTCAATTTATGTATCGTGCAGAAGTCTGCAACTATAGGGCTTTGTTTAAAAAAAAGCTGGCTATTCAGAAATAAGTTAGCAAAAGCTATGAGGTTTTCAAATGGATGCAAAATGTTAATGGTGAATGAAATAAGTTATAGAGCTATCAAGGTCAAACTAGCAGAAAACTGGATAGCAAACAATTGAATTGCAATAAGGAAAGGACAGGAACAAGAAAGAGAGAACATGTTAAGTGGAGGAGAAGGAAGAAAAGGAAAGTAAGGCAGCAAGCAGCCTTATCAGAGTTCTGAAAGTGCTTGACCTTTATTATTCCACTTGAAAGCTTAAAAACAAAACACATGGCAGGCATGTGTTTATATAATGTCTAACATGGAGACTATTGGTGATGTTTTTTTCTCCCCCTCCTTTTTATTTGCGGGGGAGGATCTTACAAAAGCAAAATTGTGTTATGTTTTACAGCATGTTTGTATTGCTTTTGTGCTCAAACCCAGCACTCAATCTTGGCTGGCCTGTTGTTTCTCTGGCATTTGTTGTCTTCTTTCTTAAAGAGAATTTTGCAAGTTTAGCAACATTTCTAGGCTTCTGTTTCAAAGCATCCCACTCTCATTTTTACTATCTAATTGAAATAAAAATAAAAATATTTCAGTCCATACAGTTTGTTCACTGGTTCTAAGATAAGCATTTGTATAGCACTGGGATTTTGACTTCCCATCAGAAAAGGGTCCCTTAACAGGCAATATCTGATAAAAGATAAGGAAAAGCCACTGGCTTGCTCTTGTCTTCAAGAATATTTCTAGACCAAGATCTAGAAGATGCTCTGTTTGCTTCCCTCCAAATGTGCACTCTCTGTTCTCTGTCCTCGGTTGATGGCCAGTGAGAATAAAGGGTAGGTTCACTAAGAGTTTAATTGTTAAGTAGCTTTCAGTTAAATGGCAAAAGAGGGTTGAGCACCATACCATCCCTTTTTGATGATTTGTTTGGTCTTGAAAAGACATGGAGCTTTTTACTGGCAGAGGGAACATGCCTCCATTACCAGCTGCTGGAAACTGGCTGCTGTCTATTTTACTCTGGTCCAATTCTAGTCATGCTTCAGTGGAGATGAAAATGCACATCCTATTGCATTCAATTTAATGTGGATAGACAACATTGACATTTGGATATTCATTCAGTTGCAAGTCTCTGGCTGTTTCTAAGGCAGCACAGCTGCCTTTGCAGCTAAGATTTGTCTTCCTCATACAGAGTCAAGCAGAGTGCGGATCATCGGCTCCTTTGGCCCTCAGTGATGACGTGCAGTTGGCTACATGGCACTGTGAACTTCTTGTGTTCCCTAGGTGATCCATGATTGCCTGGAATCACTAAGATGGAGGACTAGCAAAAAAAAAAAAAAAAATTGTAATAGCAGAGAGGGAAGAGATGAGAACAGGATTTGTGACTTCCAGGGGGCAGGGTCCATGATGGTGAAAGAAAAAGATTTTCATTTTGCACATTTCTAAGACTGAAATTCTTGCAAAACTCCAGTTAAAATACCCCACTGAGAAGCTGTCAATCTCTTTGATTGTTTAAACATCTTTCTAGTTTCATATCCATTTCTACAAAGCTCACAATATGAATTTTGTGACTGGGATGAAGATTATTTTGGGGATAAATCCTAGTTCAGATTGGCTGGATGCTTTGTGTTATCATATTCATGCATGTTGACTTTTTCTTTAGAGCACTTAATTTGTTTTCATTTATTTGACTTATATTTTCATAAACCTTAATTGTAGTGAAATGATCTGTCTTTAATTCTACTGTAGTAAAAATATAAGTTCTGAACCCTTTTTTTGTTTGTTTGCATGGTTGGATGTGGGAAGGCTAACAAATGACCCACATTCATTGTTCTTAAAGAGAGAAATACTTTAACGTCATTACTGATCTGTTAAATTCTTCCTGTTTTCCTTGCTTGAAGTTAAAATTTAATTGGATCAGCACAGGGTGATGTCCTGTGAATGCTTTATCTGGGAGTGTGCTCCCCTGAACTAAGTGGAACTTTCTTTTGAGCAAAAATCAGGCAGATTGTGCAGAAGCTGAATCTAGAACATCTAGCTAATGGCATGTAGCCATAACCAGTCACCCATGTGGACTGCAAATCACAGCTGTCAATGCAGTGAAGCACCAAAGGATGAAACCACGGAACTAGGAAGCTTCTAAGGAAAAGGCCAAAAATGGCTTTCAGAAGTTGCACAGAGACAGCACTGCAACACGTCCCACTAGTCCTTGTCCTTCTCCCTCTCCCTAGAACAAGGAAACTTTGGTCTCACTGATGTTTGACCTACAGATCCCATCAGCCCCATATCTGGCCTGGACAAGGGTAAGAGGTTGTGAAAGTTGTAAACATCTATAGATCAAAGCTGTAAGCACTTAAAGATCCAAAAGTCCGTGTTCTGTAGCAAGGAGGAAAGAACAAAACTAGTACGAGAATGTTCAGTTTTGCTGCTGTTCAGCTCTTAGCCATTTAAATACTGCAAAGTGAAGGCTCCATTCCTGTTCTGCAGTAAAGCTTTTCCTGCACAGTTCTGGACACAGTGACCAGGCACATTAATGTTCTGTAGAAGCTTACGTTAGTTCAGCCTTTTGTGGTCTTCACCATTCTCTGCTAACAAGAGCCAAAGGAGGACCAGCTGGTGGTGTGCAAATTCTGCACAGTTGGTTTCTTTCACTGATTGAAGGTGTCTTTCAAGGAGACAGAGAACTTCTTTGTGACATATCCAGGCCATATTTCTGGTTGCTTGCTACTGTTTCCCGAGTGTGTCTTCAAGGTATAAACAAGTCCCCATGCTTAGCAGGGACTAGGCCGCAGGGATGCCAAGAACAAAAATGTACACCCAATGAATCACCCAATGAATTTGCAAACTGAGAACAGTTGCTGACCCATGAGGCTGCTACATCTGGAGTTGCCCCCCAGGGTAAATGTTAAGGCACTGGCTAAGCAATCCTATGCATACTTACTCAGAAGAAAGACCTGCAGAATTCAGTGGGGCTTAGTACCGAGTTATATTGTAAGCTTGTACCCTGCAGAAGCCAAATTCATCTACTGGCATAATGAAGAGTGCTGCATTATATTATACCAGTTGGAAAGTACTCAAAATGAGAAATATTCCTTTCTCTTTGATTAGATGTATTTGGCCAAATTTCTTCCTTGCCCAAGTTACCGTTACTGTTAACATTGCTGTAACAATATGTGTAGTGTTACTTCTTTGTGTAAAAACTATGCAACACATGTGCCGGTACAGGCAGGTTCTGAGGCTTAGCTATAGTTTTTCTCATGGAAGGAATGGCATTCCCAGCAGGAGTAGGCAAGAATGCCTTGAGAGTTTCACATTCATCCTTGTTGGCTGCATATGCTGTAACAGAAAAAGCTCTTCCTTTTTCTCAAAATGCTGCATTTGCTCTGCAGAGAGAAATCCAGCCTGCTTCACAAGCTAATGATGAAAACTTTATAGTTTTCATTGGGAAAACATTGATTTGTAAATTTGAAACTAAGTGTAGTTTTCTGTGTTTCAAAAGGGCATATCTTCCAGCTTGGCCTTTACAAATGAAGATTTGTTTGTGTGTTTTCACAGCCCACAAGAACATCTTCAGAAAGTATTTATTCTAGGCCTGGATCCAGTATACCTGGCTCACCAGGGCATTCAATCTATGTAAGTATAATTTCATTTTGCATTTTATTTTTCGGTGGTTGATTATTGATTTGTGTGATTAATTAGAGATTTATTAGTGCTGCCTTAGTGAAGAAATAGGAATTGAGATTTTGGGTCACCAGTGAGATCAAAAAACCTCATTCTTCATCTATTTCACTTACACACAAATTTGAAAATCTCTGACAGAAATTCATGCTGTATATAGCCCTTGTAATATTACTCTGTTTGTAGGTGATCCAGCATTCTGACATTGGGAATAATATTTCAAAGTATTTTGAGAAAACTTATGTATAAAGGAATTCCATTCTCACTCTACACTATTACTTGAGAAGAAAGGAGGTTGGACCACCAGAAGTGCAGAAAAAGTCTTATGTACACTAAGGATATCAGTTTAATACTCAGTGAAGTCAGTGGGTATTTTCCCCACATCTTCTCGGGCAGGTGCTTGAAGCAGAACTCTTTATGAACTGCTGGTTTCAGACTACAGAGAATGCTCTGGAGTGAAGCCAGCATATACACATGGGTAGACTCAGAGCCTTAGGCAAATCTGGGGAAGTTTTTCATTACATACCCTATCGTCTAATCTACAATACCAGGCAGACTTTATATATTGTATACACAAGGGAGTAATTAAAATGTTTTAATAGCAATAGTGTAAAAAATGTCCAGACATGTGTACTCAGTTTTTAAAAAAGTGGCTTTTAAAAGTTACAGTTGCACAAGGTCATTTTGTCAGGGCTAGTAATTATTTTAAAACAAGTTAGAGGAGTATGTAGTGGAATTAAATTCACATCTGTTTGTAATATCAATTGAGCAACCAGCTTGATGAATTATTTGTTGTGAAGTGAAAAAGCCAAGTAATACAGTCAAAATATGTATATTTTTAGTAACACTTTCTTTATTAGCAACATCAGTGTGCAAACACTGCTTGCACTCCTGATTTTTCTACTTTAGATTATACCAGCTTTTAATCCCTTCTGGGGGGTTTTTATGGAAATTTATCCTTCAATTTTTGGCATAGTATATTAAAATACTTACAATGCAATCCTGTATATTTACTAAGAATTTAGTTCCTTTATTTAAGTGAGAGCTACTTTTGGGTAGACATGCACAAGACTGTGCTGTAAAGTACACTTTTACCTAGGAGTGACTCCCATTGGAAACAGTGGAACTGATTTTTATGCAGAAATGCTTAGGATTTTATTACTGATGCTCTGAACTGCATCATACATGTAATTTATTCCCTTTATCAGCTCTGTAGACTAATACCAATGGTTATTGGCCAAAATGGCAGCACTTATACATAAATGGAAATTAGAGGAAAGTTAAACAGAGGCTAAAGATCTGCAGATTTTTTTTAAAAATCCAAACAAATAAATGCCTCTTAAAAAGAAAGAAAACAGAAAACACAGCTATATGCACCTCATTTACTCAGGTTGCTTGCTGTTAAAACGCATGAAACCAAGGATTGTGTGACAGACTTCCTAAAAACATCCTGCAGGCTTCTGGCCAAGTGTGCTGAGAGAAGTAAGGTGAAGGGTTGTGAGCAGAAAGGAGAGAGGTGGAGGGGACAGGAGCAAGGGAATAGTGTAGGAGGGATGATGAAAGCAGAAAATAGAATCTGAAAGAGATGAACAAATAGAAATACAGAAAGAAAGATGGAAAGAAAAGATGCTCCCAGGAGCTGGAAGAAGATGGAGGTGTGCCAAAACAGAAACAAGAGACCATAAGGGAAGACATGAACAAACATATAAGTGAATTTGTGGCAGGAGCAGATGTGGAAATGGGAGTACATGTGACAAAGAAATGAGGACAAAAAAATGAGAGGCAAAATGAGAAACAAAGCTGAAAGAGAGGAAGAGGAATGATACACAGCAGAAAGAAAAAGTTGTAAGGAATCTGAGTTACTGAACTCATTAATTAATCCATCAACATTTTGTTATGGGCTCCCTTTGTTGTTGTTCTGTTGTAGCTATAAGGATTAGTGTGTCTAGTGTTTTATATTTTCTTAGTAAGTTACATGGCTGTTAGAAATAACACAGTTCTCCGTTCTCCACATAGTTCATTTTGCAATGGTTAGATTTGGCTGAAATCTAATCTGGTTTATTTTGAACAGAAAAAGAAAATGGCCTGCGTAAGGTGAAATACATACTGGAGTGTAATCTTTGACGCTGTTGTTTGTGTAAATTGCTGTCAAGACAGCTTCTACTTTTGACAGTCCTATGAATGGAAGATCTCCAGCACATCCTGCCATTAACAGTCCTTTTCAGGTCCTGCAGATTCAGGGTTGTGGCTTTATTGTTAGAGTCTATTCACCTGTAATGCAATCTTCCTCTTCTCCTACTTCCTGCTTCCCACTTCAACCATTATCATCCGTTCTAATGAGTCATATTGTCTCATGATACAGCCAAAGTACAATAGTGTCAGTTCAGTCATTTAGACTTCTAGAGTGAGTTCACTTTGATTTGCTGTAGGACCTATTGATTGATCATTTTGGCAGTCTGTGGTATCCATAGGACTCTCCTCCAGTACCACATTTCAAATAAGTTAATTTTCTTCCTGTCAGCTTTTTTCACTGTGCAGCATTTATAGCCATACCTAGAAACTGGAAATATGACAGACAGACAATCCTGACTTTGGTATTCCATGATATGTCTTTACACTTAAACTTTACTGTCTAGCTCCTTCGTAGCTTTCCTTCCAATTTCCTAGTCCTTTTCTGATTTCTCGACTGGAATCCCCATTTTGGTTAAGGACTGAGCCAAGGTTCAGAAGTTTTTGATTATTTCAGTGTATTCAGCATCCACTTTGAAGTTATGTACATCATCTGTGATCATTATTTTTGTTTCTTCAAGCTCACTTATAACCATGCTTTTGCATTTTCTTCCTTGACTTTCCTCAGTGGTCATTCCAAGTCTTTCGTATTTTCTGTTAGTAGTATAATTTCGTTTGTGTATCTTAAATCACTGATGTTCCTTCAGTTTTCACACCTCCTTCCTCCGAGTCTAATCCAGCTTTCCATATATGTTCTCTAAATAGGCAGAACATATATGGAATAAGATGCAGATGATGATGCAGATGATAAGGTGCAGGCTTTTCTGACTCCCTTGCAAATTGGAAACCATTCTGTTTCTCCATGTTGTCCTGACAGTAGCATCTTGTGCTGAGTATAGGTTATGTGTCAGAGTAATCAGATGTTGTGGTCCATCTCTTTTAGTTTTTATGATCTTGGATCTTGTAGAAGTCTGTTCTACTTTTTGTTTTCTTCTCATGTTCCTTTGCATTGGAGTTGTGTTAAAGATTCTGACCTTATTTCTGTCACTCTTTCACTTCTCACTTCTCTTTAACAGTTTGAAGAGTTTCATCTGTTATCCGGTTAGATTTTTCTTTTCTTTTCTTTTTTTCTTTCCATTCTTTTCTGACAATATCACTGGTTTTGGTCCAGAGTTCTTCTGGCTGTTAGTCTGTTAGACTTAATCGTGTGAATCGATTCTTAACATGGTATTTACATTTTACAGAAATGTTGTTGTAGTGTCCTCTTTCAATCTTACTCTAATTTCTGATATTAACTGTTCATGATTTGTACCACAGTCTTCTCCTGATCTTGTTTTTGGAGAGAGGATAAAACTTCTCCATCTTTTGCTTCCAGTTATAGAATCTATTTGATTTCTTTATTGGCCATCTGGTGATGTTGTCATATATAGTTATCACTTTGGTTGCCTGAAGAATGTGTTTGCAATGAACGAACCGTTTGGCCTCACAGCATTCAATAAGACACTGTCTTTCTTCATTTCTTGATCCTAGACCAAATTCTACTGCAATGTTCCTGTTCTGTTTCCTACTTTTGCAGTCCAGTCACGTATGATGATCAACATGTCCTGTTCTGGTGTGAGATCAATTTCCTCCGTGACTCCAGCATAGAATCTTTCAGTTTGTTACTCTTCTTTCTCTGTTGCTAGAGTGTGAACTTGAATTATGGCTATATTGATAGGTTTTTCCATAACATCTTATTGATATTATTTGATTAGATATTGCATTCTATCCCTTGGCTGTTTTTTGTTTCATATACTATTAATGCCAACCCATTTCTTCTTAGACTTTTATTTCCTGAGTAAACTATTGAAATTGCCCCAGTCCAGTCCACTTTAGCTCACTCACCCCAAGGACTGCAGTATCCATTTCTTGTTTTACAAAGTCTGTCTTCTCTTGATTCTTGCTTCTCACATCCTTTTGGCATGATCCCAGTTGTGTCAGTAGACACAGCACTACTCATACTTGTCCTCTGCTTTTCCCCAGTAACTGGTTGAATGCCCTCTGACCTGGGAATCTCATCTTCCAGTACTATCTCTTTCTTCATTTTGGATACTCTCATCATATGGATTTTGGGGTAAAAGACATTCAGAATTGGTTTACTGGTGCCTCCTTCTACAGTGTATTAATAAGAGTTAGTTATGGTGCCATTGCTATTGTCCTTGAGAGACCTGTTGCCAGTGTCATTCCCCCCAACACACACACATAACTACTGATGTTGCCCAGTAGCTGTTTGGCACATTTAGTCTGTCTCAGCAAAAGTCTGTCTGACATAGGAGACTCTGGCAGCAACAGTGCCACCAGCAGCATAGCCTCTTGTCTTACAGGAACATGCTGTCCTACTGCTATGACCATCTTGTTACTATTGTAAAACAAGAAATGGTGGTAGTTTCTTCCTGGAGGTGATTTTGACGTGTGAGAGTTTTATTATTGGGTTGGCACAGAGGAGCAATCCAGTACTTTTTGCTCTAACAAAAAGCCACATCTCAGGGTCTCACCAAGGAACTTATATGTGCGAATATTGGAGTTAGATCTCAAGTTATTTGGGGGTGGGGTGGGGTGGGATGGGATGTGGAGCTTTTGGGAGATGGGGCTTTGGAAGTTTAAAAAACAATCATGTGCCACATTTTCCCCACCTCTGGGTTAGGTGATACATTAGTTGAGGTGCTTAAAATATGTATTGAACCTCAAGTGGCAAGATGACATGACATAAATATCATCCAAGTTTCTTCCTGCTCTGGGCTGAGATTCTTGCCTTATAGCAGTCCTTATAGCATAGCTTATATCATGCACATGCTGAAATGACCACAAGGTGTCATGAGGTGGTAATAGTTGCAACTTGCTCTAAGAATGGCCTATAAAGCCTGAAATAAGTTCAGCCCAGCATATTTAGGAGGTGTCACTTTCCATAAAACTATTATGTTCACACTGTAGACTTCATAACAGTAACCATTTGTGTGCCAGGTGAGATGAAGAAAGGCATAAACTGAGTCCCACAAATGTAGAGCTTGCTTTATAATATAGACCAAGCTTTGTGAATTATTCACAGATTCTGCTGAATTTATATATTTAAAGAAGAGGGTTTTTTCTTCCTGTTGGCCAAAGTAATATAGTTTAGTAGTGTTTTCTGAAATTAGCATGTGCTGCTTTATTTTATTTCAAACACTTCAGGTTTCTGCTTTAATACATTTATAAATAAATCATTAAAATGCATTTTGAAGTGATTAAGTCTTTTAATCACCTGTAGGATGTCATTAATTCTTGAAGATGGGTAGAATAGAATTGTGATCAAGACCAGTAATAAAAATGAATTATAACTTTTTTGTAATCTGATTGTTGCCCCTACTATTCTTGACTTATTTTTTTTATTTTTTTTGAGATAAGAGATTGGCAGGAATAGCTGTTCATGTGATGTATTTTGCTAATGGAAAAAAATCAAACTCAAAATAAGTAAACTACTTCCCAAAGGCTGCCCACTGAGATATTGACAGAGGTGGATTTAGAATTCATAGTAGAACTGGACTGATGAATTGCCAAGTTTGGACATTAACACAACAAAAAAATTATCCCATTACACTGAAGGTGCTAAAACCCAAGGAGGAAAGAATGGTTGTTTGCCTTGAAGCAAAACCTGGGATTTTATTTAACTCTCTTATGTAACAAAATCCTTCAAAAATGAATTGGATACAACAGAATCTGCACATTTTTGTTTGTGTGTTAATTTATCTTCTGTCTTTGACCTTCAGGCAAAAGTAGACAATGAGATTCTTGATTATAAGGATTTAGCAGCCATTCCCAAAGTCAAGGCCATTTATGACATTGAACGTCCAGACCTAATTACTTATGAGCCCTTCTACACTTCCGCCTATGAGGAGAGACAAGAGAGACAGAGTCTTGGAGAGGTAATGAATTTGAGAGTCAGCCATTCTTTTCTTATGCTAACTATTATTAAAAGCCAGCTTAGCCTTTGTTCTCTTTATAATACGCTGCTGCTGCTGCTATTGGTGTTCTGTCTAAATGCTTCACATCTCTTTAGTCTCAAAAGAATTGTGATGGTCTTCATCTTGCAGCATGAGCATTGCTCCTACAAGCTGCTGGTCCTACAAGCTGGTCCTACAAGCATGTGGCTTCTCTCTGTCTCTTACCTGCTATTATTGTTGTTGTTGTTGTTTTTGTTTTTGTTGTTATTATCATCATAATCATCATCGTCATCATCATTGACTGCACACTACAAGAACTGTTGTCTACATGTCTGCTGGTATGCCCTTCCTCCCACCTTCATGGCAACTGTCAAATGATGTGCGAACCAAGCATAGTGGTGCTACCTGGCAGTATGTAATTTGAAGTACCAGCGGAAGGTCAAGGACTGTGGAGCTTTTCATGGCAATGAAAGGCCACACATTTAGTAGGAGTAGCACACACCCTTGAAAGAAACCTGCTATTTAACTACTGTATTTATGTGAAGTATGGACAAACAAAGAGTGATTTTCCATATTAAAATTTCAGAAGCAGATTGGCTGGCTACAGGGAAACTAATCATTGTAGTGTAATAACCTAGAAAATGACAATGAGTAGCCGTAAGGAAACCAATTGGGCATGATTTATTTAAAAAATAAATAAAATAAAATAAGGATCTCTTCCAACGACTAGGTAGAACAGAATTCCGTTATTAAAATTGCATCCCTGTTTCCTGCGACTTTCTTTGATGTGTTCTACTAAATAAGCACTGCCTCTTAAAACTATTATCAAAATAACCTCACAGGAAACACATTCTGAGATGGCACAAATATGGCAGATATCCCCATATTGACATGACACCATATGTCAATAAGGCTAGCTAATTCAATTGAGATGGTCAGTGCTCAAAGATGAGAGAAATCATAATCTGTACTGATTGAATAAGGCATTGTGAGGAGTACATTCATGCACCAGTTAAAGATTTAGGGTATTAGAATAAACTCTTGTTTTCTTGTATCTCTGTTTCTGTGAGATGTTTCACTTTCACAGCGCCATCTTTCACATAATCAGTATATACTTTTGCGGTATATTTTATTTCAGAATATATGCAAATTATGTTCAGAACTGTCTTTAGTTTGCCATGTATGCTACAAGGACACTTTCTAGTGTCTGAGCAAGAGTTAAACTTCTCCAAAGGATTCTCTAAATGAATCTCCAGAGGACTCACTACATTGGCTTTCCTACAAATAGTGCAATTTGTATATGTTTTGGGATATGTGCTGATTTTTTTCTTGTGAATTGCTTTCAGGACCCTTTTGGGACTCCTTTTTATTCCAGTGTTGTAGAGACGAGATAAAAATGATATATATTTGCCAATTACTAAATAGCTAAATTATCTCCTGGGAGACGAGAAAATGCGGTGTCCATTTTTGTCACAGAATCTCTACTTAATGGCTTCCATTTTGTTTGTTGATAAATATCTTCCAAACAGATTGCCACCAAGGACCTGAGTGTAGGTATTCCACTGGTACCTAGGCTCCATTGGCATGTATACATGTAGTTATTTAAAGGGAGATAGATTGATTTAGTTCATAGAATATAAATCCTACAAAGATAAATGCAAACCTAAAGTGATCGGACATACTCAGAGAGCTAACTTTGTTTCATACTAACATCTTTAATGACACAAAAGGGAAGGGGAGAAATTGAGATTGAAGGAACCTGAAGTGGGGGGTGGGAATGCTTATTTTTCATGTTTGCAAAGTGTTGTCCTCTACTTGAGAAGCAGAATAGTATAATGGAGAGATTACTTGATTTACAGAGAGGTGTCCAGAAATGTGGATGGTCTTTCCTAGCTCTGCTATGAAAACTGCTGGACAGTCTTGGGCAAAGTAATTCCTTCTTTTTCTATTGCTTTCTTCTCCCTTGACATGTTTTGTGTGAAAAATGTTTCTTGGTTATTGAAAAATATTGTTCATCGACAGGGCATGCCTCTACATACAGCCTTGTATATTACTGAGCATGAGGGACCTGTCAAGGAGAGAAAAGAGAACAAGTGGAAACAGAATCCATGTTAACCTCTAGAGTGGAATGAAAAATATACAATCTGTACACAATCTAGTGAGGTCAATAAAGCAAGATCAATAAATAAACAGAACAAAACATTGAGTGAAGTCCCCAAGTTTAATGAAGCAGAGGAAATAGAGCCAAGGTGGAATAAAGCAATGCATGTTTCAGTATTAACCCAAGTTCACACTGGGGTGTGGAAGGAGGAACCCTAAAATCTATTGTAAGTTAAGGACCAAGAAAATGGACTGTGAACAGAGTAAAGATGGTTCAAAATTGCCTCTCGGAAGAAAGCACTACAGTTGCAATCTAGTACACAGACCTATTCCATTGAACACGGTGGGATTCAGTTCTGACTAAATGTACATAGGATTGCGTTACATGAGGCTCTTTATCTTATCTTATCTTGTCACGAGGTCTTAGGTAAACCATTGCATCAGCTTCAGTTATTCCATCTACAGTATGAAAATAATAACTCTTACTAATGAGTTTTAAGCATTCCTATGGTAACATATATAAAGCAACTTTCCACATGATAAAGTACTGTATACTGTATGTTATTATCATTTACCCAAAAGCAGCTGTCTTTTGATATCTCAGTTTGGGGTTCCAAAATATGGGCAAGTTAAACCAATTGTGATATGGGAGGTTCATAGACATGAACTCTTGCATTTTTAAAATGGCAGTTGTAGGTCATAAAGCTGCTCAGTTTTCAGCCGTGCTGCTGGGAACAAGGACATTTTTCCCCCTCAGAACAACTGGTCATCATGAGCAAAGAAATGTACATGTACCCATATACCATCTGCCCCCAATCCAGATCAGGATTCCCCTGCAGTTGGAGGTTTAGAATTCCAATATCATATTTTATTGTATCCTTTGAAATAACATGATTGTCTTGTCCTGAGCTTGAATACATGTGAATATGACTGTGTGTATATGCACAGGAAAGTTTGAACTGAGTCCACAATGCTTAAGGACAGTTTGTCCTTTTACCCTACACTGTTTTTTCCCAAAAGAGACTTCTCCAAACCTATTTGCTGCCATGGCAAATAATTTCTGAAAATATTTTGGCAGGAAAATAGTGGGGCAGGGACGGGTCAGAGCTCCCCTTCCTCTGTTTTTATTCTCTTATTCCTGTGCCTGGGCATGTGCACATACAACTTCTAAAATCACATATCAAAACCAAGAGTAGACAGTCATGTGCTAGCTGATCTTCCATTCTGTACCAATATCTGATCGCTGTTTGTGAAACATAAAGGCATGATTCCCTTGTAGTGAAACCAAAGTAGGCCTGGTTTTATAGAGACCTTGTTTCTAATGTTGTTCAAAAGTTCATAATTTCTCTGGAATGGAACAGTCTTTCCAGAGCCTATGAGCAGCCCATGAGAAGCCCCTCTCCCACATTCATATCAGCTGTACCTGTGAGGGTAGAAGAAGGGCCACCTCAGAATATTTCAAATTGCAGGCAGATGCATATGTAGAGATTTGGTGTGTTGCAGAACCTGGAACTGAGCCATATAAGTCATAACCAGCAACTTGAATCTGCATGGAAACAAACTGACAATCAGTGGAGCTGTTGCAATAAGTGTATGTACTCCTTGTAGCTGATCCCAGGTAACATTCTGGCTGATGTTCTTCAGACCAGCTAGTTTCAAAGCACTCTTCCAACGCAGGCCCACATAACACATGTTTCAGTAATCCAGAGAGGATATAAATAAGACACATGCCACTGTGGTCAGATTTGATTTGTCTAGCAATGGAAACAGCAGGTGTATGAACTTTTACTGTGCAAATGTACTCCAGACCAGCAGGCAAATCTGATTTCCCAGTCTGAGGGTTGAATCCAGGACTACGCCCAAGCTGCGAACCTGTGTCATCAGGAGGGAGTTTAATCCCATCTGGCACAGGCTGAATACTTATTCTCAGATCTGCTTTTTGACTGACCAGGAACACTTCTGTCTACTTCTGGATTAAGTTTTAATTTGTTCACTCTCATCTAGCCCATTATCAATGGTAGGCACTGATTTAGCAGAGAAATAAATTCCTTGGATTGTGGTGGAAAGAAATAATGGATTTGGGTGTCATCAGCATAGGAATCAGACTGGAACCCAGCACTCCAAACTACCTCTCTGAATAATTTCAGTCATGTGTTAAATAGCATGGGGGACAGAACTGAGCCCTGGGAGATCCTACAGGCCAACATCCAAGAGGTCAGAAGAAGGCCCCCTGTATCACTTTGCATCTCAAAGAAGGAATGGAGGGATTGTAAATCAATGCCTCCAGCTCCTGTCTTGATACTGAAAGTCCAACAGGTCCAACAGAACCAAAAGAATAGGTCATCCACCTAAGCAATCAAAGCTATCTCTCTTGCATAGCCAGGTCTAAAAACAGATTGAAATGAAGATAATCCATCGCATCCAGAAACCAGTGGAGCTTAGAGGTCACCACACATTCCAATACCTTGCCCAAAAACGGGATGTTAGAAACTTGCCAGTATTTATCCAACACAGTGGGATCCAGGAGTGGCCTGTCCTATTTTAGGTGGGCTGCTGAGAAAATAATTTGAGATAATTGATGTTTTACCCAAAGAACTATGAACTCAGTTCAGTTCTGGTACTGAGAACAAATTCCTAGACTGAGAATGGCACCCTTTTCTTTTATTCTAAATTTGTAGGATTCGTGTCCACTTCAGCAACAAGTGAACAAGATTGCACCTGAGTTTTTGTGCCTTTCTCTGTTCTGATAGTGGAATATGTTTTCCAGAGAAATAACCTAGAAACATCCTAGAATAACCTAGAAATGTTACTGGTTGAACCTCATCAGTTTAACAAGGAAACAGAGGATGTTTCCAATCAAAGTGTTGGAAAAATCTCAGTCTCTGTTGGACAGCATGTGTCTCTTTCCATCAAGATCGTTGATATCTGAGGAGTTCCAGATGGACAGGAATCTATCCTCAGGAACATTTCCTTCATTGCTCAATGTTTTCTCTGTCTATACAAGAATAGGAAGTTAATAGCAGTGTGTTTTATTTCAGTAGTAGCTTATTCAGCATTCATATTTGCCGTATTTTGTGTGTTTGTTCAACTCATTACTGGGATACAAAACATAACTAGAAATCCCTAGATGGCCATGCTTAGCAAGGTCATAACTGCTCTATATTTGTGTTGTCTGCTGCTTAATAATTGATTCCACACTAGCTGTTTACTAAGTAATAGCCAAGCTTTGTTCCTTCCTTTTTAAAGGGCATCTACATGATCTCATCATCAAATCATTGTTTAGCCATGGGCCCCATTGTGACTGAAATGGACAGGCAAGAACTTTGTGCACATGGGCATTTCTGTATGAAAACTTTTTTTTTTTCAAGGATGGGAAAACTTAACCATGTCACTTTATGGTAATCTACAGTGTGTTTGTTCTTCATAGATGTTGATCCTATGTGCCTGTCTTCACTTAAGATGAGACTAATGTGGATTGTAGAGTCTACATAAGGAAGGAACAAACCTGATGCTGGAAACATCATGTTGTGTTCCTCATTCATTGTTTTCAAGTGTTCTTCTTACAATGCTTCAACCTTAATCTCCTGTGTGTTGCAGCTTGTAATCCACAGTAAGGCAAGGCCTGACATTGCGCAATGTAATGACCAGGGGCCCAGCCACACTATACACATAGTGCTGTGTACCATTTTAAGTGCCATGGCAACAGCCTATAGAATCCTGTGGACTACAGCCATCCCCAGACTACAGAATGACCTGCCAGAAGAGATTTGGCAGCTAAATACGCTGTATAAATTTAAAACAGCATTAAAGACCAGTTTCTTTTTGCCAAGCCTATCCAGATAATGTTCAAATTATGAATTTTAAATTAGAAATTGATAGTTTTTGATATGTATTGGTTTTATATGTTCTTTTAACTGATGTCATGTGTTGTGTTTTAATCTACTTTGTTCCTTGCCTCCTGTTGTTGTTGTTGTTGTTGTTGTTATTTGTAATTTCATGAGGCATTAGAGCTCTCTGGCTGAGAATTCTAAACGCTCCTCCCAAAACTGCCAGTCCCAGGATTCCATAGGACAGAACCTTAGTATTTAAATGGAATGATAGCACTATAATTGTATAGTGTGAATAGGTCCTGGGAGAGATAGAGGTCCTTCACCACACATACTGTGCGCAAAATGGAGATTTAATAAATAGCATACGTGTTCATGTTATGACACTAGGCAAGAAAGCAATGATCATTAGTCTTGTTGTATCAATAGATCAAGCTTTGAATGCAGTGTTTCAAGCAAGTCTCTTTAGACCCTGTTATAGAAAATGTATTCACATAGCACCACCTAGTGAAAGATACCAGTTGATCTTCTATTGACAATAATGGATTCAAACAGGGAATGAATGCAGAGAATCAGCTTTACCGTTGCGCTATCGTTTAGGAATATATATTTCTGGTAGGTAAAAATATTGCTGTTTGATTGCAGCACTTTTCATGTATTTTATTGAGACATTCTTGTTTGCAGACTCTGCCAAGATAATCTCTAAAGATGGAGGGAAGACAATCTCTTGGCTGCCTGATGTTTTTGCTGCATGTTTATGATGCCTTTTTACCTTCGTTCATATTTTCTCAGGGCTGCCATTTTGGCTGCTTTTCTTTCTAAGGGCTTCTAGCAACATGCTTGTTCTGCTGCTGCAACAGTCTACATTGCTCTTGCTTTTCTTTGAGGCAGTGCCTTTTTACATGCTGACTGCTGCTGTGATAATGTACACAGAACGTTCTTAGTGAAGCAAACAGGTGTTTCACTTTTGTCAGGATTGTTGAATCTAAACCAGAAATGCTACAGGAAATGGACAGTTGGTGTTAAATGATTATAAGCAGAGTTATGTTCCCTTCTGGTAGTGTCTTGGAAAGTCATCATTTTATCAAAATGGCAATAGGACTAAACTAGACTTAGACTGAGTTTTGAATTAAAACTGTATTGACATAGACACATGCTTTAGCATTCTCACCTTGAGACCCTAAAACAGGGCAGGTATGAAAAGCTCTCCCTTCATTACGTTTCTGCGTTTACATACATTAGTCTCTTTTTCCTCAGTGACTGATGCCAGTCATGGAACTGCTTCTCTGTGTTATGACTCAACATAAGTCATGATATCACTGGTGACACAAGATATGTTAACTAGATGGTAGATTTCGTTTTCTACATTCCCGGCTAGAGTTTATATAGCATTTCTACTAGGTCTTCCATCTATTTGTTTTATACAAGGTATTAAAATCCCCTATTCTATATAAATGATTTTATATAGATCAAATTATCAAATATTTTTTTAAAAAGAATCACAGTGTACTGTGGCTAGATTAAGCATTGAGGATGTACTTAACTGAAGTGAAGGTATTCAGCAAAAATGAAATACAATAATCTTGATGTGTGCCTAACCTCACCTAGAAGGTGTAATGCAGGATGGGAAGTGATATACCAGGTGAATTCTGAGCAGAGTCTGCAGCTATGTGGAATCACCAAGAGTGTCTTCTTCAGAAGATCTCAGTGATCAGACAGGATAATAGGGGAGAAGGGAAGTTATCAGATATCATTTTCCTAAGTTGTTTGTAAGGTTTTGTACCAGAGCCTTGAATCTAACATTTTTGCAGATAGGTACCCAGTGCATAGCCTGCAGCAAAGATATTAGATGCTGATTTAGAATGATATCTGACAACCTCTGATCAATCTCACATAGACCTTGTTGCAGTAAACAAATGTGTTGAACTTACTACTGTGTGCACCACATTACTTTGGTAGTCCCTATCCAAGAACAGCTGTTGCTGGTATATCAGAAAAAAGCTCAAAAAAGACACTCTGAGGTGCTGGAATTATTTGGATCTCTGTGAAAAACATGGCTCTAACTTGGAATGAGTAACACAGTTACCTGTAAATTTTTATTGGAGCGGTATTAGCAAGGATCCAGTGAAGTCACATTTTAAAAGTGGGAACAGTTGATCATCAGTCAATCATAATAGTTTAGATTTGCCTTTCAGGAAAAAAAAGAAGCAACTGATTTTTTATGGGGTGGAATAAACACATTTTCTAGTTCTCTCTATAACTATTTTAATGGGAATTTTCTGGATTTAAATGGGAGTTCTCTGCATTTTTAGAGACACACTGAGGAGAGTTTTTCAAATTGTATGCTATTCTGTTATTCTAATGCTTCTCCCCACAAAGAAGTAATGAAAAAGTGACAGTAGGCTATATTTCAGAGAAAGAAGCTGGCAAAACCACCTCTGAGTATTCCTTGCCTAAGAAAACTCTATGAAATTCATGGATTTGCCATAAATTAAAAGTCTGAAGGCACATCCACTCAACACAGTGAGTTCCTGATTTGGGGTGGGGCAATGTTAACAATGACAAATTGCCCGTCAGCTTTGCACTAAGTTACATAACAAATTATTTTTAGGAAATTACTTTAAGAAAGCAACTTCTAGGGGTTCCTGTAAACTGTTAACTTGGGGAGAGGGAGTGCAGCACCATTTAGAATAAATAAAGACCCTGACTGGTAGACATAGGAACCACCTCCTCATGTGTTTTGTGTTTCACTAGGATACAGGCTCAGTTTGTTGTTCTCATCCACCTCGTTATTGAGTCCATGCGATCCTCAAGGACTTGCATAGCCAGACCTGAGTCAGATGTTAGGGGGAGATCTCTGTGATTGACTTTAATTCCTTTGGGAATTAAGGTTGCCATTCCATACTAATATCTAACACCTTTGCTTAAACGGGTTCAAGTTCTGTTCTGTAATAACACTACATGATTGAAAAAAAAATAGGCATTTAGGGTATAGACATGCTAAATCATTTGGATGATAATGCAGGTTTAGCAACAAGCTTATCAGACAGCCCAAGGAGTGGCATAGACCTCATTATGTTTGATTGCTGTTATATAGACCATATACTATCATCCCTTCAACTGATCTGTTCTTACTCTTACTTACTGTAACAACTATAGTACATGTACACTGCGTTAATAACATGCAAATAGTGGCCCTCAACTTGGATGACTTCAAAAGTTATTAGACACATTTATGTAAGGTAAAATGCCAATATTACCTCCTCAGGTGAACCGTGAGGGCAAGGTGTCATTTATTTATGAAATATTTGACATTCTGCTCTTGCTAGATTCCACTGTTGCCAAGTATCTAGAAATGAGTAGTTTATAGGCTTTGTGCTGAATTATTTTCTGTGAAAACATTTTTAGAATTTACAAAAAGAGTGATGAGCCCAAACTTTCCTTAACAGACTCAGAGTTCAAGATATGGCAGTTCTCCTGTGCAGGATGAAAGTGTAAGTTGGAAAAAAAAAAAGACAGTGCAAAATCCGCTGAGGTGATTCTTGCTATAACAATAAAATTAGCATGAAACAAAATCAGTTTCTGTTGTGCTTGGCTGCATAATTGCTGTATCTTGTGTCTGTGTGCAAGCTTGAATAAAAGTTTATTGGACAAAATATTATTAGAGCAGATGGTCAGGACCCAGCATTTTTAGACCATGCCACTGTGTAACCTCAGATGGGGTTGAACAATGGAACTGAAAAAATGGGGTTGGATCCAAAGGTGTCCTTCCACATAGAGAAGGCTTCTTTTCATGGATGAACTGCTTTATTTCTCAGGCTAGACCAAACCTGCATAATATCTGATTCACCAGGCTGATTAACCATGATTTGTGGCCTATCGGTGTTTGACAGTCTCCCTGATTTTTCTCATCCCAGATAGGCTTCAAAACCAGGATGTTTGATGAGCTAGGGGCAGGCGTTCAACTTACTAGGTCTTAAGTAATTCAGGCCTGTGCCAGAACATTGCACATGAAAAGAGATCTAAAGATCTCTTTGTACCACTTCTTGCACAAGCTGAATGAGAATTGCTGTGGAACATATGTCTTACAAGATTTTGGGAAGCATTGCACAAGCTGTTGCAGAACTGTTTGTAGAACAGCACCAGCAGCTATTTTCCTTCCTGTCATTATTCTTTTGGATCTAGTCCCTGCAGTGAGCTGCTGTTGCATTTGTGGTGAAACAAATGTACCCCCTCCATACGAAACCATGCAGAACATACCCAAGAACCCATACGTTGTAAGGTTGATCTTAGGTGTGCTATGAAATCTGTTCAGCTGAATATTACAGAGTGGCATTGGTCATAATCTCTTTACATAATGTACATTAAAAGGTGGCAATTATGAGGCTGGACTGAGTTACTGGGAAAAGGATGAACTGCCAGCATCATAAATATATTCATCCCACCTCTCTTTCCTGGAATGACAATTCAGAAATTGAGTCAAGATGTGGAGATGCATCTTACAAATTTTTATAACAACACATTGTGAAGAGATCTCGAAAAAGAGGATTGATTGTTTTGTTTTTAATTTTCTTTATGATTTGGATATTTCATTTCCCCTGTAAGGATACAGTTTAATTTGGTCAGGCTTTAGTGAAGCAGCCATTAAACATGTCTTCGCTGGCAAAGCTCATTAAAGATTTGGCAGGTTTATGTGGAAGCAATCCAAAAACTTGTGTTTGAGGTCAAAGACATGAGCCAACAAGCTATTGATTCATTGATTTATACCTTTGAATGTTTTCAGTGGAACTACAGTAATTGCCAAATTATTAATGTTTGTCATTGTTGTGTTTGCAGCTAGTGATTACAATTAGTAATGGAGTCATATTTTATGAGACTGCTCTTGCAAAATACTTGATTAAATTAAGTGTGGATGATGGGGTATTTTCCTAGATAGCAAGGCCAAACCAAGCGCAGTCTGATGGACGTCTCTAGCTTCGGCTGACTCTAATAATCTTCTTCATGTTTTTACCTTTTATTAAAAGTTCTTAAAGTACGGCTAGTCAGACATTGGTAACACACCATGATAAAAAGTGCTGTAATCATCTTTTTCTCATGTTTTACAGTCTCCAAGGACACTCTCTCCAACCCCTTCAGCAGAAGTAAGTTTGATGGAACTTTTGTCCAATGTTTTACTCCCACAATGTTATTATTAATAAAAGAATATTACTGCTATTCCAGTCCTGACATAGTCTTCTGGAAACCCACAATTCTGTGACTGCCAGTGTTGGATATGATTAGCCAACAAAATGAATGTGAAAACTTTAATTGTAGTTGGTAGCTAATTGATCTCAATGCATTTAATTGATTTTGTTCCATGATGGTAGTGCACATGTGTTTTTAAAGAATGATTTGGTGGGCAGTAGCAGCAACAATAGGGTTCTGAAATTTCAGGGAATAGAGGTGAAGGTAACAGTAAAACAAATCAGTAGAGATATTGGTAAGTGAATAACCTTGGCACAATTGGAGTGACAAGCAAACTAGAGAAAATACTCTATACAGTATATGACAGTGTTGAGAATGGATGGAAGTTAGCAGATACTTTTTTTGCCTTGCCAAGTCATATTTAATAGACTATGCAAATGTTATGATGAAGCTTGTATCTTAAAAATGGAGGCCCACTACCTGTTCTGTGAACTGTAATCTAGCAGAATTCAGTACACTGGCCTACTAGACCTAAGCCCAATTGCTTTTTTCAGACACAGTAAACCCACTGAAACAAATCAAACTGTTGACTTACCATAAACAGCTAGTCTGTGGGTCTGCTTTAGTTGGAACTAGCATTTCGATTTAGGCTCTGGAATTTTAAATCACAGTTTAGATCTTCAGTAATTTAGTAGCAGACTTTGATGGACAGCTTACCTATTATAAATATAGTCTTGGAGAAGTTTCATTTAAAAAGGTTGAGGGATTAGTTTTTATTCTAAGAATTCACAGTAATCTGATTATCTTGATCTAATTATCTTTTCCTAATTATCCTATGTCTTGTATATCTGAAAGATAAAACATGAAAGCCATTGTAATCATAGATTAAGAAGAAATAGTTAGATGCTGCATACCTCAAATCAAGTTTTAGTTACACTGTTTATGCGTCTCATGACTGCTTATTGTCAGTGAGGTGTTTTTGCAAGAGAAAAATCAGATTAAGTTCTTACCTTTCACCTACTGCGTCTCCTTCTGAGTGATTTTAGAACTGTGATGGAAATACTCCTTTGTAATACCTACCAGTAGTTTAATTCTGACTTGTCATAGCAGTGAAATTCAGGAAATTAATTCAGTAAAACGTTTTAGTAATATCTAGCACTGGCTTTGTATCTTTCTTGAATGTGCACAGATAGGATCATTATAAGGCCAAATATTGTAATATATATGTAAAATATATTCTTCCTTCAGGGTTATCAAGATATTCGAGATCGGATGATACAGCGGTCTACAAGTCAGGGTTCCATTGGTTCTCCCGTGTACAGTCGTCACAGCTACACTCCCACAATGTCACGTTCACCACAGCATTTTCACAGGCCTGGTAAGCCCTGATGAAACACCATGTCCAAAACATAGAACCTTCATTTCTTCATTTCATGGAATTGTACAGAAAAGGGACCTTTGTCTCTAGGATTAGACAACTTTTTGCATCTTATAAAACTCTTGAGTTCTTCCACCCTCCTCCCTTTTGATTTAAATTTATCTCTGTCTTGTTTAAGATTGAGAGACTTTGGAATTGGTGCAGATGAAAGAAAAAAAATCACAGCTTCCTTGCAGTTGGTCTTGTTAATCAATGGAAAGTTGGAATCCTAGGAGGAAATAACAAACTTCAAAAATTTAAATTGTTGTCACAAATGGAACATAAATTTGAATATCTGGGTATAGACATCTTTTTAAGAGGCTCAGTTTCTGAGATTGTGAGTGTTCGTGATAATCAGACTATGTAGATCATATTACATCTGTGCTTTGATGCTAGAAACATAAAGCTGTCCTTTGAAAAAGGAAAATGTTTTGTTTGAAATCCTAGGGTGAAAACAGTGGTAATATTTAAAAGAAAAGAAACAGGCCATGGAGTGAGCTTCCTTACAGTTTTGCAACTGAAATGCCCTGTGTAACAACAAGAGTATCAAACATTGGTTCCGCTTCAGGCAGTTCTTTGGAAGCCTTAATACTACTATTTTAAAGGAAAATTTAAAAACTACGGGACTGTTCTTGGTGTTTATTGATGATACCACAGAGGCAAACCAAGCAATCCAGTGATTCTGTAACTCAGTATTCATTCTCAGCTTACGTATTTGTTATTTCAGAACATAGTATAACATAATTTGTACCTGTACCTGATAAGATTCCTGAGCCCTCTGTTCTTTAAAAAGACTTCAGTAGATCCTCAATCTTCATAAAATACACTGCTGGGAATAGTAAGAGCCAAATGGTAACATTGAAACGTAGCAGTTCTGAGATTAAAAGAAGGAATATGAAGGAGGAGGTCACTCTCAGACAGAAGCAGTCTCATTACTACTGGTAAGAAACTCGGCATTTGCAAAGGCAAGCTTTAATTTGCCTTAGCCACACGAGCCACACCAGTCAAGTACAATAGTTTCCCATTATTTTCAAGACATCTTCCCTTCTGGGAGTGGGGAACTCAAATTTACCAGCTATTCTCAGTTATTTCAAGGGTCAGCCAGACCACTTATAAGCCACTTGTGACTTCCTTCTCCATGTCCACATGTTTTATAAGGAGCAGACAAATAACATTATTTTAATTCATGTTATAATAGTATAATTAATTTAATTCATATTTTAATATGAATAATTTATTGAATTTTATTGGATCATTTAAATTATTTTGGAATCTGCCTTGTATCCCAATCTGAGAAAAAGGTGGGATACAAACTAGGCAGCTAGATAGGTAGGTAGGTAGGTAGGTAGGTAGGTAGGTAGATAGAATTTCCACTTAATCACTGGCATACAGGTAGGGGGCAATGAGGGCAGTGCACCCTAGGTGGCAATTTTTTTGGGGTGCCCCACATGATGCGGCCACACCCTCAGAATGCAGCCATGCCCCCACAACGTGGCCACGCCCCTGCTCCCCCACCCCTGCCCCCCTGCTACGCTGCTGCACTTAATCTAGTTGGCTATATAAGAGGCCTATTGTGTGTAGGTGTTTGGCAGGGGACATATGAATGATAAAACCAGGTCTCAATACTTACTATGCAGTATATACTCTCTTTGCTTCCACCCACTATATACTCTTTGTAGCCAACAAACAAAGATGTTATCATGCAGAAATGGCAGATTTCCTGAACTTCCTTTAACAAATCCTTTTTTAAAAAAATCATTTATGAATGAGAGCAAAATGAACAAGTAGTTCATCCTATCTTCATACTGTGATAGAAGGCAGTAAGATGAGCCTTGCTAAAGTCATGATGGCCTCAACAAATGGGGAATATTTTTGCCCTACAACTGAAATTTTAGTCTTATATGAATTTTACTTTAATTTTTATAAAATTAATTACAAATAAAAAAACAGTAAGATATAAAACAATAAAAATATAAATCAATAACAAAAAAATTCAGCACAACCTTTAACTGCTGTCCCAGTAAAGTAAAACCTGTAAATAGCTTCTCTATTAATGTATATCCCACTGTATCAATTTTTATCACTTCCCACTTATCCCTTTCTGGTTTATTTCGTAAATCTATATTTGTCCCTCTGTTTTACCATTACAAATTATAATATTTTAAATTGAACATAAAACATAAATCATAAATATTTCCTTAACGCAGCCAGACCACCCAAATACCACATCTCCTATCATAGTCTTATATGAATTTTAAAATATGTTTGTAGACAAAACGCCACACATAGAATCAATGTTGAACTGGTTTCCAGAGTGATACTACTGAAAATGTAAGATAATTCCCTATTTAGAAACCCCCAATTGGAAGGGTAGAGTGGGGTCATCTGAGGAAATTTCATAACCATGCTTGTCTATGTGCAAGTGGCGAATTTTTCCAAAACAAACCATTCTGTGAAAATGGTTGCATAGTGTTTGAGTGTTTTCAGATGATGATGGTGAAGAAGATAGTTGATTTGCAAGAAAGTTTTCTTTTAATAGTGTGGCACAGAACAGTGTTAACATGTTGCATGGACAGGATGTTGATAATCATGGTGATTTAAGATGTATGACATAATAGTATCTATTAGAAGCTTCCAGCTTCTACATTTCTACTTATTATGATTGCAGTGTATTAAATTTTGAACAAATGTAGATTAAAAACATACTTACGCTTTTGATGAGAAGCTTTGGCAGAACCTAATGACAGTTTTTTTCCCCTTGGTCTCCTTTGGATAAATATTTTTCCTTCACATGGCCCAAAGTTACAATAAGTTCATTCAGATGTAATGCTAAATTATAGTTTAGTTTTACATAAATGAATATATTGGATTTTTACCCTTCCTTCCTGTTCTCCTCTTCTGGCATGGCTGTGAAGAAGAGACTTGAAGGTTTGGCTAGTGTTTTTAACTAACTGAGGTTTATGTTCAAATCCAGACAAATTATAGTTAGTTTTAACTGTGGTTTATTGAAACAAGCCAGCTTTAAATTATGGTCTATAAAGGTGGCTTGCTTCAATAAATCAAAACTAAGATTACTCGCAGTTTGGAGTATGGTCATAATCACTCCTGAAAAATGAAAGTGAAATATTCTGCTCTCTGCATAACGGTTCAGAAAGAAGAGGAAACATCCAAGCCCAGGGGGTGCCTCTTATAATGCTGAACCCCAGCATTACTTCTAAATAAGGCCAATATGTGGATTTAAAGGTATAATATGAAAATATGAAAAGGGACATGGAGTTGTCCATGAATAATATACAGTTGACAACAAAACAATATGATGGAGAAACATATAGGAAGTTACTTTTCTCAGAATCAGATCATTTTCTAGGATTTAGAGAATGTTACAGTTTGCTTGACTAGTTATACACAGGCCATAAACTGGTGTTAGAAAGCAAGTGGAAAAACAACCAAAAGTATATTATGAAATTATTGAAAAAAATGTTTTTAAAAAATCTACTTCTTCTTTACACAGCTATGGATATTTGCACATTTTGTGTACTCTCACATTTCTAGATTTTGAGAGTACTTTCCCAAGTGACTTGAACTTTGTGGAAATTTACCTCACTGTTAAACCAGATGAAAGTCTGCATTGATTAGAACATTTTTTGTCATGGCTGTTTTGCAGTATTTGTATTATATTAAAGAACCTTCATCAGGAGTTTCATTGGAAGTAGCAAGGTGTTACTGGTATTTTTCCAGAACTGCTTTAAGTTTCCTTCTGGAATGTCTTAAGACAAGAGAAAAAAAAAACCTTTCTAGTCCTAAGTTGGTATTGTTTGGCCAGGTACTTGTCCAGTCAGCTGTTGCTTTGGAAACTAACTTGGGTTCAACGTATGTGATGCATGAATAAAAATTGCAATATCTTTATTTGTATAGTCAGAGAATAATTAAGTGAAGCTCTCGCAAAGAAGTATCCAGGGCAAATCGGAGTTGTCACTTTGTTTCTGTGAATTTTCGTAATGCCTCTCTAGCCCGGAACTTCTTTAACCCTTCTTCTTCCTGGTTTTCAGACTCCTAGCTTTTGAGTGCTTTTCTCCCTCTGTTCTCTCCCAGCCTCCTGCTGCTCTGCTTTGTCTTACTTTGTGTTCTCTTTCTTTGTTTCCATTTTGTCTTGCCGCACAATTCCTTCCTGCTGCAGAGCTGCTGTCTAATGGTGTGCAGCGGTTAGCCCACCTGCGCACTAGCAGTCCCATCTCCACCCACAATGACTCCCGCCCTTACTCCCCCTTCCGACACCACTTCATCCCCCATGTCAAAGGTAAGGAGACAGGCTGTTCAAGCAAGCATCCGACAGACTGGAGATTTATTAGCATTCTAGGAAAGCTAATAAGGAACATCTCCATCAGGTGGCTATCAGCTATGTGGCTCCCAGCATGCCTTAGACCTGTGTCATAATGACCATGATAGACCTGACATATCTTCTTCCTTCTGAGGAAGTATGTCTTTTTAAGGGTCCTCCCTAAGTTCAAGAATAAACATTTTTTATGTGTTAGGAACCGTCACTGTAAAAGCTAAGAACGCAGATGGCTGTCACCTTGAGAATTTAATTTCTGTGTTGTCGTTAGTCTGAAAGCTGGTCTCTTTCCTCAAGCACATTTCATCAGCACTCTAAAAACACCTCTTCCCATACCTCAAACCTGCACACTAATCCACCACTTAAGCCAGCTTTGTAGAATTATCCCTTAGGTATATCAGCTTCTAATGTAGTTCTTTTTTCATGATGCCTAATGCCATATTGCCATAGTAATGAGATAATTTCACAAGTCAGATTTATGGAATGAATATGGTATATAAATATCCCCCTTTGGCAATATGAGCTGGTATCTGTCACTTCAAAGAAAACACGTGTGTGAATAAGAGAGCATAGTACATGGCAGCTCCTAACTTAGCAAACTGCTGTATAACTTTTCTGTGCTGATTGGCAGAGGCTCTTCAGGGGTTTTCACAGGTATGTTTCTGAGCACTGTATGAAAGTGCCTGGTATTAATGACCTTCCACTCCTTATGAGTATGCATTCATATAGAATTCTCATCAGCTGATCATAAAAGTACACTGTCATTACCTTACACACTGCTTGGAAAGTTAAGATTGATGTCTTCAAAATTATCCCTTGTTAGGCTTGCCATTTAAATCTCTTGGGCCCCAATAATCATCACTCACTTAGAGCTGAAGTACAGTGATCTAGCTTAAATAATACAAGTCCAATAAGGTTTAGATGTTTAAGATTCTGCACACATCAGTATCATAGATTAGAGGAACTCATTATTATTAACAATACACAGGTGTTGTGAACCTTGTGGTAATACATGTAGAACTCAAACCTCGCTGTCTAGTGAAATACATACTTCTACCCTTTTCCTACCAATTTGTTTTAATTTTTACGGTAGCAAAGTTAGCTTCATACTTTACCCATGGGGTCCCTTAAAAACAAAGACACAGCTCATGTTTGCATGTACTTGATCCATAAACTCTAGTTCCATGTGCTCTTCCCATGCTTTCAAAGGCATTCCAATCATCTTTCATGACACCTGAGAGCTCCTGGCTCTTTTGGGTTCAACTTGGGAAAACTTCACTGTGGATCAGCTTGTAGTTATTACTTTCTAAAGTATATGTCTGTTTGGATGTTTGAATATATGCCTTGGTTTGTCATATTGAATTGCAGAATCTGGGAAAGGGGTTAGAGATGGTATTAATCTTGTATAATAAGGACATGCAATCAAAGCCAACTATTTACTTCTGCTGTTGGAAGGGGCTGATTCTTTCTCCCTGTGTGTCCCCCCAAAATTTGCTCAGTGAACCCTCTGGAGCATATTTTGGAGAGCATCAATGGGAAGAAGAATTTCTCACTCTCTGTTTCACTGACAAAAGCCCTCCATTGGCAGGGTGACAGTAGTTGGCAGACACTTCAAAGCAAAAATATGTGTGCATGTTACCTGTGTATCTGCAATCCATACTTACTGGTTGCTTGTACCCATGCTGAGTTTCCCCACTTCTGTGCATGGTTGTACAGGCTGTGCAGTAAGTGCAGCTGCCTTTATAATGTACATACAGCGTGTCGTAGGAAGAAATGTACTTATCCTTCTAGCAATTTGCCATGTGTAACTGTGATGTGAAACTATGAAATAAGAGTACAGTCATCCTTCCACATTCGCTAGGGTTGGGGCACAGTGCCCAAGTGAAAAAAACATGAATAACTCTAGGCCCTCTCAAACTATATTTAACACAGAAAAAAGAAGTATGATCACCATATTCAAACCACCATGGATTCCTTTGACACATCAGGGTTCCTTCACGAGGCAGAAATGGGTGGCAGATGGGGCTTACTGTCACTTCCACTGCTGCCCCACACTATTTTTAATAGGGACTTAATAGCTTCATTCACAGTTTCTCAGTCTCATGAGGCTTGCAATCCCTATTAAAAATGGCATAGCTAGCAGCAGAGGTGACAGTAAATAATCCGTGAATAATCAAATCTGCAAAAGTGAAACCTGCAAATGTGGAGGGCTGACTATCTTCCAGATGAAGACTGAGGGAATTAATGCTAGATTCCCTACTACATTTCTCATGGCAACATTAAAGAAAACAATAGTTGAATGTGCATAGGACAGAGTTTGGTATTTTGGACCTGTTTAGATATTTTTGGCTATGACTTTTAATTACCAGTGCCCTTGCAAGCTGAGCCTAACAGAAGCTGTAGCCCCAAACATCTGTAATGCTTAAAATTGGCCTACTTTTAAGATAATTTATTTATATTAAATAAATGTTTCTGATGTGAATTGTTGAATTAAAGAATTTTTTCTCCTGTGAGGGAGGTGGAGGTGGGAAAAGTTCACCTTTTCTTCTTCTCAACCAGTTTATTGGAAACAAAAAGATAAAAATATGTTAGGCAGAATGGACTGAGGAAAAAACTAGATTTATTTTGTCACAGTGGATTAGATGCTCACAGACTTTGGGATTAGGAAGAAATTGTCTAACAGTTGGTACTGGCCTAAACTTTACAATTGTTACTGACCTAAACTTTGTCAGAAATCCCATAACAGTGTCATATGTAGTAGTTCAAAATATCTTAGACAAACCAAGGACCAGTCTTCGTATCTGTGATCATAATCAAAGTACTTCATGTATCTGTAATCCTCAAAACAGCCCAAAAAGTTGGATTAGGAATTGCCACTAGGTGAAAGATTGTGGAATTTCACAAATAGATGGAGTGTTTGGAGGGAAGTGGTTCCAGTGTTTATTTTACTTACAGCATTAGCTGTATCTATATCCCATTTCTAATTCTCCTACCCCCAAAAAACAATGCCCCAAATAGCTCCTTTCTTTCTTGTTCCCTTTGTGTTGCTTCTACAGTCCCCAGGTGATTACTTCCCCATTTCCTTTCCTGCTGTTCTCCCTATCAGCTCTGCCTCTGTCCCACTGACAACTACAGTCTCTTTATCCTAGCATGCATAAGGTTGTTCCAGCTTGCTGCTTCATCTGTGGCAACAGATTGTATTGCAGAAGTCTTGTGCCCCTTCTACATACACGTCTAACCTGAATTCTGTTCTTGGGAAGAAGCATCAGAAATGTATTCTTCCTTGTCTGTTCTGCTACCCTCCTCCTCTTCTTGCCAAAACTCAGTTTTAGTTATCATATAGGAAAGGCAACACATTCTTGTTGGTTATCTTCCCACTGTCTTTCACTGACATTTTATACCACTCAGAAAGGAAGTTGGACTGGGAGTTTATGTACTTGTGTTGCAGATGGAGGTAGCTGAGAGAATAATCCTCTTGTCTAGTACTATTTTGTGAGTTTGTGACTGAAGAAAGATATGAATTGAGAGCTTCATGCTTCCTGTGTTGTGCTATGCTATGTGCTGCTTTCAACAAAAACTTCAGCACATAAAGTTTAATGAGTTAACTAGCAACAGTTTGCAATGGATTTGTACAGAAGGCAGACAGCTCCTTTTGGGGTTGCCTTTTTCCCCCTTTTCAGTTAATATGTGAAGAGAGAATTGCCCAGTTCCTTATTTATTGTTAAGTTTCCCACGCTCTGAATGGAATATCTGAAGGCGTCCTGTGCAGGTGACAGGTTTGGAAGCAGACAGATGTTGAAAGTCATACAAAAATCTGGAGTGGATTCACAACCAGCTGCCTATTTAAGTTTTGTGTTTGACACAAATCTGTATGACACCATTTCTATGAGCTTCTAAATACCATTTAGCATACTTCCAATATTTGCATTTTTTTCTTATATTTTGAACCTCCACTATTGCATATCAGTACATTGCATGCCATTGTGTTCTGTATTCTTCTACACTTAGTGTATCTGCCTGCAGATCTAGTGTCATTTTGAAGAGGTATAAAAGCAAATTGGCTTTCCCAAGCTGAACAGACCTAGATGCCTCTTTAAAATTAAAATTATTTTTTCCTATTACATTTTTATTATGTCTTTTGAAGTGTTACATTCAGATGAATGTCCAGTCTTCTTGAAACTGAATGGATCTTATCAGTGAAATCTAAAACAATTATATCAAGTTAGACACTTTTTTTAAAATGCAGATATTTTGTGGTATTTTTTTTTAAATTTAACACTTGGGAATCATTGAACTTTCAGCCAGGAATAGATATAAGTTTGAGTAAAACAAGGCCAGTGATGACACAGGTTTAATTTTATGATATATCTGTGTCGTGTCTCTGTCATATGTTTCTCATGAATTTATTTCCAAACCTGTCTGCTGAACTGATATCCAAAATGTAGAATCAATGGCTGGATTCTACTGTGTTCTGTATATATTTTTTCCCTGTTTGATTTTTATCCTTTCACTTCACATTGAAAGGTATGGCTGTTCCTATGACTGTGTTGAGCTGTATTTTTTCATTTGGTCTCACATTTTCCCCCCGTATGATTTTCCCCTTTTCTTTTCCTAGACGCAGCTTCATTCTACATAGGTATGCTACTTCTCAGCTCTTTATTGACCTCGATTTCTGATGGGTGTTTGTGGTTTTGTTTAACCAGTTTTAATCCCCTCTTTAACACTTAACTTCTTTGCAAGGATCGGTCTAACAGCTTCCTTCTTTCAGTTTGCCTAACAACATATGTTGCACAGTCCAGCTGCTCATTTTGGCCAGTGTTCATATTAATGCACACTCATTGAATTTGGTCCTCAGCCCGAGATTTTTACGGTTCGTTCTGTTTAGCATGCTTATTGTTAGTGGATACATACATATATATCTGACATAAAGATTACTCATTTTTTGCAGAGAACGTTAAGTATAAATTCACAGTCTTAAATACACAGATTACAGTATGCATAATGAACCTGTAATGTCACAATATGTGATCAAGAACTGGAAACTTATTACCCTGTTTTTACAAAAAGGTTAAAGTCTTCATTGAAAGCCACAAGACAGTTCCACCCCATTTTGCACCCTAAATGTTTCTTCCATTTGACATATAAAATTATCACAATATATACTATAGTTCAATTTTCTTAACAATCAGTCTTGTTGTAGCTGTTTTTTTTAATCTGCACACTTTAAGAGCGCATAACATAAAGTTCACAACTCACAGTACAGCTACTACATGGAAGTGACTTGAAGCTACTTCTCTATAGCAGGTGGAGTCCATGATGATTTGTTTCCACCATGGACTTTCTCTCTACACTGCAGCCAAGCATGCAAGATCTTAGGATGTGATCTGGAAATTCCTTCAAGTTTCAAGCACTTAATACTCATTTAATGTATTTCTTGCTAAATGCATGATTAATTTTCCTCTAGATTCCAGCAGCAAATATAGAGGCTTCCATGAAGGCTTGTAACTGGACTGTCTTATTTTCTGATAAATATATAAATACAAATATATATTCCCTTTCATAAATATTCTGCTGGAATCATTTGTCAGAGTATGAGACAGAGATTTCATTTTTATTTTGCTTGCACATAATATGAAAACTGTCAAAACTAATATTGAGCTTATTTTGAAAGTCACACGTAAACGGATCTGAGAGCAAATCAAGTTTGAACTTTCACTAGAAACCAAAATGACTTAAGGGGCCTATGTGAGGGATGAAAATTATTTCTAAAAGGGTTTTACCGCTGATAGTTGGAGTCAGTTAGGGAGCCAGCTGGAAAACAGGCTGATGGAAGAGTCAGTTGTCTGAGGGGAATTTCTGAGCACTGAGCGTTCAAATGGATTTAGGCAAAGGATCTAACATAACTTAATAGAACAGTGTTGTTTGAACCTAAGAACTGAAACCTGAAAACATTCATTCTGTCTGTTATTAAAGTTATCCCTTAGTTATTTTGTGAACCTGACTTTGCAAGCATTATTTACCCTGAAAGAGGGGAGAGACATGCTTCCCACTGAGGACATAAAACTTACAAACAGACTAGTCCACAGTGGGATCTCCTGGAGGCCTAGGAGCCCAAATCCAAGGAAGGATTTATAAAGGGGACTGGAAAGCAGGGGGACAATGAAAGGTTTTCAGGGGGCAGGAACAGCAGGGCCAGCCTGGAGCCTCTATATCACACTGGTTAGTATTCACAATACTTCCTCCTGAGGCTTTTTATCATGCAACCACCCTCCCTTGTTTTCCAACTGCTTTGTCTCTCTTGAGCAAAAAAAAATTGATGAGAAAAAATAGAACAGCTGCACAATTCTTTTTGATTGATGAAACAGAAATGAGCCCCACATCTTGGAATCACCCTGCCTCTGAACCTTTGAGATAAATGGGATGGATTAAATTGACTGTCTACCTAGCATTTTATGTACCCACTCTCAGTTATATAGAAGAATCTGACACAGGCTGCCCCCAAAGAGACTTACCTGGCACTGATTTTGTCACGTTCTTTTGATCTGTCCTGCTTTTTAAACATATAGTTTTAATAGGAGGAATAATCTAACTAAGCTTAGGTTTATATCTAACTTTAATATCTTGTGTTGTTTTATAATCACTGCTTTTGTTGTTTCAGTTGGTTGTTTTTAATCCTCTTGCTTTGTTAGGTTTTCTGGGAGCTCATTGGTTTGGAGTGTGAGTTGTAATATATGAAATAAATAAGCAAAAATCAGTGCTAAAGTATATTAGAGCTTCCTTGGCGTTGTTGTGTCTGGAAAGGTTGGATGGATTTGATACAAGTCACTTGTGTGCCCAAACAAAGGAAAATCCTCACATGTTTGGGCCCCACAGAGGTGTTCATACTTCGTAGTAATCTCCTTAGTATTGAGAAGCAGTTCTGGAGCCCTTTTGCACAGCAGTTTTGAAAGGTCCTGCAGTCTACAGATGATTTTGATAGACTCCAATCCCTCATCTGACCCTCTGTGTGCAAACATTGAGGACTGTAGCACTAGTGCTGGTCAGACAGTTGTTGTAGGAGGAAAACACTGTTTCTTCTTTAACTACTTGTTTCATCCATGAAAGGATATTATGTGTTACTGCCATTCATATACCTTCTCAGCGTTTTTTCCTCCATGCTGTCCTGCAGGACAACAGATTTGGGGTATTCATAAAATGGAAGCAAATTGTAAACTGATGTAATTTGTTACTCCCATATTTTTACCTCTGAGCTGAGGCATTTGTTGGATTTTCTGCATCAAATGCCAAAAAGTTTGGACAACCTTTGATATAAGGCACCTTGACAGGGAGGGGTGGAAAATCCATATGCTATTCCTCATCAGGTAGCAAAATATCTTGGGCCAGGCCTGCTTTTCTGTAATTTAATGGAGATAAGTTTTTAGGACTATCCAGATAAATAAAATAGATACCTATCGAGAAGAAGGGAATGGTGCTGGTTTAAACAAAAAAGACCAAATATGGTAGACATTAACCAAAATAACTCATAGCTGTTTTGTCTTTCCTTCTCTTATGTGCATTATCATTTGAATTATGGGAGATTCCTCTAAGTGTGTGGTTAATGTGGAAACCAGTTGGATCTGGGTTTTGCCTGGCAATGACCTTGCCAAATGTTGTAACTCTTTTTAAATGAAAGTTTTAACCCCAGCTGATACTGAATCATTACCATGTAACTTCCCATTCCTCCTCATGGCTTGTCCATTTAATTTGAATGTGCATTGTTCCTTTATGCATGCTTTTGGAATGAACAAATGAGAGGATACAGGCGGCTGATTCCAGCTGAAAGTGAATGTCTCTCTTAATATGAATTTGCAATACCTTCCAGTGCTAGCCATATTTCTTGACTGTCAATTATAGATTTTCTTTTCTTCCCTGTTTTTTACTTTTCCACTGTCTTCTCATTGGGTTTGGAATTATGCCTGCTTTTTTACTGCTCTTTTTGTTTTTTTGTTTTTGTTTTTGTTTTTCATTCTCCTCATTGGAGGCAATGAGCCGTCCAGCGGTCGGAACTCCCTGCCCCTTACCGGCCAGACAGCCGCCCTCTAACACCAACTTACGCTCAGGCCCCTAAACATTTCCATGTTCCAGGTAGGAGCTGGCACTGTGTGTCTTGGTGTCCTGTCATAGTGTAGACCGTAGCCTTTGTAAATTTTGTCTTGTCTCCATTTTTCACTCTTTTAGTTTCTTTTTGTTTTTAAATTTAAAACACACGATAAACTGCTTTGAAATGGAGGGCTCAATAGTTCATTTTTGAGAGGCAGTAGAAAACACTGCTTGTGGAGAGGTTTTTAAGGCTTGATTTTTTTTTCCTCTTAAAACAAGGTATGGTGAAAGCATTGTCCATGGTTCAGGTCTCTCACCTACATCAGGGTAACACCATAGACTTCTTATGTGTTAGTCACAGCTCAGCAACAGTTTTGGGAGACAGACAGACTTCAAATTACACACACTTTCTTCAAATGGAAGTCTCACTGAACTCAGTGCAACCACTGAGTAAACATTTTCAGAATTGCACTGTCGAGCACTTAGCCATTGCTTTGTACTTCTTGCCCAATATATTTGCCTTCGTGCTTGCAGTAGCATTGCTTATACGGATAGTGTATAGGGATGTTTCTTGGTAAGCCACATTGGTGATCCATAGTCTGTAGACAACCATGGGAAGTGGTTCACAAGCTTACATATTTTCATCAACACCAATTGATTTAATTAATAGTGAGCTTCACTTTACCTACTTCATTTCAATATACTGGGAAGTGGTTATCATTTTGCTGTTACATCTATTGAAACTTCTTGGTATCCATATTCCACTAGTTAGCAGGACCAGAACTCTAGTGGGTATAGCATGCACATGCACATATCCTTTCACCTGTGCACACATCCATACTCACAGGTTCCTTTCTGTCCATCCACAGTGTTGTCCTGGTCTTTCTCTTTCATTCTTTTCTGCAAAAGTGAGGAGAATAAAAGAGAGGGACGCACCCACATCCACAAAGACACCAGAGACAGGCTGACAGGCAAGCATTAAATATTTGTACATTTGGATGTACTTGGCTGTCTGCCTCTCTTTCTCAGCATCTTTATTATTTTTTTCAACCATCTTTTCCCCAAGAGAGGCAGAGACGCTAATGAGGAATACCCAGGCAGACCCCCTGTTGAGTACTTTCACTCATCACTGTCACTCTCACAGCCTTTTCAACCTCCCCATAGGAACTACTTCTCCTAGATGCTGCTGCCAGGACAGCTAAAGGCCATATGGACTAAATGGAGGGTTATGGATTCAAGGGAATCTCAATATCCAGACAAAAGAGAGCCAAGGACCACTTTGGGATTGTTCTCTTATGCTCCTATATACTTTTGAGTAGTGAAGGAGTATTTTGGACCTCCCCTAAGCAGTACTCCACCAAGTTCTGTTGTGTGAATAATATGCTCTGCTTTTACAATGCTATCAGCTGCTAATATTGCAGACAAACATTCTCTAAATTTGGCTAAGGCTAAAGGCTGCTTCTTAAAACCTATCTGCTTCCTATTCCCAATAAAAACAATTGCATAAACGTGCACACTTTAATTTTTTGGTGGAAAAAAATGCATAGTGGGCAGATTATTGTATATAGTGTGAAGTTCTACAACAAAAGAAAAATATACGTTATGTTAAGTTCTACAAAGAAACAGTATATTTCATCTATTTTATAAAAGAACAATTTCTTGTTCCAATATATTTTGAGGAAATAAAGAAGCATACGCCTGTCTTTTGTAAGTACCCAGTTTTAGGAGCATTTTCTCTTACAAAGGTGAAGTGGAGGTGTTTCCCTAGCAATAGCAGCAATGTGGCTGGTTATAAACAATTTAGCCACAGAGACAAGGCTAGTACTGTACTAATATTTATCTTCCTGACCATAGATTTTCAAGACATTTTTAGCAGATTCCATATATACTGGAATTGTTTTCCACACACTAAAGATGTACTAAGGTTAACAACCCTCTATATTGTTTACATCTCCTACTCTACAATAAATACAAATATCTATCCTTTGCATTCTGAGACTATAATCCTGTGCACACTCATATGGAACTAAATCCCAATCTAAACACAGTGGCACTTAACTGGGTTAACCTAGATGAGGAAGTATCTGAAACCAAGTGATAGTTCATGTTTTGATATCTTTTATTTTTTATAGCATGTCAAATTTACATCTTTTGATAATTTTGTATGCATTATCACATTAATTCTCAGTGGCTTGCATTTCTGTATTTGAGAGGAACAGAAACCTTTCTTTCATAGTGTATTGAGGTACATATTTTAAAGAAAGTTGGTCTTATTTAAGACATGAGTAGAGAAATATTGTGCTAGAATTTTGGGGCTTAGAAAACAATTACATGCCATAAAATGCTTCAATTACATTTCATGCTTTTGTTGGTGTTAGAATTAGCACCAAACAAATTGGCATGATAAAAACCATCCTGGAGGCTCACATTAATCTTGAAGAAGATGGCTGTGCTTCAACATGGCAGATTAAAAAGAAGTGTGTTTGCAAGCCTTTAATTTAAATACGCCTCATTGCTATGTGAGATGGCTGTAGTCGAAAGAGAAATTGAGCAGCTGTTGCCCAATTTCCCTGTTACCACTGAGGGGCTGTGTTGTCCATCAGACTGCTCCTGTCTCCAATTCTGGCAGATCTGCTTTCTTACCTTTCCACTGAATTGTTTTCCCCACTAATAGCCTACTAAAAATTTAAACCGAAACAGCTCATTCCTTAGCTGCCTCACCATATTGCCAATGATATATTCTGAAGATTTTATGTCATCTGTCTGTAGTATTTTATCCATGTGTTTTTTATGTCTTGTTTCCATCCGATAGTTACCCTTTTTGTGTCATACTACAGTGAGCTTTCTGGAATCATATGCAAAGTTGTTGGTTTGGAACATTTGTTAATTTGATATTTGGCCTCTTCCCCTTCCCCAAAAAGTAATGGAAGATGTCCAAATATTTATAAGCTTCTGCTTTTTATTTTTACAGATCAAGGCACGAATATTTATAGAAAACCACCTATCTACAAACAGCATGGTAAACCTTATTCTTTCTGTCTTTAAAATGGGACAAGCAAATATATTAAATAACTGCATGGTACAACAGTAGACTTACACAGCACTCTACATTTATGTTAATTTTTTCTAACATTATTAGTTTATTGCTTGCTTTTTGAAGTTATTGCCTTCTGAGTTTTTTTTTAATGCAAGTAGAGTGTTTTTGAAAGATGAAAATGTAGATGATATACCTCAGTGCTTTGACTGTAAGGCATGGAACTCTTATACAAGGCTTGTAAAGTATGGAAATCTTACCATTTTACACAGTACCCTGCTTCTCAGCAGTGTATGTCTTTTTAGCCTTTGCTTCAGTCCTTAAACTGCCTGTATTTCATTTCTCTGTCAAAACAGAATAGTTATTTTTAAATTTGACAAGCCAGCATTCCAAATTTGCTTTTTGCTTTGTGAAAAATTGAAGATAATGCATCTCTTGGGAAGTATTATAACCAGTTCAGACACTGATAGAAATAGTCTGTTTCATGATCTGTAGTGAAACTATGAGTTACTACTGAAGCCAAAGGATTGTTCCTTAAAGAAGTCACCCAAGTATCTAAAGAAAATGGACTTCTGCATTTTGTGAGAGCATTTTTGATTAAGAGCACACGTTCTCATTTAATCTGCGCTCTCTGCTGCTACCATGATTCCTCAGACCTATTCAGTCATAGAGACCCACAGACAACATGGAAGCTTTTTCCCTGGGTGTATCACTTGCTGTATGGACTATGGACATATCTATGGACATAAATTTAATGCCCAAATGATCATCCCATTAGAGATGCTTTTCTGTAAGCCCTGATAGGCAGATCTGTATGGGCAGTGCAGTTGGATATACATCTAATTGGACTATACCTTGAAACCAATGTAATAAGGATCAAGCATCCACCATTCTTGAACTAATTGTTTCTGTGGATTTTGTTGGCTGAGTTGAGGCGCATGGCTTACATTATAACCCAACTGCTTTGGCTGGGAACCACCAAGCTGAGCAGAGGGATCACAGGTTCTGAAGAGAACTGCTACTGCTCATTCCAGTCCTGGAGTCAGGAAGCATCTGGTTGACCTGAGAGAGTTCTGTGACTTAGGGAGAATTGAGTTGGAAGATGTGATCCTGAGAAGTATTCTTTGGTGCCAGTTCCTTCGTCACTTAAACTGGAGGATCTCATCTATTTCTCCACAAATGTGATCTGAGAAAGATTCTCGTTTTGAGAGTCAATTTCCAGTTAAAAGTGTTGATAATTTTTTTTTAAAAAAAAAACATTTTCAGAAGAGTACAAGTATATCTCATTAACAAGGGAAATGTGTTCCTGGACATTACATCTTTAACAGAAACTTTGGTACCAGAGGCAGAAATAACATGGAAAGAATAGGAATAGTTTCATATACCACCACCACCCTCAAAAGATCAGCAGATTTTTTTTACCCATAACTAACAACGTGCACACGTGAAGTGAAACACCCAGGTCAGGTAAACCTTCCATAATTGATAAAAAAAAATACTTTCAGCCTTGTAGAGACCCCTTGAAAGCTTCTTCCAAAATGTATCCAGGGACAATTTTTTCTTTCACCAGCCTCCACCTTCCTTACAAATTTCATTTAGGTGGCCAAACGTATGGATCCGTGCTTTTTTTTTTAAAGACATACTGGATGGAGCTAGTAAAGCAGGCTTATCAGTTATCCCCATTTTGCATTTCATGCAGGCTCAGTAAGGGATTCTGGAAGGAGCTCCTGTTTAGCTGGCCTGTTATAAGCCGGAGCAGACACATCACAGTAGGATTAGCTAGAGTAAAATTTCATTTTTTTCCACCTTAAACTTCATTGCATTATTTACCGCAGACATACTGCTGCAGCAAGACTCTGAAAATCTGTGTTTTACCAGCCATCCTTCACCATATTCCCAGTGCCAATCTTGCTGAAAACCTTCCAGCTAGACAGGGGATAAGGAAAAAAGGGGAGCTGGCAAGCATAAAAAGACATTGTAAAAAGGAGCTTCTTTGTTCAGGCGTTGTTAACTGAGGTATGCCTGTATCCTGCTGGCCAAATCACCACTCCACTTAAATTATCCTAACTCCACCCTAGGTGGGTTGGGAGTTCATACCTGTAAACTAGTCTCTGTTTCCACATACACAGTTAGGATGAGGGCAGTGTGTATGACCCTGTTAACCTGGAAGAGCATCATTTAAAAACAAACATTTTTTTTGCTTCTTTGATATATTTTACTGCCTGCACATGTCTGTATATACAAGATGAGCTTCCTGAGTACAGGAAGTGATGAGGAAAAATCATCTGATAGACACTTACTTAGTAAGAATACTAAAAAAGCATAATCCAGCAACAATCCTGATTCACTCTATTAAGGCTGGTTTGGGTGCACTATTCATTTCCACTTTTTCTTACTGTGCATGACTGAACTGAAGTAGAGTTGATAAGAATCTGCTTTCTATGCTGGAACAAAGCACTAGAATGTCTGAAAAGCCCCAGGGAGTGTATGTGTGTTTCAAGTGCCTTACTCTCCCTGGTGAGTAACCATAATTCCTGACTACCAGGTGTAAAAACTTCTAGGTGGATTGCATGTCTTTGTAGGATGCTTAATCTCCAGCAGCTCTCATTTTAGAAATTAAGCATCGATAGTGGAGGATAGTGGAGGAAGCCTCTCATTTTAACAGCAAAGGTATCTAGAAACAGAAATTAGAGTTATGCCTTTTCAGTATGTAATGTTTGAAGACTGAAGTGGAAGCAAAGATGCTGGGATAAGTAAGGGGTGCCTGAAAAGAGTTTCGGAGAATAGTATACAGCAAGGGTAGGCTGCTTGAGGACTTGTGGCTATTCTAGACTGGCATAGTATTTTACAATTTTTATTTAATTTTTAATCATAATGCTTAATTTTTTTCTTAACTTTTTTTTATTTCCTTATGATTTTTATTGTGTCTACTCACCTTCCATTAACTTGTGAATGTTTTCTCACTGACTTCATCCATTCTAATACGTAAGTATTGTTTGAAATCAAGCATTTGTAGTTCCCTGAGCAATGAGCCAAGGTAGCCCTTCCTTTCTCACTGGAGATTAACAGTTTGCCAGGAACTTCTCCTGTATGCCTTTTGGAATGAAAGGGAGCAGCCAGACAGCACTTTGTGAAGTGCTTGTGCAGCTTCCATTTGTTCCGTTTAAACTCTTGCAGGGGAAGTTTCTACTTGATTACCTTCCTTTTAAACAATTCCTATTACAATTTCACAAGAGCATAGAGACTTTCCCACACAGTCAATAAATGCACATTTGTTTCTCATTTGCCTTCTCTCAAAACATATTATCATCACTCAGTCAGTAGCTGGGAAAATGCAAGGCTTCCTCTCCCAGATAGCAGATTAATCACTATTGCAACTTCTCCATAACTGACTCAGTACCACTTATGTTACCAGATATTGCTGGCATGAGAGGGAAATGGGTCTGTGGAAGAGGAGCGGGGATGGGAGAGTGGGACAGTGTAGCTATCCCTCTTCCCTCTTGGTGTATGCACACTGAACATGGCAACTGCATGTGTTTGTCTTCCCATGGTCAGGAATCTTACACATTAGTATGTATGGCACCTGTACAGGTTCAACTGGCAGCGTGGACACACTCCTTTGCAGACACAAACTGATGTTCATGCATCAGAGTTTTAGATGTAAGCCCAGCAAGGCAATCCTGCTCCTTGTTCTTCATCCATAAAAAGGAAGAGGGATAGCCTGTTATTGTTCCCTGCCTCAATCCATAAGGAGAGGTAGGTAAGAAATAAATTATTATTACTATGACATTTAAAGACAAACAAAAACACAACAGCGCACCCTCAGTGCCATTGTTAACTTTTGAAATATAATTTTCAGAAGTCTTAACTTTATGTTCTTCACTGGCATAGATAAACAACTCTCTTGCACACTCTCAGCACTACAGTATTACTCTTGCCATTTCATGAACTTAATCTAATTCTTGGTACTTTCATGTCAGCTGCTTTTGTGCTGGAGAATAGCTTGAATAAGAGTTTTCAACATATGGTAACATAAAGCCTGAATGAGGCTCTCCCTTCTTCAACTATATGTGCAGAAGTAGGCATGGTATTGTCATTGGGTAAAAAGGCCTCATCCATTTTATCTGAATGTCACATAACCCAAGTGTAATCCACTACTCAATAATAGTTAGGCAGGGTTCATTCAAATGAGACGGTAGACGTTCCATCCGTGGCTGCATTAGCATTTTCCATCCACAAAAACACAAACAACAACAACAAATAATTCCTAACAATTATTTTCTTTGTGTGTTTTATTTAAATTATGTTTAAAAATTAAATTTTTTGTAATCCACTGGCTGAATTGAACAATGCAATAAAATTTATGTTTTAACATAAATATTTTAAAATTAAAGCAAGTCCTAGAGACAGTTCTTCCCACTGTGTTAGGGTCTTCTGTGGTCATCTAGAATGGCTACCTGAATATTTCAGTTAAATGGAGATTTTCCACATCTATAATTATGCCCAATCTTCACCCTAGGCACATTGTCAGTATAAATTGCATTGCATTATACACTATTGTTACACTTGGATCAATTTCACATAATAGGTGTGTTGTATAAATGAACCATGATATGTAATCAGGCTTAAAATTCATGTGCAAAAGTAAATTTCAAGGAGGCTCAATTAGTGTTTTTAACCAAAATAAAATGAAACGAATTGTCCTCTAATTAACCCAGCTACTGATTTGCACTGATGAAAAATAATGAATTTGATTAGGAAATGAGAATACACGGTCAAAAAAAGAGGGGGTGATTATTCATACGGTAAAAGTTCCATTGCACAAATTTTATTAAAATGTCATAAGAGTGGACCCGTTTCAGTAGAACTACATCTTTGAAAACTGCTTTAAAAAGAACTAACTGCCATGGAATGTTTCTGCTCTTCCAATGAGCACTTTCTCATTCCAGCCAAGGTGCATACGGACCTAGCATTATTTGAATTGGAAAGAAATCTACTCAATGTGTACTGTTTGCATAAGTACCCCCTCCCTTGCACCTCCTATTATCTTTGAAACTTTTTTTATATTATTTGTAACTATTTTATTGTGCTTTTTTTCAAATAAAACAACTAATTAGCATTTAAATCTGAAGTGGAAAAAAACCTATTCTGTCATGTGCCACATTCCGTTGTGGATTATTTTATGGGGTCCACATGCCAGGTTAGAGCCAAAGGTGAGCTAAACAACTTATCTCAATTTGCAGCCACCTCTTCTTCCCTTTCAACCACCCCCGCTCCCCACCCACTGTCCCACATTCCCCCCTTAGATTCTGCCCAGCAGATTCCTTTTGCAGATTTCGGAAATGATTGCATGCAAAAGAGATTTTTTTTCTTTTCAGCAGTAAAAATCAGGGTTTCCCATCCCTTGTTTAAATAAACTTACACAGTGGATGAGAGATTGGCAAAATCCCATCAGTGCTTGGATTACTGCATGTAGGTCATTTGCACTATGAAAATAGGGGAAAGGCAGCACCAGTCAATAAGAGAAAAGTCCTCTGTGACCTCTAATGTAATGCTACATTTGTATGCACCTAACAAATACGCATTTGTAATGAAACTTTGGATTTAAGGCAGATGTTGGGACTTGTTTGTTCTCAAAATGTTAAAGGGTGGGTTTCATGTTGGTAGATGAGGATATGAAAAACCAGTGAATGTATTGTTAAATATCTGAATTATAAGAGAACCTGAAGCAGAAAAGAACCATAGCATTGACGTAGGCTGTAATATAGCAACTTAATTTGATAGTTTAAGTTCCCCTGATTGCCATCTAGATGCAGCTGCTCTGGCAGCCCAGAACAAGCCTTCTGATGAGATCATCAAGTCCTCCAAGTTCCCAGCAGCCCATGCTCCAGCACCCAACGAGATTCCAAAGATTGAGACAGAATACTGGCCAGGTCCTCCCTCACTTGCGGCTGTAGGTATGGAATAACTGATATGGACAAAACCAAAAATACAACTTCCTACTGCCTATAAATAAGTCTAGACCAATTTTAATGCTGGATGTTGAACTTTGTTTACACCTGGCCCCTAAAAATCATATGAGTACTACACTAAATATATAGTTAATAATACTATGAAAAGGGAAAAGGTATTCCTAGAAAATCTTGTAAAATTTATGACCTCAAAACAACTAGTGGGATTTCAGACCCCTGAAGTCTATATTCCAAGAGAGTCACACTTTCATCCTTTGCATATGTTCTTAACTTTAAATGATTTAAAGTTCATGAAAGTTGGGGATTAGCACAAGAACTTTTTAGAGGGGAAATTTTTTTTTCCACAGATGCTGCATTTAAAAAAGCTGTTAGTCCTCAAGCCCCAGATACCTTCTGGGTTCAGAAGGTTTAAATTCAGATTCGAGGTTACTATGGAACTCTTTCAATTACAAGTCATTCTTATCTTGATAACCTCAATGTAATACCTTGAAAACTGTAATGAAGTTTGACTCCTTTCAGGTTTCTTATCCTCACCCTTTTTTCAGCCTAGTGCATTAGGACAGAAGTGGGAAACCTTGGAGAAAAGGGTTAATCATCAGCAATGAGTTGTTCTTGAGACAAATATTGAGAGCACTAACTAACATTAATCCTTTTCTCTAGTTTGTTAAAATTTATTTAAGTCATTGTTTATTGCCTCTCAGCCCACCAAAGATTTACAGCAAGTAAAAATGGGAAAGAAAAAAAAAAGACAAGGAAAAACAGACTAAGGCAGCCTTTTAAAAACAGTTTTTTACAAAACACATAAACCTAAAGTTAGATTGATTTTAAGGACAAAAGAGTGTATGATACAGTCATGGATGTTCACTGGAAGCTTAAGACAGATGGAGCCAGTCTGGTTCAATAGAGAATTCGACAGCTAGGGTGTCACTAGAGAGAAAGCCCTGTCTTGTATAGTCAGCAGCCTAGCATCTGTGGATGGTGGGATGTGCAACAGGGCCTCTGTTGAGATTTGCATGTTTCAGCCAAGCTTTTTTAAAACCAATTTTCCCATCTCTGAGGACTGATAGAGCCAGACTACCATTAGGGACAATGAAGCAGATGGCTCTGACAGTGAAACTTGGGAGTGGACTCTCTCATCATATACCCTGAGTTCCCACCATAGCCATCTTCCAGAGCTATTATCCAGCTGCAAGGCTTTCTTGTTGCCTTTGCTGACCTGGCTGTCTTGTCTGGTTGCTTTCCCTTCAGTATGTCACAGATACTGCCACTGGACAGGGTGACTGTCACAGTGATTAGACAGAAAAGCAGCTAATCATTTCATAAGGCAGTTTACAAAAGCATGCATTGCTCTGTCCATGTGATATACGCTGCTGCTTTAATGCAGCATTTGTTGGCATAAATAGTGAGCAACTGCCAGGTGGAATGGGAAGCAGTCAGCAAGGCATTAGAGAACAGAATTGTGTCTGCCACATAGCCTGTCTTGTAACCTCTGAGTTTGGCCACTTCCATGAAACCCAGTGAAGGAGGCCATTCTATTGCCAGTGTGGAAGGTCCATTTGCTAGTCCAATCACCTTCTGTATGTGGAATAGGAAATATCTTGCAGATGACCATCTTGTCATCTTTGTATCTTTGCCAACCATGTAGTTTAGGATTCTTGGTGGGCAATCAAAGTACAAAAGGCTTTTAAATAAAGTGTAAAGTAATTGAAATGTAAAGTTTAAGTTTACATGACTTTGATACCTTTAGATGTTTATTTTATCATTCATTGTGTTTTTCATTCTTTTTTAAAATCTTGTTTTAAACCCAGTTTTTGTGTCATGTCATCTCTTTTGTCCAAATGATTACCTAGGACCTAGGGGATATTACATTCAGAGTACAAGGATGCCTTTGGCAGCATCTACAAGAGGTTCAAAACCCAGAAGATTGTAGGAGCAGAATTTTTATTGAGCACAGTTAGGCATTTATGTATAAGAGAAAGTAGTTTCAGGGATGGACTGGAAGCAGAGGAGAGAAGGGAGTATCTATCATCCAAGTTTCTGCACTCTTCTTGAAACCATAGTTTCAGACTCATGCTTTTTGGGGGCACAGATAATGTGTATTAAAAAGCAGATCAAGAAGCAAGGAGCTGGAAGAGAATAAGTACTGGGCATGGAAGAGTTAAGTGCGTGCATCTGCCTGCCACTTATATTCTGAAAACGGGGATCCTCAAAACTGCTTTTCCTTATTAAAATAAACTATTGATGTTTCAGTCCATGTGTATGCATATTATGCCTAGTTTTGTCAATTAAGCATAATACGTATATGTACCTTTCACCCCCATATATCTGTTGTTTCCTCCTAATATATGTTATGCTTATCTTTTTCAGCTTTCCCCTTTATTTCCCAATATTTCCTTCAGTTCTCCCGTTAAATTCTTCCATATCCAGTTTATACAGATGAAATTGATCTTTTATCCTATAACTATTTATCATTTCCATTGTGTTCAGCATGACTTCCTCCCAGGCAGAATTTAGAAAATTACTTTTAAGAAAAATGATTATAACAACATGCTGATGCCATTGATAACTGAACAGTGGTAGGATGATACTGTGGGAACCATGACATATTCATTCCCAGTAAAAGTAACTTTCCAAGTTCTGCTCTCAGATAAGGATTCACAGAATTGCAGCCTGAAACTAGAATATAAAGACATGACCATGAGTTGAAACATGATTCCAAAAAGCCAATACTGATTTGTACATAAATGTTTCCAAAGCTTTGGAATCCTTTATTGTTCATTTAGGGACTTTGCTATTGAAGTACTTGCACATTTCTTGTAAGGATATAATATCTGCCTCTGCTTAGTGATCTGGAGAGAGTGAAATGGGAAAGCACTGACATTATTAAAATCCCAGCCTTCTATTACTTCTTTGTAATTTCTAATTTTCCTACATGGGCTTGGATGCAAAGGGACTTTTCTGTAAGGGAAGGTCATTTCCCCAAGCGGAAGATTGTTTTTATTTTCACTGTGCACTTGCCCTTGCATGAAAGAAGAGAACTGAACTCCCATGCTGTGTTTCTGTTGCTACAAATCATTGTGCACTATCGTTCACAAAATGTAAAATTCTCAAGATGTTTCCTTATGCACAGTCTTCCACTGACTCTTACACAACAATTTGAAAAAGAGTACCACTTCCAGAATGTCTTCTTGTAGTACATCTCTGGATTCAATCTACAGGCTCTGAGATTCACTTTTCAGCTGTGGAAAAGATAGCTCATATAGTATTTAGTCAAGGGAATCAGTAAGTTGTAATTTCTTGTGCTGAAGAATTGCCCCCAGTATTATAAACACAGAGATGAAAGATGTATGTTCTCTGTATGGTAACAGTGGAAAGAGCAACAACTATAGCAAGAAGACTTCCCAACAAGCTATTTTTAGGAGGTTGGGCCTTCAGCACACAAACTTTTTACTCATAGTTCCTCTGATTAAATAAACCAGAAGTACAGTTGTCACAGCCACAGTATTTGCAGCATATACAAGAAAGTGGGAGCTGGGAGCTCTCATACCAGTAGTGTGGTGAATGTGCTCCAGTTTTTAAAGGAGTTATCTAAAGTGCTGGATCCATTTTGGACATACTGTTCAGTACCTTGGATAGCTCCTTTAAAGTTTTTGTCCCGTTGACAAAGAAACCACCACCAGCCACTATTGAAATAAGCCAATGGAAAGTAAAAAAAATTTGGTAGGTGGAAAAGTTGAGCTACAAACTGGATATTATATAATCATACTTATTTTGAAACAAAATTGGTGGAATGTTTATATGTTTAGAAAAGTGTTCTGTTTGTTTATTTAATAAGCAAATCTAAGAAAACGTGAATGCTAGCTGCAAGTCCATTTGTGCAAGAAGCTTTCTTTGTGCTGTGGTTTTGTGGAAGCAGGTTCTGATATGCGACGCAGATCTACTGGCAGAGATGAAGATCTTGAGGAACTCCAGAGGCGTCGGCAGCTACAGGAGGAACAGCTGATGAAGGTGGCTATAATTTTGATGTAAAACATCCGTCTGTGCCAATGTAAATCATCCATCTGTGCCCATGTGAACATAACTCAGTTTCATTTCTCTCTCTGACACACTGTTTTCATTTCTCATATGCAGCTCAACTCAGGTCTGGGACAGTTAATATTAAAAGAAGAGATGGAAAAAGAAAGATCGTCACTATCCAGCAGTCGTTATGAATCTTCAGTTAATTCATGTAAGCAACAATGTTGGAAAGCATGCATGGGTGGCCTGTGGGAAGCAATAAATTAGGACTGTGTCATACCTTTGATTGATGTCCATTGGTCTCAGTGAGATTTACTTGAGAGTATGTATGTATAGCATCACATAAATAGCTTCAAATAGGGCCAATATGAATCTACCCAGCTTTCTCCAACCTGGAGCCCTTCAGCTGAACTGGATTACAACTCCTATCACCATGCTGACTAGGGATGGTGAGAGTTGTGGTCATACACATTTGGAGAGCCCTGGTTCATGCTCTTAGCAAAAAGCATGGGATGTTAATGTTGTCACCATTATGTATATAAATGTTTTCTTGCTACTTTTCCGCTTGCTGTTTGCTTTTCCTAGTACTTTCTCAGTATGTCTTGAGCAACAATGAGAGATTCCAGACTCTTAGCACATAATATGCAAATGTGAAAATTCCCAAGCAAATATTTCTGTATTACAGGGGAAGCAAGATGATGCTGTTTGTAGGAACACTGATCCATGGAATTAGAAATGTCATACTTTTTGTGTTCAATTTATATTTGATCAAGAGGAAGTATAAGAGTAGCTTACACTCCTAATTTCTAGATATACATGATACAAGCCAGATAAAAAGTCTTTGTTTTTAAGAAAGTCTTGTTGATGAAATCTTATAATTATTGTTTATGCATGCACAAGCATAAATTTTTGTGCATATTTCACAGAAAGTTGCAGCAATTAGATTGTATTCTGCAATGGATTCACGAGAGAGATCCTCATTTTCTATTATGTATTTCCCTAGATTTCTATCTCTTGGATAACCAATCCAGATGTAACATCATTTATGTGCTCTCAGGAGAAAGTTACTGCAAGGATGTTATTATTAATTATATGATTAATTCCTCTTTTTGATATAATTTTGTCTTATTATCTAAAATAAAAGAATTTTAAATGAATTAGAATAAAGTTCAGAGCCTGAATCTGATTCAAACTACGTTCTACAATTTAGATCGAATCAAGATCTTTTAAAACTACATAGGTTAAATTAGAATAAAATAATCAAATGGCATGTTTTATCATAATCTCATTTATGAAATTATTGTTCACATGTTAAGTGGGATATAAAATGTAGATTTATTTATTTATTCATTCATTCACTAAAATATTTATATCCCATCCTTTGTCCAGTCTCAAGGTGACTTACAATAAAGTTAATTTAAAACAATAAATAATTACAGAAGTTTAAGAAAAACCTAAAAACATATTAAATGGTTTCTCAGTTAAAAAACAGACAATTTAAAACTAGTTAATACAATCTTGAATCATAAAACATGTGCAGTCTGGATAAAATCAGTTTGGCTAGAAGGCATTAATATAAAGCCAGGTTTTCACTGTTAAGTCATAGCAATATTGGTGGGTTCCTGAAAATCCAGCAGGCTTGGTCATGAAATTGTGATTAAAATGCCCCGTACACCTTGTTGATATTTATGTTTCTCATAGCCTTTTAGCCTTTCCCACATTGGGAGAGGAAATCAACCTCAGGGAGCAGGGCAGCACATTCCAAAGTGCTAGATCGTAGCAAATTAATTGGTGGCTTACCGGCAGGTCTTTTTGGGCAAACTGCAATGCATTCCAGAGAAGAAGCAAGGTTATAATTACTGTTTATTTATAACAGGGGCTCTATGTGTGTGTGCACATTGTCTGTGTGCATTTGTTCCTGTGTGTTTCCATATAATTAGAAGGCATGTCTTCGGTGCCCTGCCCATACTCCTAAACTGTATGTTGGGCTGTATATATGGATGCTTCTGCACACAGAACTTACAGCCATAATAGTAACAGAACATCAAACTTTGGAAGATTAAAGATAATTCTCTGGAAGTTTTGATCCCACCAATCCCACATCACCTCACTGATTTTTAAATAGACAATCAGTCCCAGTCACTGAATGCTACATCAACAGCTACATTGATGCTCAACCATGGAATAAAGAGACCAGACACAAAGTTGTGTTAACTAAAGGCTACTTTATATTGACCTGATTTATTTAAATTGTGTTAACCTGAAAAATACAAGAGGTGGGGAGCAACATGATACAGATCCAGCTGATACCAGGGTCACAGCATGACAACCTGCTCACCATACCCATGGGCAATAACACCTCAGGCCCAGGGGCAATCCAAATTGCTTTGGTTGCTCCCCAGTCCAGCATCTTGGAAGGTAACCCAGGTGTCAGGAATCTCTCCCTGCCGGGCCGCAGCCAGCAGTGGAGGAGAGAGGTCAGGAACACTTGGGGAGTCTGAATATACCAAACACCAGGAAAACAAAAGCTGAGCCAGGTCAAGGTCCAGTCCAAAGGTTCAGGAGGCAAAGATCCATCTGGAGGGTTTCAGGGAGCAGGAGAGACAAAGGTTGTGAGAACTTGCTAAGAATTTGCTGCAAGCAAGGAGCAGCCACACCAGCAGACTTAAATATCCTCTATGAGCAGGTGCTGCTCATTATTGTTTCCTCAGCCTAGTCCAAGCAGCCTCCCTCTCAGCAGCCCATTTCAGCCTTCTGCATGATTGAAGGCTGATGGGCACAGCTGGCTGCAACTGCCCTGCATCACTGCTGGTTCCCTCTCCATCATGAGCTGGCTGGGGCAACTCAGTCTCTGTCTGACCTTCCAGTGCAGGGGATGTTTACAGGTTGACTTGCTCACTCACTGGCTCAGTCCCTTGCGCAATCAGTTGCTTCTCAGTCACAGTATCATTATCTATCACACCAGAGACTCCAACCCAATCTGCACGGCTGTAAAACTGAGAGCCAGGTTAACCTCAAGGGTAGCCTCCTTCATCGAACCCCTGGGATGCAAGGCCCTAAAGAGGTGGTTCCAGAGCCCTACCCTACATCACATGGGTGCCAATAGGTGATGTTTTATTATCCCCCATCATCTGCCATAGAAAGGGGCAAGCATCCGCTTAGTTCCTTTCCCCTCACCAGGCCGAACAACACGGCCCTCACCCCTTCTCGATTCTTCCAGGAACAACTAATTTCCATGATCAAACAGGTGCACCCCACCTGTTTGGAAGACGTCTGGCTGCCCAAAGGGGTGAACTGCTTCACTGTCTCCTTTGCTCCCATCACATGTCTTGGTTTGGTGGTTAGCACCAATCAAATGTAACACTCTGGTCTCATTCCATGGAGACCATCAAAAGCTTACCTTCCTCTGAAATGATGTTTGTCATGCGAGTCCAGGTAAGTATTGTATTTAAAGACATATAGATTCAATCTTGGAAGTTTCAACATATTTCCCAAAGATAATATCATGGAATTTTTCATGATGCATTCTGACTTTGATTTTTGGTTTGTGTTTTTATGTCATTAATAGTAAAACAGTTTCTTAGTTTGTTCTTCTCCTTTCCATTTAGCTCCACGTGCTGCTGCTTCTAAAACCTCCTCCCTCCCTGGTTATGGAAGAAACGGACTCCATAGAGTAAGCAGACAAGGGTTTTTTACCTGTAAAAAAGTGGAGAGTATTTGAGTATGTGTATGTGATTTGCTTTTACAGAATATGAGAGCTTTTCTATGACAAATTATTGTTGTTGTTGTTGTTGTTGTTGTTTTTATTACTACTACTACTACTACTACTGCTAATAGTGTGTGTGTGTGTGTGTGATGTGGGCCTTGAAGTTGCCCATTGACTTATGGTGACTCCATGAATTTGATAGGTCATGAATTTCATTAGGCAAAAATATTCAGAGTTAGTTTTCCCAGTTCCTTCCTGTGCAATGTAGCCTACAGCACCTGATATTCATTGGCAGTCTCCCATCTTAGTACTAATAATGGCAGACTCTGCTTAGCTTTCAGATCAGACAGGGTCTAGTGTCTACTGCTTCTGTTACTCTGTTTCTCCAGATGCATTGTATGTGAACTGGTAGGGTGGGGTTTCAGTTAGAGGACATTGCCATATTAATCTGGATCAGTATGCAAAGGGTTATTGTAGCATCTTTGAGACTGGCTGAGAGAAGTTTGCATCAGGAACTTTCATAGACTGAATCTACTTCGTCAGATGTGATATTAGCAATTAGATGACCTTAAGAGACATTCAAGTTCACCTTTATCTTAGCTAGAATTCTTTGGAGTGGGAGAAGTCTTAATATCACCATCTCGTTTTTCTATAAAATAATTGCAATGAGGCTTCAATTGAAAACAGTGAGATTTTCACCATTCAGAGAGCAGATATTACATTCTCCCCACTTGCAGTGAAGACTCTTCTACAGAAATTCAAGGAACATAGCACTAACTAGATCAATTTCCTTTGGAAGCAGGATAGTGGCATATTTGTACTGTGGAGATTCATTAATAAAATCTACAGGCAAAAATAAGGAGAATCACAGCTTAAATACACCAAAAGAACAGGAAAAAAAAAAAGACTGCTTCATGTCAGGTGTCTAAGAGGTGTGAGACTAACAACACTCACCCCCAAATTAATTCAGATTTTTCTCTGTTGCCCCAGTAACCGTTCTCCCCGTACTCTGCCCTGGCTTTGTCCAAAAGTAATCCAAACCAACAGACCTGTTCATAGAAATTGGAAGGGGACTTGTAAACAGTAATAAACGACTCCTTAAGTTATTTTGTTAAACCAGTAACAGCCTTTATTAAGCCATGCCTGGTGTCAGATGTTTTCGTGAATTTTAGTCATTTGCAGAAACCCTATGGCAAACAAGAAGGAGTTTAATTGGTGCATGTATTTCCTTATTGCCTACTCAGAGCTGGTCCAAGCATTTTGGTCACCTTGAACAAGAACACTGGTAGCAAACGTATAATGATAAGATGCTGTCAGTGTTTACTCTTTAGTGCAGACAATAGCTGTCAATTTACTCTAGACTAATTCTGGGCCATTACTGCACCCTTTTCTTTGGGATTTCTCTTCCTCTCCAACCCCAACACATAAGTTTTATGCTAAATGAACAACCCGTGCTACGGTATAAACCCCTGCTGCCCTGTTATCCTGTTCTACTTTGCTGCTTCTGCTATCATTTTTTAACTGATAATTTCCACCACTCCAGATGGGATGACTGTGTGGTTGACATGGCTGTTGATTTCTTCTTTTTATAGCCAGTGTCTACAGACTTTGGTCAGTACAACAGTTACGGAGATGTGAGCAGTGCTGCTCGAGGTAAGATTGTAAGAGACATGGTTTCCTTCTCTGTGTTGCTTTGGTTATCAGCTGGTTTTGCAAAGTGTTCTTTTAGCTGTACCCGTGGTCAGATTAAAAGGTTAATCTGTTCTCATATCTCCCTACTGAACATCATCTTTGGGCCTGAACTGTACAAATGCTTGTTCTTATTTCAGACAAGTGGTTTGATCTAGTTCTGTAGCATACTAGAATTGAGTGAAAACAGCTACAGTTGGGTGAAAACAGCTACATTTTAATACATGCATGCATAGAGGTGTTCTTACAGTAACTGCTTAATTCTAATTTATTTATGTTTTCAAGTTATGAGTCTTTGGCAGTATAGCATTTTAAAAAGGTACTACAGTTAAAACCCATATTGTTTGGCATCCTAATGATGTGTATTTTATTCCCCCCTCCCCAATTGCTTTTCAGATTTCCAGGTACAGTACAGATTTTCTACCTTCAAGTAGTGGACGCTCTGAACAACTCCAGCAACAACCCATCCATTATATTACTCAAGTTTGAATTTCTGCTACAAGGAAGAGTTTCTTAGAACATGTTTATTTGCATGTTTCATACCTAGTTAATGATGTAAGCTTGTATCACTGTGGAAAAGAGACAATACCTTGTGCAAGCCAGTTTTATGACTTGCTTGGCCAGCTTTCTTGAAATTGACATGGAATCTGTGGCAGTTTTCTCTTTGGTGGACCTCTTCTGATTTCCAGCCAAAGAGATGTGCAGACATAAACCTTTTTTTTCTGAAGTCTTTTCCTCCCCCCATCCCCATTGATTTCTCCACATATGATTTCCTGACGTTGTATGTGGTTGTGGGCATGGCAAAAAAAAAAAAAGAAAGAAAGAAAGATAGCAAGTGACCTTGTGTAATACTGACACTTTTAAGGTTCTGTGGATTGGCCAATAAGAAGTGTGGGGTTTTCTGCCCACCACTTAACCCTCACTCTAGAATTAAGAGATGCTAAGTCCATCATAAATCACATATTTATAAACAGGTGATTTTGACAAAATCTTTATTGCATACCAACTGCTAAAGACTTGACAGCCAGATGAACAACTTAAGCAGGTCCAGGGATCAGTTTTCTGCCTCTGGGACCATCTAGGTCCACACAGACTGCCAAAAAGCCTGCCAAAGGCCCAGAACAAAACTGGAAGTAGCTGAATTGCACTAATGGTTTTGGACAATTGGTGTTGCTTTATGTTGAGCAGGGGGAGTGATGCTGTGACCTGGAGACAAATCCATCCTTTTCCCCAGAATGAGGGTTGATTGGGGGATCTGGGCCACAAAAACAGTGCTACATGACCAGATGGAAATTTATTGTATTAGTTGTCTAATGGGCAGTTTAAAAAATAGATAGGTGGATCATAACTAAGTGAGAAGGAGGAATAGAATTAAAATGACAGGATACATCTGTGTCAATACTGGGTCAATATTGCCCATCACTGAAGTATGAGTACTAGATATTGAGGACATCTAGGAGAAGACTGTTACCTTCATGCTGTCTTTGTAGGCATCTGACTAGCCAATACTAGAGAAAGAAGGCTGGATTAGAGCTTTGGTTTGATCCAGTAGGTTGTTCTTCCATTCTAACGATTAGAAAGATTCTCTCAACTTGCCACTAAATCCTTACTTGGAATTCTTCTTGTTGGGACCACAGAGAACTTTCTTACTCAAAGAACAACTGTGTGGCATCCCTGGTGCTGTATCATAAACTTGTGTGATGTTAAATTAGTAAATAACAATAATATTCAGTTGGATGATACAGAGGTCAAAACCTGAAGTGTAAATTCATGTCCATACTCACCATGAATGCCTTTACCCTATTTATGTACGTCTGTGTGCATGTAACCTGTGTGTTTGATGTCTACCTATATCCCATACAGTCCTTCCCAGATGGTCATGTCCCTGGAATGCGAATGGACCGAGGAGTGTCTATGCCTAACATGTTGGAACCAAAGGCAAGTGCAGACATTATTCACTTTGCTTTAAGATGATAAAATGTCATTAAAAGTGTCTTTGTATCTTTGACTTTTTTTAGTTGTTCCAGCCTGCTATTACTTTGGAACCTAAGATGTGCTTCCCCATTTGTATTGGCCTCATGACTTATGAAGGCGTGACAGCAGTGGACAATGTGAACTTAAAGCTAGTAAACCTCAACCAGCTCTGTGACATTCAAATAGAACATCCCCAAGCATCTGACAATAAAAAAAGGAAAAAAGAAATCCATGGAGAATGATCTGGCCATTGCATGATGTGAAACCGGCTTGATGCAGTAACCAGACCATACTAGCCTCCAGTGGCTTGTGGTCCAAGATGACCATGGGCCACTGGTGACCACAGCATCAGTTATAGTGCATATTGTTTATACTGTCTGCATGAAAGTAACCTCAGTGCAGAGGAAATGGAAAAGAAATTTTGCCCATGATCATTTAATGTTTGAGTAATGCTGCAGCACAAGGCTGGCTGGCTGGCTGACAGACAGACAGACAGACAGAGGTGCTGCAGCACAAGGCTATACTTGAAGTTCATCTTCTCCATTTGCTAAAAAGATGATAAACAGTGTCAGCTCCAATGATAGCAGAGCAGAGAAAGCAGAACTGGAGTCGCATAGTCCACTGTGGTTGTCACAAGTCTTTCTCATAGATGCACTGTAACTCCAGGGATCTGTCATTGCCATTGAGAAGCCACACAAAAAAGTTTCAAAAATACTTATAAGAAGAATAAATATAATGATATGCTTCCTGAGCAGTGATAGGATGATGCTGTGGAGCCAAGAGCACTAGCCTAACACTGCTTGGCATTCTATCATATTCATTCTTCTCATAAGCAGCTTTCCAACTTTCTGCCGGAAAGTGTGACATAATCAAGGCAAAATACAACTTTTCCACAGACAAAACTTGTTTGTTTGGTTTTTTTCTGGAAAAATATAGTGATCATTTAAAAAAATTACAGATGATATGTTTCCTTAGTGTGATATATAGAAGCTCTCACTTAAAACTCAAAGTCTGGATTTTTTTGGTTTAAAAACTTTTTTTTTTCCTAAGAGTCCTTGAGTTCTGGACTCAAGCTAAAACATTTTGAAAAAAAACTCACAACAACAATGTATCATAACTTTGTCAGATATATAAAGTTGGTTCACAGCTTCAAAACTGTCCAAAGTGTTATGTTGATTTTGGCTGTTTTGTTACAAAACTGTATTTTTGTTCCATGCAGCACTGTAAAACATAAAAATAATGTAATTAAAGTCATATAGTGGAATGAACTGTAAAACTGTCAGATTATTGGATTCTGCTACTAGTTCTCTTCTGTATATAATTATACCTTACATAATTGCTTGTAATAAATTAAGTGGTATATGTTTATTCTTGACTGAATCTTTATTGCACTTCTGAAATGCTTATTTCTTATAACAGATAATGAAATGACATATGCCTACATTCAGTTGTTACTCCCAGCTAGAGCAGCCCTGCTAAGTCAATGAAATTTACATAAACACTCATATAACCACATTTACACCGATTTCAGTGGGTCTACTCGAGTGAGAACTGGCAACTGGATGTAAGTTTCATATGGTAGATGACGGCACCTCCAGCTCAGTCCAGAAGCCATCCATGTGTTAAATATTCTGACAGATAAAGGACTAGGGTGTCATTAAGGCCAAAATTCTTCCTCTAAAGGAAGATCCTTCAAATATCATTCTCACCTTCAGATGTCATTTCTGCCTTCTGTCTAACTAACCTCCACAGAACATGATGCAACAGGAGCAAACAGTAAGAAAGAGATCTGTAAAGTAAATAACTCTAGACTATTCAAGGAAGGAAATTGTGTTATACACTACATGTACATCTTCAAGAAGCTAGAATCTTAGAATTCAGTTAATAAAATTATAGCCTTAAATATGCAGGATGATGAATTTACTGTTTGTTTCACTAATTGTGAATGCGATTAAAAACAAGTTGCATTCAGCAGATGGTTTTTTTAAAGGAAATAATTTTGATTTAGAAATAAGCATTGGTGAAATTTTTACCAGGTCTGTCAGTTTAAAGGTATGGGACAGGATATCCCCATGCAAATAAAAGAGGATTTGGGAAGGTCACAGTTTCAGACTCTGATAAATTTCCTCAACATTTACAGAATTGTAGTAGACATATTGGTTGCGTCATATAAAACAAACAGAACAAGAACCTTGCATGTGGATTCATGTGCCAATGCAGAGAGGTCAAAATAGAAAAATGCATTTTACACACAGATGTAGGTTACTGTGCTTTTTCAGGTCTCCAGGGCTGCAAACAATCAGCAAACAGCTGAAAGGGTCAAAAGACTGAACACAGGGGATAATCAATTGATGCATAAGATTACTCTGGCACACTTCTGAACTTCTGGAGAATTCAACTTGTATGATCCACATAATGATCATATATTCAGGATTTCTAGGGAGTGTAGCACATTAAATGTGATAAAACAAATGTATATACAGTTCATTCTGCATAACTTCCTTAAATAATCTCAAGTATGCTTATTCAGAATTCAGTTGTGTTTAATGAACTTTATCCCATAGTAAGATCACACAGAATTACAGTTTAATCCTCATCCAAGGAGATTACAAGAAAGAAAGTGAATTTGGTATTTTGTGACACTCTAGAGTATTTTCAGAACCTAGTGACAATTCCAGTGTATTGCTGGGTATAAAATGCCACACAGTCAACATAGGTCTTTTGTGTGCAGAATCCAAGGCATTCTTTAATATTCAACAGCTGGAGAGAGATGAGCTAGAACATTTCTTTGCATAGCTCAGACATCTTTTTTTATTATTATTTCTAAATATGGTTTCTGCATTTTCTGTCTTTATGATGCTATGTTTGTTTCTTTTGTGGGGGTGGGGAACAACCTCTGTGATGGGATCTGAAATGGAGAGTTATCATTTACAAAATGTCTTTTTTGTAGATCTAATTTTGCCTGGGTTCTGCAACAGGATGTGACTTGGGGAGATTAAAATATCATCTTCCTAAAGGAGGGTTAATCATATAGCTCTCCCTAGATTATAATGGATCTTATAAAGAGACAGCATCTGGAATTTAATGTAAAATAACTACAGCAGTTATAATAGAGGTATCTTATAACAGGCAAAAGGATAATCCAACAACAGAAGACTATATTCCTTATAGGATATAGACACTCTGATTACAGGCCTAAAATTTTTACTTAAGAGCCAAATAACATGTAAACAAAATGTACTATATCATTAGGTATTAGGCCTAAAGCCAATCACTGGCCTCAGCTAGAGCTGAGCTTCTGAATCTAAATGGTAGGTCAGCATTATATAAATCGTGTTTATTTAATAGGTCTACTTTAGTTGAGACTGGCCACAGGATTTAGGCATTAGCCATTAAGTAACTGCAATCGTGTATTTATATTCTAACTACATAGTACTGTCTTATGCACATTTACTCAGAGGTAAGTCCTATTTAATTGAATGAGATTTAATCCCAAAGAATGATGTCTAATAAAGAGACAGTGTGGTGAACAAGAGCAGTAAGGTGACAGACAGTGAACCGTCTCCACAGCTCTACAGGCTTGCTCTGGCTATGGCATACAGTATAAGGGGAATTTGGGTGGTTTAAAAGAATTATGTCACCAGGTTTAAAAAATTTTTTTATGCAATTGTCTGTGTTGTACATTGCATTCTGTATCGTTTTTATACATTTTTTTGTTCTTTACTTACCTATCTTCCAATCAAGAAACACTAGATATATTTCTGAGTGACTTAGAGGGGAGTGGGAGACACCAAATCAGGCAGCTGTGATGAATACGTGGATATCACAAAAAGTGTATGTGCTTATTTTCTTAAAAGAGACTCAGAATAGGGCTGAGGAGGGGAGTGGTAAAGATAACGGAATTGTGAATATTTACCCAGACTGAATATTGTACCTGTTTAGCAAATAAGAACAAAGCAAAAGGCAGAATGCCAGTCAATGTCAGGGAGAGAAAGATATGCAGAAGCCACTACATTCTTGGATTAAACATAGTGCCCCTTTGTTAGAAAGCAAACTGATACAGACATCATCCTAATCACAGGAGTTAATTTTTATGTAGCAATCAAGTAAGTCTAGAAAAATGCACCCTTTGTATTTAAGTATTTATTGCAGTCCTTCGGTGAACTTGCAGCTGCCTTCCAACAATGGCCACATTGTGCTTGTGAGCTTAGTGGTGTCTTTCTGTGGCACTATAAATTTTACATAAATTCCTCTTCTGTATCATCAACAGATATTCCCCTATGAAATGCTGATGGTGACCAACAGAGGGCGAAGTAAAATTCTCAGAGAAGTGGACAGAACCAGGCTGGAGGTAAGAAACCTTTTATTCACAAAACAAAGTAGCGAAGTGGCTGTGGTGAAAAAGTGGATATCATTTATTGCTCTTAAAAAAAAGCAGAGATACAGGGTTCATCTTTTACTTTTAATATATCTCTGGGATGGTAGCAGCCATGTTGGTGAAAGTAGTACTATAATAGGTTCTCTTCCTTCTCCTTCAGATTTACTACAATTTGTATATGTTTGGTATTTTTTATTGTTTGTTTCTGATGTGGCCTGTCAACTTACTCAGTGGCCACTTCTGCAGTAGACTGTTATAGTGCTATTATTCCACTTTCAACATCCTATGGAATCCTAGGGTTTGCAGTTTAGGGAGGGGCCTTCAATGACCCTCCCTAAACTGCAAACCCCAGGATTCCATAGGATGTTGAAAGTCGAATAATAGCACTATAGCAGCCTAGTGCGGAAATGGCCAGTAAACTTTTTATTACTTTAGGATGGAAAGATTTGTAAGCCAACAAAAACTGGCCTTGTGTTCATGTAAAGGGAATGAATTGGTAAAAACAGAGAAGCTTATTGGTTTAATCCTGTTCATGTCTACACAGAAGAAAATGTAGTAAGATTTAACACCAGGTAAATGTGTACAGGATTTCAGTCTGAATGGGCTAAAGAATATTTATCATCATTATATTGTGCATGTAAATAACATAACTGATGGTCGAATATCAAGTGGTAAGCATCATGCATCTAAGAGAATAAGCACTTATTGGATCAGAAACAAGATGACTAGAAAGTTAGCCCACGTAAGCTACTTTTGACTGCTCTGAGTATCAGCTGTTTTCCAAGTTCCAGAGCAGAGGTCTTTCTAGGACCTTCTGTATGATAAGGTGCTCATCTATTGAATATTAAAAATATGGGTGACTAGAATTTTCTTTCCTCCTAGTTTTGGTGTAAATAAATTTTAAGGGTATCATCCTAGTATGGGACTTGAAATCTGTGTGTTGTGGGCCAGTGACTTTTAGACCACACAGTTCCTAAGAGCAAGATCCCACCATAACAAACTGAACACACTGATGTTTTCTGATTTCAGAAGCTAAGCAGGGTCTGATCTGGTTAATCTGTGGATGGAGGAGCACCAGGGTTATTCAGGCAGATCTATGAAAGAGTCTTACCTATACTCTTGAGAGCTGCTGTCAGTCAGGGCTGACTGTCTGGAGCCAAAATGTACCTGTTCTGTGACTCTGTATAAGGCAACTTCCTGCATTATTTTTTAGGGTGATGCCATTTGCAAATTTGCAATGTTATACCATGAAACATAGGCCCTTTCCGCACATGGGGAAGGAACCGCGTGAAAACAGGACTCACCGGATTTCTTCGGCGTCCGGTTGAGTCCATCAGGACGAGGAGCAGTGCAAGCTCATCGCTCCGCACTGCTCCAGCGTCCAAAATGTCGGCTTCCAGTTGGTGGAGGCTCTCCACCAACCTGAGAAGCTCGCCAGTCTAAAGCCCACCCCCGGCAGATCTGCAGGCACGCACTAGTGTGTGCCTGCAAATCTGCACCAGAGCGTGGCAACAGAGCGACACGGAGTCGCGCGCTCCATGCTTTTTAAAAACCTCTTAAAAGAGGTTTTTAAGAAGCACGCTGTGCGCCCAGTTCTGGTCGCTCCAAACCAGACTGAGGTGCGGAACTACGAAAAGTAGTCCGCCCCAGTCCACTCCACGGTGCAGAAGACCTCCGTCGGAGGTCACTCTGCACCGTTTTAATAGCCCGGTGTGGAAAGGGCCATAATTTGTTTCCACAAAAATAAACCCTATTAGCCTGAGTATGTAGTCACTTTATGCACATTTTTCCCAAAATGCATTTTTCCAATATGCATTTAAATATTTAATACCTAAAGATAATAGTCAAACATGTATGCTGACACATGTGCGTGCACGCACGCACACAGAAACCTATATATACATCTAATTAACAGGGGAGCAGGAACTCAGAGACAGAGCACAGTGGTTTGCTTACAGAAGGCCTCAGATTCAGTTGTTAGCATCTCCTTGGAGTGCTACTGCCAGTCAGAGATGACAGAACAGAGCTTGATGGACAAATGGTCTGACTTGTGTTAGGGTGCTTTATGTGTCTGAGGTTTATGAAAATTCAGAGAAACAAACATTTTAAAAAGATGATATTTAAAGCTTTGTTATTACTTAGTTTTATGAAAATATATCTCTTTTAGCAAATTGCAAAAAATTAACATATGTATTTCAGTGCTAAACGCCTCCATTTCTTTTCAGTGTCATAAAAGAAGCTTAATTAATTCAAAATGAGATGTACTTTGAAGTCCTGTTGTGTTCTGTGCATCACTGTTCCTGTGTTATCATCTGCCACACTACAGGTTTCCTCCACTTATCCAACAGGTTGGGTAAACTGGAGCATGGACAGAAAACAGAACTAGTTCAAAAGCTGAACCCAGGTGCTGTACCATAGGGTGCATGAAAGATTTATGGAAGCTCACTTGGGACCAAGTGTGCATCTGCTTCTTGTGTAGTCTTTCAGCTGCCTTAGCCCCTTTCCTGCCCCCCTCAGCTCACTTGCAAGCAGCACACACATAGAAATGGTGCCAGGCAAGCCTCCATAGGCAAGGAGAACTGATGAAAGAGCAGAACTCCCATCAAATTAATGGAACTGGTCCTTAATTTGGAAGTGTTAAAAGAGCAAGGCATCAGATAACGAGGTGTCAAAAAGTGGGGGCTTCCTGTAATGTTCTACCATTTGCTGCTCAGATCTTTTGGACTTCAGCTTCTAGAATTCCTAACCATTGAGCATTGGGGCTTATGGGAGTTGACCTCCAGATGATCCAAAATGCCAAAATTGTTAACTGCTTAGCTATCACACGGTCCTTTGCTCTAGCTCAAAATAGCTCACTGAGCTTCTTATTACACAGTCACACTTCTGGATTCCTCCTGAACATTAGTCTTCAACTGGTGGGTCAGGACCCCACCACTGGATCATAGCCTAATTTGGGAGGATTGAAAAAGCAACACCATCACAATATAAGTATCTGGTTGGCTAAAAAGGGCCCCTACTCTTAAATGTGGTTACAAGGAAAGTGATCTGCAAAGGCTGAAAGCATCTCCTGTAGGATACAGTGCTCTTGTTTTATGCCTTGGGACTGACTGCTGTCCTTTTTCCTGTTTTTCTCTAGCGTCACTTAGCACCTGAGGTTTTTCAAGAAATATTTGGCATGACGATACAGGAGTTTGATAAGTTACCTCTCTGGAGACGCAACGACATGAAGAAAAAAGCCAAACTCTTCTGAACCATTTTGTCCCTTTGGAGGAGAAAGTAATCACATATAGGATAATGTATTATACTTCAGTCCTGACAATTTTTGCAGAGCAAAAGCTTAAGGAGGAAAATAAAAAGGGAAAAATCTGAGAAAGGCACCTTTCAATGCCTTACGATTGTGCAAAGGGCCTGTTGAGTTTGTGAGAAAGCTGTGGCACAAAAGTGTCTGTATTCAAAACCTCAGCAGTTTTTTTTCCCTTGCTTTACAAAGTTTTAACATGACATATATACATAATGTGAAGCTGCTCTGCCTTTCCTGTGTTTCCTCCACTTTTATGGTCAAGAGACACTATAGTGATGGAGCCAGGAAGTGCCCATAGGACTCCAACCCACCATTATGTAGCCATGGTTTCTTTGAGGAAAGAATGAATATATTCTGTAGTTAAGGAAAGATTCTTGTGTAATATATCTATCCTTTGGGCACAAACATTACAATTCACTGGCATTGTTTCTAAACAGCCTATTATTTTTGCAGTACCCATCAACAAAGCAGGCTGCTGAGCTGGCTCTGCTCTGCTCTGCTTGCATATCAGACAGTTTTCTGAGAGCAAACTCCTAGTTTCGGCTTGCACATACCTGTCGATGAATTGCTGTGTTTAGTCTTCCCTCTTCCATTTTCACCCCTGCTTTGATTAATAGAGCTTTTGCTTCAAGCCAATTCACTGAAAGTTAACAAGATCAGCAAGCAAGTGGGGAAAAGAGGGAGTTAGTTTTCTAGTACTGAAGTGACAAAAGTGTTTCAACAGTCATTTCAGAAGTAAGCTGTAGCAAAATGCAAACTTAGGTCTAATTCAGAGGCTGCCTTTGCTGAGTGAGGGTCACTGTGGCAGGATCTCGGCCACAGGCTGCCCTAGTAATGTTTGCAAAGAAACCTCATGCTAGTTGATGTGATTACATCACTGCTTTATCATATTGTCATAGAGTTTAATGCCAGTGGCGTGGGAGGTAAGCATGCCATCATGGCATCACTCTTGCAATGACAGCTGTATTTTGCAAACATGAATAGTTTGAGATGGGACCACGTTTTGCCAAAGTGAATCCCATCCTACTGGTGAAGGAAGCACTTGAATCAGAACAAAATCTTTGAAACGGACAGATACTATTGGCATAATTTGCTGGCTCACTCCACTGGTGAACTCTGGAACTTGGATGACAAGGAAATGATGTTTAAACTGTTTTAGAGAAGAGATGATACAAAACTTCTCCTGCCAGGCTGTGCTGCTAAAAAGTGTCAGATCCAACCACTGTCTTGTGTATACACTGCTGACACTGCACAATATATCAAGTTAAGCAACTTTTGGTTTGGTTTTTTATTGATGTAACTATGGACTCATTCTTTGCAGAAAGAGGCTTGCATTTGACTTTCTCCTAACATTAGAAAGCTGCAACTTAGGTAATTTTCTTTATTTACCTTCAGTGCCTGGAAGAAGGAACATGTAGGACAGTTTCTGAATCTAATTCTGCTACATGTAATCTTTTCCCAGAGTGTCTTGTGTGAGGAGGTGGCTTCCCTGTAGCTGAACTGCCTGAAGGGTAGTAGATGCTCTGCTCAGATATGAACATACAAAGCCTGTTTCAACAGAATCCAAAACTGCTTCTTGCCAACAGTAGCACACACTGATGTGCTGATCTTTGACTCTGAGTGATGATTGCCACCATTTACAGTTTTGCTGTTTTCTTTTCAGTTGAGTATGCAAATTTCATGATAACACTGCATTAGGTGCAGTCCTGTATCATGTTGACTTTGAATACAGTGAGGCTTATTCCTATGAGGCTTAGTGGGGTGCATGTAGGCTTGCAGCCTAGTCACCATAAGGCTTGCAAGAACAGAACTTCTAAGACTATCAGATCTTATATTCCTGAGCTAGTTACAGTTGAATAAACGTAGGCATTTGTTGGTGGTAAGTGGCCACACAAGTGCTTGGTCAGCTGAATCCATTACAGGTGACCAAACTGCACTTCAGTGACCTCTTGTGCGCTTGGCTGTGTATGCTTGTCTTCCCAAGAAACAAAGAAGGTCTTTTATACTTCTGTATCTAATGTGTATAACACTATGTGGTAAAACACAAGCTGAAAATGTTTGTATGGGGGCCCTCTCCAATCTGGTGTCCACCTGATGACTTAGAACTCCAGTTTCCACCATTTCCAGTTAGCACAGTCATTGGCTGCAACACCATTTCTATAACATCCTGCTGAGGGGCAATGAAAATCTTATTCACATTCACATTGCATACTACAGCTCTGGGAAGAAGAGGAGAGATAAAAATTCTCCCAACCACTTGGCAAAATAATACTGTTGGCAAGCTTACTAAGTGGTTACATGGTCAATTACTACCTGGCAAATAGCCATCTGTATTCACCCTGTGGCAGGAAGGGGGTTCCTCATTAGCAGAACAATCATGTACTGTGGAAAGCCACACCCTTCACCCCTTCTAATTCCGTTATGTGCTCTAAAGCACACTGTCACTTAAAACAAATTGTAACAGAATTAAGAGGCTTAAAGAAACTGCTGAACTGAAATGCATAACTGTGTTTCATATCCAATAATACACTTTATGTCATTATACTGGGTTGACTTGTCTCTTCATATTAGCTTCCATTTATATTCAAAAGGTCATTCTGGATTGGTGGTTTATCATGAACCATGCTCTTCTTTGGAGTTCTTAAGAGTAAACATTGGACTGGAAGCCAACCAATGACAAAGAAATATATGGACTTCTTTCTTCCTGTGCATGCTGTTTCCACTGCCACCCTGTCCATTGTCTCTGTGTGGTTTGCCACCCTTCTGCTTTTCCTTCCCTGCTCTTTTGCTATGAGCTCTGGCAGACATTTCCATTTGACCCATAGAAAGGAGTGTGCATAGCATGCCCTATTTATAATTCAACAGATTAGCCAAGTACCAGCCTCAGCAACCGAAGTCAACCCTGTGTCTGCATCTTGTGCTCAGCAATTGGATGGGTTGCCTTTTTCCAAGGCATGGTTGTGTCTCCTACTTTGGCCATGCTTCCTTCAACTGAGCAGCTAGTGATATAAAGCTGTAAGCATATGACTTTTTGCATGGTTGCTGCTTGAAACCATCCTACCTATGCTGTAACCATGTAGGGAGCTGATTGTTTGTAGGCTCCAACCACATGGAATGTCAAGTCCTACCACAGCCTTTTTTTTTCTTCCACATCATTCTTGGATCCCTCCTCAGTTTCTCTCCCTCACTTAACTTCACCACAATTCCCACATTGGCTAATCCAGAGCTAATTCCACATTTTAACTTTTGAGAAAAGTAGGCTGGTCCTTCTGCACTGTGAAGTTGTAAAGGCAGTGCTACTCAAAGTGGTGGTCCCTGGACTGTTGCTAGCCCCAGAACTATTGGCTTCTAGTCCCTGACAAGTTTCCAGGGGGAAAAAAACTGTACCCAGTAGGCACAGTTTTAGTGCCAGTCCCTGGTGCATTGGAAAATAATTGCTGGTCTCTCACATCAGGTAACCTAGGAAACACAATTGTAAGGTGTACAGAATTTGGAGCCTTCCTCATTAATAGAAATAGCTAGTTAATTGCACCTTGGTGTCTTTCATATACTTTGGCAAAAGGGGAGAAATTCTTAAGTAATCTGAAAACCATAGACTTTTTCCCTTATAGTAGGCAGATGAATCTTACGATTCTTTCATTACTAGTAGTTCCCAATGTGGTGTAAGAGGCAGTGTGGAGTAGTGGTATGAGTGTTGGGATAGGACTGTGGGACTAGGATTAGGGTTTGAATCAGTCATGGATACCCACTCTCATTCCTTCTGAACAAAGCATGCCAAGAAACCCTTACATGGGTTTGTCCGGGGTTGTTGTAAGTCAGGAATGACTTGAAGTTGCCAGTCCCCAAGGTATAGTTCTGGTGAACAGTACTTTTCACAGGTGAAAAGCCTGCAAGCTCTGGAGATCCCACCTAGAGGTGCTTCTCAACCATTCATAGGATTATCCAGTCATTTCCACTGTGAACTAGATGGAACTGTAATTGACTTTCCACACTTAGGAGAGGAGAACATAGTGTATGTGTGTGCACATGCAAGTGCATCATTTTTAAAATGTCTTTGTAAAAGGGCATTTTAGTGCAAACTGAAATATGTAATTTAGGCAATCATAAATCACCTGTGAGAATTCCTTGCCTAAGAAAACCCTATGAAATTTGTGGGGTCACTTTAAGTTGATGGGGAGCTTAAAGGCACATGCGCATTTTTTTTTTGAAATGCGCACTGATAATTTTTTTCTGATGGAAAAGTGATAGAACAGAAATGTAGTAATAGGCAAATTCTCTCCACTCCCTATCAGTCACTGTATGTGTCAAAACCATAGATTAAAAAAAAAAGGGGGGAGCATTACTGTGATGTATAGCCATGGAGACTGCATTAGTTACTGCATGCCTTCCAAAGACAGGAGGTCCAGTTTCTGTTGTCAAAAGCAGAGACAGAAGAACCACATGGAAACACAGGGCTATAATGATTTGATGGCTATGTTATGTAGACACCCCATAAAAAGTGGGTGTGCAAACCAAGACTATCCCAAAGTAAATTATGGACGCATCCTAGAAGGTAGACTACCACTGTGGAAAATGTTACTTGTCATAAGGCATGTTCTTTAAGCATTTGCCATATACAACTCCTGGACTCTGTTGTGGTGGGATCAATGCTTAGAGACCACCCATTTGAAGTGAAAATAATCCAGTCACCTCCAATGAGATAGGTGCTTAATTCCTAATGGTGCTTAACAATGGGATTTCTCTGCCTGGTGTTCTCTTTAACATCTCTACTGCTTAAACCAAGAGGCAGCCTAAAATAACATGCTGAATATCCTGCTCAATTTTTTTTCTCATGTTCAACATGTGTCATTTTGTGTACTAGAAAAAAGAATTAACTGGTGTTGCTTTTGCTAATGTAGAGACTATATGAGGGGGAAAGCTAAAGCAGCTGGATTTCTAACGTGAAATATAGCTGTTGTAAGTGCAGAATCTGCCTAGAAAAGTTGACACTTCTACAAAGGCCCTTCATCAAGACCTGCCTTTGAAAGATGGCCAAATAAGTATAGTTTAAACCCTAGTTAAAAATATGGAACTACTTTTTTTTTAAGTAGCATTGTGAATTCCTTCATTGTGCAGTTTTTTTTTAATGCGAAGGAACTAATAGGTTTATTATTTCCTTTTTAACATGTTCATCCATGTGTGAAAATGATAACACTGCATGAGTTTGTTCATTATTTTCCAGTGGCTTCCATCAAAAACATTAATATCAACAGAATTTTAGTAATGAAAGCCATGAGGTTACAACAATGTGAAGCCACAACAAATTTCGCTCCTAATAGCAACTTTGCACTCGTCTGTTTCTTTAGGGGTAACATATATATAAATTTGGACAATCTATTTTCAAGACTATAGTCAGTGTATCAAAGTAAAAACTGTCAAATTCTGTTGTCAGCTCCATGAACTTTAATGGAACATCATAATTTGAGGTCATTTTGCAACCACAAAGGTCAGAGAAGAGCCTTTATCACAGAGCTGGGCAACTATGGCCTTCAGATTTTTCTGGTCTTACTCTTCTCATTAGCCCTAGAGAGTATAGCCAAAAGGTGAGGGATGGTAGGAACTGGAATCCAAAAGTATCTGAAGAGCCACAGTTCTCCACCCTGCGTTATCAAATACTGTTTATGCCATTTCGTATTGTTAATCACCCCATTTGATGCAAAGATGTACAGGTTGCTGACAACCCTTGTAGTGAAAAAGCCTTACTACTGTTTGGTAGGAAGATCACATTGGTTAATTAAATTCTGCTTCATTTCTGTTAGATTCTTAACTATAAGAAGTTTACATGTTCTCTGAGCAATCCTTTTCCAGAAACAAGAAAAAGGAGCCTTTTTCAGATTATTTCGCTTTTGTTAGTCCCCCCACTTTTTAGTGTGGGACAGCTCTGATTGGGAGCCTCTGTTTTTTTAAAACAAAAATCACCAATGCCTGTCTCTACAATTAAATATGCTTTTCTGCAAAACCAAACACTGGCCATCACAGCTGTTCATCTTTACTTCCATGATGCAAACGTCACCCAACCACCCCAATGCCACTATAATCTACATCACTGTTGTATTCAAACGAAGTAAGCAAATAAAGTTTTGAACTTTATTTTTCTCTCTGAGTTTTTGTTTCATTTATTTTGTGGGTTCACATTCACATTTCCAGAATCTTAATTATAGCATAGGTTTTGTTCTAAGGGACAATAAAGTTTGGGAACAAAGGTTCAACTTGTGATAAAAATGTCCTCCCCTGCTGCAAAAAAACCCTGATCATGTTGAAGAGTTATTCCTGGTGGGGGAAAAATACCAGATTTTTTTCCGCAGGCTGAGGCTGCCTTGATGGTATTTTTAGGCAGAGGTGAGTCAAACTGAAATTGCTTTGGACCAGGTAGGGCAAAGTATCTGAATATCTTAGAGGTATCAGATCCTGTCTGATCTTGGAAGCTAAGCAGGGTCATCCCTGGTTGAATAGAAGAGCACCAATGGATACCAGGTGTTCCAGGGTACAGTTCAGAGGCAGAAATTGGCAAAACTGCCTAAGAAAATTCTATGAAATCCATGGGCTTACCATAAGTTGACAAACAACTTGAAGACACATACACATAAATACACCAAAGCTCTAGACCCAGGTTGTGGGTGTGAGGAAATGGGCTATCAAAGGGCTATCAAAGCTTGCAAAATAGCCAGTGTGGTCTAGTGATTTGAGAGTTTGGCTATGGCTCTAGGGACCAGGTTTTGAATCCCTGCTCTGCTATGGAAACCCACTAGGTGTCCTTGGGCAAATCACATTCTTTCAGAGGAAGGCAAAGGCAAGTCCCCTCTGACCAAATCTTGCCAAGAAACCACTGTGAAAGGATCATCTTAGGGTCTCCATAATTTGGAAAGACTTGAAGGCACACAACAGCAACCAAATCTTGCAGCCTACTGTCTAGTGCACCCTGGACTCACAACCTGGCAGATGAACAGTGTCAGAAAACTACTGGCAGCAGGGAGCTCCCTTTCCCAATAATGGTGGAGGTTGCTGTCATGCAGTTTTGGTAGTGGTTTAGCTGGGGAGTGGAGGATTTTCCAGAGCTCCATACTCTGCTCTAAGAAGATCAGTTCAACATGTTTCAGGCAACTTTTTATCCAGAACCAACACCTACACACATGTGAAGGTCAAGTAAGCCTTCCATAAGGAGACAAAAACATATTGAACCTTCTAGTGACCACTTGAAGACTTCTTCCATAGTGCATTCAGGATTTTGTTTATTTCACCAGCCACAGTTTTTCTTATTACTTCCATTTTGGAGGCAAATCTTACAGATCTATCCTTTTTAACCATACTAGCTGGTGAAGCAGGCTTATCTGCTCTCCTCTTCTCTCTTTTCCTGTTCACATATACTCAGTGAGGGATTCTGCTGTTTCTCTTGCCTGTTGTATGCAGACAGTATATGCCACAGTAGCCTCAGCAAGACTAGAATCTTGCTCTTTTTCCCAGTTCCAGCTTTATTTCATGGTTTGATGCAGAGCCACTGTGACAACCTGACACTGAAAGTCTGTGTTTCTCCAGCCAACCATCACCACCACCACCACCACCATCTTGTTTCCAGCCAGACAGAACATGAGGAAAAAAAGCGAAATTAGGGGCATAAAAAGACTTGGTGAAAGAGAGCTGCTTTGCCAGAGGCTTTGTTGACTGAGGTATTCTTGTACTTGTCCACACTTACTCAGTATGGCTAACTCCCCATATTTGAAACTATGCAGTTTGCAAGGGGGTCTAAATAACCAATTGCAAAGAAATAACCAAGAGCATCTTCACAGTGTGACTATCATTTCCTGTGTGCTTTGTGGTCTGTTTGTGACACTGTATCTCAAATGAGGGCTCACAGGGAGCAAGAAACTCTTCCTCCTTTTCCCACCACCTTTTTCATTACTGCAAAACATGAAACCTCAATAGATAGCTTTATCAGTAAAAACTTAGAATTAAAGCAACATTTATTAGAGTGATCAACAATGGGCATCAGTGGTTAGGATGTGTATAAGCAAGTCAGAGCAATGACTCATAGCAGAACCATTAATGTGTGTGTGTGTAGGGGGTTGAACTCCCTTATTCATTACCAGGTCTGTTCCAGAAAAATAATCCAAGGAGTAAATGCAGTGCAAATTGTAGCACAAACAGGAAGTTGGCAGACCTGTGGATTACATGACATGGCTAGAATTTACAGTGCTCAGAGTAATTGTTTCATTCTGGAAATAAAGCAAAGTCAGTGAAGCAAAACAGTTAGTGAAACAAGTATTGTTTAGTGTTATAACACATTAAAGAAATGAAAACCCCATAGCGTGTGGCTGCATCTTATGCTACACTGCCCAAGGCTTCCCTCTCCCTTCTCATTATGGGTAAGCTGCATGGTTATTTGCATTCCAAGAGAATAAAATTCTTATTCAGCTTGCTGATTCCCTGAATATATTATTACTAGCTGTGGTTAATTAAGCTGTGCCAAGACACAGTAGCTTTTTACCTTTGCAAACCAGGGGAGAAGGAAGGACTGGAGTGAGTCCTATGCTTTTGAGAGCAGAGGAGAGTGGCTACAAGAGGCAAGGGCCACCACCACCATACTGTCAGAATGCTTTCCCATGGGAAAAGATGCACATCCTAATGAGGACTCATTAGTGTTCTCATCTTTTTAGTCTTTCTATTGCACTATAAAAAGAACAAGTTATGTAAACTTTGTTGCTTGATGTTACGCAGTTCTTTGTAGGCTTTGGTGAGAGGCAGGAACATGTGCTTTTCCAGATGTTTTTTGTGCTGTAGCTCCCATCAGCCCTAACCAGCATAGCCAGTGGTGAAAAATCATGACAGCTCTGGTTTAGCAACTCCATTTCCTCTCCTCATGGCTTGCAAATGAATAAGCTCTCTTCATTGAAGATATGGAGGCTTCAGAAGTGAGTGTTCTAGCCCCTGAGGATTTCCATTCCTAGGAGAATCATAGAATGATAGACTAGAACTATAGAATCATAGACCTGGAAAAAGACCACAAGGGCCATCTAGTCCAAACCCCTGCCATGCAGGAATACACAGTCAAAGCATTCCCAACAGATGGCCACCCAGCCTTTGTTAAAAGCCTACAACGAAGGAGACTGCACCACACTCCAAGATAGCGTATTCCACTGTCAAACTCCTCTTACCATCATGAAGTTCTTCCTAATGTTTAGATGGAATCTTTTTTGCTGAAGTTTGAAGCTATTGCTCAGTGTCCTAGTTTCTAGAGCAGCAGAAAACAGGCTTGCTCCCTCTTCTATATGACAGTCATCTCTTCAGATATTTAAGCACAGCTATCATGTCATCTCTTAACCTTCTCTTCTCCAGGCTCCCTAAGCTACTCCTCATAAGGCATGGTTTCCAGGCCTTATACCATTTTTGTTACCCTCCTCTGGACCCATTTCAGATTATCAATATCCTTCCTGAACCATAGAGTCATGTGGTCATATTTCCATTGCTGAGGGTGCAAGACAGGGGATAATAAGGAAAAGAATGAATGGTTTATGGACCTAAACAGCAGCACCAAGTGAAGGCTAAAAAAGGAAGAGTCAGAGGTCCTGAAGAAAGCCTCTCACATTATAGTGATAAACATGAGTTTTATAAAAGAGGTCTAGGATCTCTGCTCTTAGCTTCTTGTTTCTCATCACATGGCTATTAGACTCACTGCGCTCACATTTAAGGACTTAGGGCAAGATAGAATGTTGCAAGAACTCCATAAGCAGTGTTGAAGAAAATGATGGTAAAGGCACCATGGCAGGTAGCTGCCTTGGCTCACAGTTTTGGAATCTTTACACTAGTCCAGGCAGAACATTAAAAACTGCACGAACCACAAATGTCTGAATAACTATGGCTGAGATCCTGAATCAGGAGATGTATCTCCAGCATGGAGCTATGATATATCTCCCAATGCAAGCTCTCCATCACCTTTTCTCTGCTTCAGCCCCACCAATATGGCCATTTCCCTACCAATGGAGAGTGAGGGGAGCAGCAGAGTTTTGTCTTCAGTGACCTCTGGGGTTCCTTGGGAAGTCCTGATGGTGACATTATAGCTGTGTGTCCAACTAAAGGAAAATAACTGGATGCATGTCTTCTCCCACTGTCTGCTGACACAAAAAAGCCCGTCTTGAGGGGCTGCAGCAGAAAAAAAATTAGGTTTGGATGGATTTTTATCACTGAATAGGAAGAACAGATTTTAAGTCTCCACAGCAGCCAAAAAATGGTTTGTTATGGTGTAATTTGGACTTTAAGGGCTAGCACTGGACTATGACCCTGAAAAGTTCAATTCCCCACTCAGCCACAGATACCTACTGGGTGACCATGGGCATTTCACATACTCTCAGTCCCCAGAAAACCCCAAGATAAGTTCACCTTGGGGTTGCCATAAGTCAGAAACAATTTGAAGGCACACAACATCTGTTACCCTGATTTCTAGGGTCCCTTGGGGGACACCTCAATGTGCTCCAAATAATGGGGGATGAGAATTAGCCAGAGCACAAGCTGTAGCACTACGAGAGGCAGGGTAACCTAGCAAAATCTTTAAACCCAATTTTTACAGGGTCAGGTCAAGCCAAAAGCCAAGCAAAATTGTCTAATAAAATTATTTTATTGAGGGGAATTCACTCATGCATGCACACAAGATACATACAATCACACAAGAGCTAGCTGAAAGAGAAAGGGAAGAAAAATTATAGAGAGACTGAGGGATTTGGGAGGATTTATAATTACCAGTCCAGAAGAGCAGTGAAGAGTAGAAATGTATTTTGGTTTAGATAGGACCTAAGGGCAGTTCTTATGCAGGAGCCGGACAGACAGAGTGACAAGTAGATCTTCAAGAGACTGCACTGGGCCTCCTCAAATCAGGGGTATTTGTACCCTGAAAATGGCTTGTGGCTGTGAAGGTTCCAGATGCAAGACAAAGGGAACCTGTTGAGGACAATGAGTCTTTCGCCTGTTGATGGGCTTAGTGCTTTGATTGACAAAGACATGATGGGTGTTGTAATTGCTGTCTATTGTGGGTGCTGTGAGGACAGACGAAAGAATCCAGGTGTACAAGGGATGAATAACTGTCAATCAGTGTCCTCGTGGGCTCCTCACAGTTGGATTCCTTGGAAAAGTCCAGCTTCTATTTAAGCCTATTATCCACAGGAATGATGTGTATTTGCCTGACAAATGACTCAGTCTTACCTGGAGGAATTTTGGAGTTGACCTATGCTTCTCACATTTATAGTCAAATTCTTTCCTTTGCTCGGTTTGACCTCTCTGTCACCTTTCAGGCTTGAATTTTATATCAGAGCCAATAAAATGTTTTGCCAATTACATATGATGCCAATTAGGTATGGTGCCCATTCAAACCATACTGATATTGGGGACCCCCAAAGCAGGGCCTTACACAATGATTTTGACTTTCATCATGTAATTCACTAATAGGATGCTGGTCTATGTTTGAAAGTTTGTGTCCCAAAGCTAAATCTGCTTCCTATGTAAGAACCCAGAAATAGTGAGCTTAATAATTCAGCCATTCATTTTCAAATCCTATAATAGGAGACAGTTCCCTCACCCATTTGTTGTTATCATTAACATCCTTGGTATTTTTTACTCTCTGAACTTAGTAAAAGACTTTTCACCCCAAATATTTAAAAAACAAAACAAAAAAACTCCAGACTCTAAACGCCTGGTTTTCTTTCCTGTTTCCCTGCTACTAAAATAATTCTGAGTTTCTGACCCTTGAGTAATGATTGAGGAATGTACTACATCCCTCAACATAGCAAGGCAGCTGGTAAAGTGCATCTTCACAGCATGTAAAAAATACAGATAACAGTGCCAAAAACTAGATCTGATTGAAACACAGTCAAATGTCAGCACTAATTTGCTGTTAAATATATGTAGCTCCTTGGGACTACTTCCTTTAAGAACTACAACATAAGGCTTTTAATATTTTTTCTTGACCATACCACCCAAAAATAGAGTCCTGAAATAAAATGTTGCATTTTTTCCCCTTCTCTGTTTCCATGTTCATGTTTGTTCCCTTTGCTAGGACTTCTATTTAGCGTGAGACCGGGCAGGGGCAGAGCAGGAATCAGTCATGAGTGCTGTTTTTTATTATGGGAGAACTTTAGTGGAATATACAGGCTCTGTTCTGGAACGTGAATAAGGGGAAAGAGAAGGGAATTTTTCTAGGCATGAAACAGCCTTGTTGAAGTGTTTGTTTACAGATCCCGGCATTTATTTCTGAAGTTCCATAATGACTGACAAAGTGATGATGAGATAGGTTTTGGGCACTGACTGTGCTGCTAGCCTCTGACGGAATAATGCAGCCTTGCAGATACTGTTGGACTGCCTCTCCTATCAGCTAAAGTCAGCATAGCTTCTGATAAAGAATGCTGGGAGTTCCAGTCTAGTAACATCTGGAGGGCCTTATGATTCCTTCCTCTGTTCCAGAAGAATGCATTGCTGCAAGGCGAAAGAACATAGAACTATAAACATGGCTCTAAACTGAATGCAGGGAACAAGGGATCACAAAACCATAGAGCTGGAAGAAAGCACAAGGTCCATCCAGTCCAACCCCCTGCCATGTAGGAATCAAAGCACTCCTGACTGATTGATACCCAGCCTCTGTTGGAAAATTTCCAAAGAAGGAGACTCCACCACACTCTGAGGCAGTGTATTCCACTGCCAAACAGCTCTTACGCCCAGAAGGTCTTCCTAATGTTTAGTTGGAATATCTTTTCCTGTAGTTTGAATCCATTGCTCCATGTTACAAGGCCTTTCTTCATTTCACTGCACTTAAAGTGCTATTATTCCACTATGAACATCCGGTGGAATTCTGGGGTTTGTAGCTTACGGAGGCCAAAGAGCAATCTGGCTGAGAATTCTAAATAACCCTCCCTAAACTGCAAACCCCAGGATTCCACGGGAGGTTGAAAATGGAATAACAGCACTAGAACAGCATAGGCCAGAAACGCCCATAGTTTCCAGAGCAGCAGAAAACAAGCTTGCTCCATCCTCCATATGACATCCCTTCAAATATTTAAACATGGCCATAATGTCACCTCTTAACATTCTCTTCTCCAAGGCTAAATATACCTAGATCCCTAAGCCTCATAGGGTATGGTTTCCAGGCCTTTTACCATTTTGGTTGCCATCCTCTGGACACACTCCAGCTTGTCAATCTCCTTCTTGACTAGACAAAGTACTCCAGATGAGGACTGACCAAAGCAAAACAGAGTGGTACTATTACTTCCTACAGTTTAGACACTATACTCCTGTTGATTCAGCCTAGAAATCTCAGAGCATCTCCTAAGTTGTAGAGCTTTGTCAGCTGTTACCCCAAAATGTGGGTGACTCAGGGGTCTACCCACAACACCAGTACCTCCACATGACAACGGGGTATTAATTAGTTCAAAGTTAGGAGGCCTGCAAGAGAGGAGATAACTTAGCGAGATCTTCTCCACCTATGTTTTACAGGGTCCTTGCAGGAAAGAACCAACCAGAGATTCTGAATGTAAAACAGAATGAATTTTTTTATTGAAAGATTCACACAAGTACGCAAAAGATCCAAACACTCACTCACACGCACAAGAACTAACCAAAGGTAAAGGGAGGAAAGTGTGGATAGAGGACTTTCAGGCTTCAGGTGATAATTATCCTTTTGGAAAAAAATGAAGAAAAGCAGTGATGTGTCTTAGGTAAGCATCTAAGGACACTTCGCATTCAGGAATCAAATGGACAGTGTGGCATTCAGCAAGGCAGGAGATACACTGAACCACTAGAAACCAAGGGTTCTTATACCTGAAAACTACCTTGTGGGTATGGGTGTGAATTGCTCTCCCAGCCAAGCAGACAATGGGAGTTGCGACACAAACAATGATGTTGAGACAAAGTTAATGGGCTTAGTGTTTAGGTGACAAAGCGGTAATGGCTGTCGCAATAGTGAGTCACCTCTTTGTAGAACTGAGATCCAGCCAGCCAGCCAGCCTTAGCAGGTTTCCCAGCTGCACTGGGCTAGCTCTCAGGCCTGGAAGCGGGTCTGGTGCTGGAGAGGTTCTACTAAAGAGGCAACACCAAAGAAAGTTTGCCTTTTTGGGGAGCTACTTCAGGGGTGGTACAAGGGTGAGGATCTGTCCTGCTGCTGCTTTGCAGGGGCCTGTTTACAGACACTGCCTTGTTAGGATAAACAACAGTCCATTTCTTTGGGGAAGAGAGATGTGTTGTCAACACAGGGAGGAAAGTAATTGTTCTCAGGAGCAGCCTTTCAGGTTATACAGGGTAGAGAGATACAGAAATGGAGAGACAATTGCACTATCCTGGTAGTAGAGTCTACAATAGGGTGTTAGTCACTTCCAAACTGTTTCTCACCTCAAATAATCTGGATAGGCATGAGTGCAGCCCCTCTGGGTTGGGGCTTGGAGGTCCTGTCCTACACTGTCTCTGTTCTTTCCGGGGGGAGCTCTCAGAGGGCGTTGCTGAGAGATTCCTGCTTAATTCCTTGGCATTGGCCTGTGGAGTCCCTCAGGGCCCAACCTCGTCCCCTGTGATATTTAACATCTACATGAAACCACTGGGAGAGGCTGTCTGGAGTTTGGGGTCAGGTGTCACCAATTTGCTGATGATACCGAACTCTATTATTTCTTTGCACCTAGTTCCAAGGAAGCTGTTCCTGTGCTAAACCAGTGCCTGGCAGCCTGTCCTGGCAGCTGATTAAAAAACATTTTGCTGTGTTTATGTGGAAAATCAGAAGAGAAAAACACAGTAGCAGCACTTGGAAAAGTTACCCATCTAATTACAGTTCCCAGAAGACCATAGCCTTTGGATGGGTAAGAGGCACTTTTGAGAGCTGAAGTTTAAAAAAAAACCAAAACGCTTCCACACTCTGTAGTAGAACAAAGATATGTTCAATATCCCATTTCCAGGTGCTTCTTGGACAAGACAGGGAAGGACATAAGGCATATAGCTTTCCACTAGTTTCTGCCCTCTGCATCTAGCATTTAAAAGCAGACCACTGCCAGAACTGGAGGTTCCATTTTATTGCTATGGTAAATTGATCTCTCCTTCTACTCCACAAATTTGTCTTACCCTACTTTAAAGCCATCTAATCCCAGTGTCTGTCACTGCATCAGAACCATGTCTGGATGAAGCTCAAGCTTGACTGAGCTTTTGTTTGTTCACTAACATCCCCAATCCTTGAATGACCCTGAGAAACCCTTTCTGGATTCTGACAGAAAAGAGAGAGAGGGTGTTGGGTGTTGTCCACGTATGAATGGCTTTGTACTCCAAATCCAAGGACAATCTTTCCCAGCAGTTCCTCTATAGATCAGAGGTGGGCATTTTCCTGAGTTAGGTGGCCTCAGGAGGATCACTGCTGCCGCCATGAACCCATTGCTACTAAATTTTCCAGAGACGCCACATAGAAGCAGCAATAGGAAACAAGCTGCATATTGTTTGTTTATAACCTGCTGTATAGCAATAGATCTCAGGGCTGGATAAAATCGGCAAAATCATTATAAAGCAATCAAAAATAATTCACTTCACTTCAAAATAATTGTAACCACTGCAAAACAATGTAAAAATTCAACGAAAAGAGCCCTGCAAACTGATAGAGAAGAACCAAACCATGATATTGGCTTTCCCTAAACCTCATGTGTTCTGGAAAAAAACACTCGGTTCTTTTCCCTGCAGCTCAAATTTTGATTGCACTGGAAAACCAGAGGTGCACAAATGGTCAAGGCAGGCAGCTACATGCCTCTGATGTAGATATTAACAGGCAAATAGGGTCCCTATTGTGGGACACCATAGATCAAAGGACAAATCCTTTGAGCCCCTTGGTTTTATATTCTGGCATTTGCACTTCAGAAAGGAATAGAACTGTTTAATTTCATGATTCAAATCCTATGTAGGTCAGCTGATACCAAAGAACATAATAGCTGATGACACTGAAAGATACTTTCATCCATCTAGTTCCAAGCACATGTCATCCACAAAGATAATCAAGTTGCTCCTGTCTCCAAAATGGGTGTTAAGAGGAATTAAAATGTATGTATGTAATCCACATCCATCAGAAAAACATGGACATATGCAACAATCATCCACTCAAGTACCTCACCTAAGAACTGGAAATGTGAGAACACTTGGAACTGTAAAGAACTGTAAATGCAAAAATAGGTGGTAGTGACAAATTGTGACAGAGTGAAGAGAGGACCTGTTGTTATGATCCTGAAGCTGCAGGCATGCTCATAACCTTATGCAGTTTTCAAGACAGTCAGTGTATGAATCACTGTTAGAAATTGCTTTCTGGATAGCTTTAATACCCCAATTAGGTGTTCAGAAGCTACCAGGAGAACTCTCTGTGGCATCCCAGTAAGTGCTTAGTCCCAATTATCACTTTGTCGGGGGCAGGATCCAGTTAGATAACCAAGAAGCTGAGCATAAAAGTATTTGAGGAGAACTGTTGATGTAATTACAAAAAGAGCCCTGTGGTCTATTAGAGACTTCAAGAGCCATCCAAATTGCTCTTCCCATAGAAAGGCTTACACAAAGCCTTCTCCGCTAGATGTCTGCTGTGTTGCTGTGCAGAGGGATTTTGATGACTGTTTTTTTTTCTTGTCTACTGTGATGACTGGAGTTACTGATCCAAAAAGTCTGTCTGCAAACCTTTGAATCTCAGCAATGTGGGTAATAGCTAAGATTTAGAAAGGTTTACTTCATTTGTTGGCAAAGAAGATGAGATTTTGCAAGAGCTCTGCATTCATTGGGGCTGCTTTTCAATCGGCCGCTTTCTTTGGATGTAACGGTAGTGGCAATTGCTGTCAGTGACTTTTATCAGCTTTGGGTTGATAGGCTGGTTGCAGCTTCTTCTCTAAAGGCAGATTTAGCCTCAGTTATCTGTGGTTGGGTTAATTCCAGACTAGATTACTGAAATCTTATTTTTGCTGGGGAGCCTCAGCAAACAGCTAGGAAGCATCAACTGATTCAAAATGTAATGGTCAGGCTTCTGTCTGATGCTTCTTGCATGGACCATATATAGTAATTAATTCAGAGTCACTGGATGCTTACTGATCTTAAAGGTCAGTTTAAAGTGCTCTGCTTGCTTTTCAAAGCCCAAATTGTCTAAGGCAGGGGTGGGTAAACTGGAGCCCCTAATGGGTCAAACTTTTTTTTTGCTCTAAATACCCCAGAATGATGTCTGCTAGGATGTTTATGAGGCATTTCCACATGTCTGGAGGCCATGGACTGCATGGGCTCAAAATAACATCTTGCAATTTGTTTTTTAAAAAATACCTCAAAATGCCCCCCAGATATCATCTATGGGCCAGGAAGGCCCAAAATCATATCCCTGTGTTCCATAGAGGATGTCTGGGAGCAAAATAAATTGTTTTGGTGTTGGTTTTTTTTTTTTTTTTTTTGTGGGAGCAAGTGTAGCCCTCAAAACTTTAACTTTGTCTCCTCACCTTTTTGTACACATGTTAAAATGCTCTTTGTACCACATCCAGCCATTTGGCAATGAAGCCTGAAACACAGAGCAGTTTCAGTGGCCTTGCTAGTTTAATCCTTATGGACTAACTGGCGTAGCCCACTTGCAAGATTACCAGGTCAGCAGTATGCCTTTCCCTAAGCTTTCAGAGGCAAAACTGAGAAGTGGGGGTAGGCCTTCATGGTGTCACACAGATGACACAGGAAAAGATCAGAACTGCTTCTAGGACAACTGTGGAAATGGACACAAGGGGAATCTGAGTAAATTGGCCCAGAATACGGGAAAGTACTGATAACCAAGTAATATGGAAACCCTGAGCCAAAGGTGGGGTACAGCAACATTCCTTGTTGTTGTTAATAGGGTTTCTCTGGCAAGAATCCAGGCAACCAGGATTCAAATTCCTACTTGGCCATGGAAACCTCCTGGGGGACCTCTCTCAGCCTGAGAAGAAGGCCATGACAAACTGCCTCTGAATAAATCTTGCAGGAAAATACTAGCATGGAGTTACCATAAATCAAGATCAAGCCCCTAACAGTAAAAACAGCATCAACAAACAAACAACTTATTGATTGAATCATTTGGCTTTTAAAAGGGAGTTGTCTTGTGCTATTACTTGATACCAAAAATCAACTCCAGCAAATCTCTCTGCATCTCAAACTATGAATCCTAATTTAACTCTCTCTGTGTTCCAGGGAAGTATTAGCAACTCCTTGTTCAGAATGGCTTGTTCTATTCTGACTGGTTCCAAAAAATCTCACAAGCTCTAGATAATAGGCACATAGATAGAGAGGGAGGAAAAATTCCATAAATATCCTCCTACATGACCTACAATTTAGCTTTGTTTCTTTCCTCATGAAAATAGGGCTGCAGCTTGACTGGGTCCCCTTAGGTCTTTAGGCCCAACTGAAATAATCTTTTCAGTCTTCACCAAAGGTTAGACCCTGCCTCAAGTTCAACAAATCAGTCCGTTTAAGCACACTTGACTCTTTGTTGGATTGGGGCCAAAGCCTCTGTTTTGTTTCTGCAAAACTAAAATATCTCCAGCAGGATATTTGGTTGGATTCAAATAATTAAAAATAAAAAGTCCCACATAAAGTTCTAAATGTGTCAGAGAACAGAGTTTCTAGTCATCTATCTTACTATTAAAGAATGAATTTCAATTGCTTCTTCCCTACTGGAAGTTTCTCCCCTTCTTTTGAACTTCTATTTATATTCTCTCACTTACTCTTGCCAGAAGATCTCATGTGGATAGATTAGGGCCCTTTCAAAAACCAATTTGAATTGTAGTGATTTTTTTTCCTGTAGGAAAGCAACTGTCTGAACTTCTCTTGAAAAAGGAAAGGGAAAAAAAAAAGGAAAGGAAAGAAAAATGGGGGGAGAGTATTAACTTCAATTACAGAAGAGCAGAATGTGACCTATATTTCCATGGAATGTGTAATGATGCTACAAACTGCAGTGGAAACTATTAGGCTGCATGGGAAAACAAGGGTGGAAGTGTTGTTGTTTACAAAACTGACTTCTCGTCCTATACATAAAAATCAGAAGAAGGGAGGGAGTAGGGAGGTTGGGAAAGAGAAAAGAAGCTGCTCACAAAAGATGCATTAACCCAAAGCTAATTCCATTCACACTGTTCATGCTGATATCTGTGACAGAAGACTTTTCAATCTATCAACATAAATTCAGTTTCTCTAAATTATGTGCAGGATTCTGGAGAGTTTTTCCTCATTCCATACACAGCTGTGAGTTGAAGAACCATGGACGGTTATTGACTTTGGCTGGACTGAAGTGGACTATGTCTAAGGGAAAACACAAGACCTAAAACTTTATATTTGGAAATATTACAAAGAGGGAAAACACTCTTTTCTGTGAATTCAGAACTGAAATTTTGCTGTTTCTATGTTTGACAGAACATCATGAAAGGTTCTCCTTGCTGTTATTCCTGGGTGCCTTCAAATGGTTTCTGACTTATGGCAACATTAAGGCAAACCTTATGACAGGGTTTTATTACCTCTGAGGCTGAGAGAGTGTGATTTGCATAAGATCACCCAGTGGATTTGCATGGCTGAGCAGGGATTCAAACTCTGGTCATCCACAGTCTTAGTCCAACACCCAAATCACTACACCTAAGGAAGTACAAATTTGAAGTTGTGGTATTGTCTTTTCTGAAGTGAATTCATCTGCATGTGTACACAAAAATCATGAGAGCATCCAGAGATGGCAGAGAACTGAGCATGGCCAGCTCACGAAAGTTTGCTGCCTGAGGTGTAACACTGAATGAACTCACCCAGATCAAGTACTCAAAGTAAGCTATTATGACACATACAAAAAAAACCTCCTTACCCTTCACAGTAAAAATCTAATACTAAAAAATAATTAGCAATTTGTTTTCCTTTTGTGCCACTCAAAATCTGCATGAGGATGCTGCTTCCCTCTATCCAATGAGAGAGCTGGCCTTGAAATTGAGCTATCTTTCCCTATACTCCACCACAATTTGCTTGGAGAACAAATGCCCAGATCACTGTTCTTTGGCTTATGCTTAATGTTTATCCACCTGGCTGCCAGCTGCAGCTTTTCAAATTTTGCAAATTTTACTTTTTTAGAACACACATCCCAGTATCTGGCACTTTTAGACCAAAAAAAGGAACTTTTTCCACATCCTGCCTTTTTGCCTGATGCAATACGATTGGGTGTCATGGTATTTGTATATGTGGACTAATTCTTAACATCATTATGTTTTTAGAGAGAGTGAGATTTCCAGTAATCAAGTCTCACCACATGTTTATTGTAACCGCTGTCCAACTAGGCTGATAACTATGTCAAAATATTCTATCTGGGATGACGACTTGGAACATAAATGAAATAGCTGAGGGGAAAGAAAAAGAGCCACGATCTAGGATGTCTTTAAAGAACAAACACATCCACCTGCTTTTCAGAGATCCTCTCACTTTTCTGGGTGTTCCAGTCCATAGCTACCTGCATCCTTTGATCTCATTTTAAAGCCCTTTATCCAGCACTGACTCTCCCTTCCTCTTTTCCCCCTTCTTCACTTTCCCCATCAAAGCATCTTTGGGCAGGCTCCCAGTCACTTCCTGGAATGACTGAATAGTCTGCTCTGCAGCAAAGCTCCACTTATCTTATGGGAAATGGTGAGCGAAAGTTCTGTGTTTTTATCAGGGGTGGCCTTATCCGGAGGCTAAATGTATTTGAGGAAGGGTGAAGTGTGGTGAGTCAGTTGCTGCAGGTGGTGAGTTTCAGATACCATCTCGCATTATATCTGTATCTATAGCTATGCAAACCCATAGGATGACCTTGGGCAAATCATGCTGTCTCAGCCTCAGAGGAAGGCAAAGGCAAACTTCTCTGAACAAATCTTGCCACGAAAACCTCCTGATAAGTTCACCTTAGGGGCACTGTAAGTCAGAAATTACTTGAAAGCACACAAGAACAAATAGCTCTAGCTGAGCACACCAGAATCCATAATTGAACAATAACTTTGTTACAAACCACTAAATGCTACAAATGTATGCAAGCTTTTGAGTTGTTGGAAATATTTCCTCAGGCTGTTTTTGTTGTTGTGAATTGAATGAGGGATCTCCAAGATACCCTGTTATTAACAGTCCTGCTAAAGTCTTGTAAACTCAGGACCATGGTTTCCTTCACTGAGTTAAACCACTTGTAACTAGTGATATGGACTCGAATTGATAGACTCAGACTCAAGTCAGACTTAAGTTGCTTCAGTGACTCAACTCGACTCGACTCGGCCCTAAATGATGTACTGACTCGACTCAACTCGAGACTTGTGTATTTTTAGTGGCTAACTTGCTGCCCTTGATTCAGTAAGATAACACATTCATCCAGAAACCTTGAGACTTTAAACACATGAACACAGATTGGTCACATGACAATCTGTCTCAAGCCCAAAGTGTGGGCGCATTTCCCAGAGGGGAACAGCAAATAGATTAGGCAATGGTCTTGAAGCCGGCTTGAGGTCTGCTCAGCAGCCTGTCCCCACTGCATATAGGAGGAGCCTTCTAAAACATTTCCTGAGAGCAAAAGATAAGACTCACCCCCAGAGTGTAGAGTGCGTTTCTCGCAGGGGAACAGCAAATGTGTTAGGCAACAGGCTTGAGGAAGAAGGATCCTTCCTTCTAAAGCTTTTGAATCTTCAGTAATAGGGAGTAAGCTGCAGACGGCAAATTGCAAATGTGGAGAGTTGATTCTGCTTAAATTGTTAAAACTGACTTTATTTCACTCTATCCAATAATTCTGGAATTTTGGTTGGGGTATAAAGTTGGCTTCCAGATGTGAGACTTGACTTGAGGCTTGACTTGAGACTTGAAGGTAGGGACTTGAGACTTTACTTGAGACTTGGAGCAAAAGACTTAAATACATCACTGCCTGTAACACTATGTTCCTCTTTTCCTACTGCCTTCAGTATTATTGAACACTGTAGTCTTTTCTAATGAGTCCTAGGGCCATAGTGCAACAACCTCTGTTGGTCATTTTGGTTTCTAGTGAAATTTGCTCTATGACCCATTTATTGGTCAAGTAGGGAGCCCACGGTAACTGTACAACTCTCCTTGAACACCAAATGGTATTTGTCATTTTTGTTTTGCAAGAGTGCCATCATTAATTTTCAGCAATGTAGTTTTGTCAGTAGCTGGGACAGCACTGCCAATTTCGGTGGTGCTCTTTTGGCAGTGGTAACAAACAGAGACAGCAAGGGCTGGGAAAAATACCCTGGAGGCACCACAGACTACCCAGCTGAAGAACTAATATTGTCTTCTTTCTAGTAAAAGAACCATTAGCTATGAAGTTCAACACAACACCCTTGAAATGAGTATCAATACATCATTTAAACCTAGATCATTCTAAACATGATGGATCTTTGTTTTCAAAGGAAAACAAAAACAACACTTTGGCCCTGTTCCCAGTTTTTCAAACCTACCTTTTCGAACTATATTAAGTAAATACATTAAAGATGGCTTTTCTTATCAAGGATGAATTAACCTTACTAAAACTAATTTCTCTTCATTAAGCAAACTGTTACTTAATAAAAGCCTTCATCAAGGATCCCACAAAAACAAGTGTTCTAGTTTTGGCAAAAGTCACACCCCTCATTGTCATGTAACCAGTTCCTTACAATTTACATTTCAGTGAAAAATGCAGACTATAGGGAACCATTCTTTCCTCAGGAGCCTCTGGCTTTAAACTGCAGACCATCCTACCAGATAACCAGCTGCCAATCCTTTCTGGCATATCTGAAAGCTTCACAGAATGCAATTGTCTTCAAAGGGTCTAATCTGCATCTGAAACAAGCTTTTCTCCTTTACATGCAGGGATGTTAAAATTGGACTTGCAAGCCTTCACACAATTACTTCAGAGTAATCCTACTGAACTCAGTGGGATAGCATTATACACAGTCAAAATATTATGTGCACATATTGGAATATTGAAGTAAACTATTCATTTGAGAGTATAGCGACCTACAATGAGCTTCAAGTAGCCTTCTGTGCACCTGTACTAAGTACTATATGTAGAGTATTTATTTAGCCTTATGTATTTTACAGGGGTCCAAATCATGTGGAAAGTCTCTTTGCCAAATGATCACTTCCAGTTTTGTGAGAAAAGGCCCCCAAGGGCCTTAAACAGGCCCAGCATCTCTCTCTCTCTCTCTCTCTCTCTCTTCACCGCCCCTGACACACACAGAGCTTCAAGGGTCTATTATTGGTGTTTTCTTGACAAAAATGTCTTCCCAAATTATGGAGGTATGTGAGCTTTAGGAGAAGCCTAAAAACTAGTTTTGGAGATTATACACAGCCCCTAGACCAGATTGTGGCAGTCCTGCCCTATTAACTGAGAATGCTTCCCATGGTAGACAACTGGTCTCAATCTGTGGAGGTTAACAAGAATGGTGACATTGTGCTTGTGAAATCATGTCTGAGGCACAGGATTGTTGAAGTAAGCTTATTTGTCCTCAGGATTTCCCCTGAAGAGGGCTATTTTACATGCTCAGAAATATTTGAATCTACAGCAATACTGCCTGAGATTCTACAGGCTCCCCTTACTTTCTGACAATTTGTTTTTTGACATTCCACTTTTTTGACTATAGTGAATTATAGATGGGTACCATTCTTTCAACAAGGTGTCCACTCTTTCATCAGTTTTTCTCCTTGTGGTCCCAAGTGAGCCTCCGTAATTCCCTCACCTTCCTACAGGAAAAAGACAAGAGGAGAACAACTGGTGAAAGACTGAGGCGCTTTTCACATGACGTCGCTGTCTCGTTTTGTCACAGGATGGCAGTGGTTGGCAGGTCACGCTTCCGCATGACATCGTCACCATCCCGCTGCCATCCTGTTGCAGAGCTTCGCGCTTGCACAGTTTTCACAAAATGGAAAAAATCCATTTCATGTCTGCGATCGTGTGGTGCTCCTGTCACTTCTGGCCATGCAGAAGCTGCGGAAGCACATTGGCGATGCTTCCTTCTGTAGTGCAGCAATGGAAAAAGCCCAGCTGCACTGCAGAAGGAAGACGTGGTGCCGCTACGTTCTCTTCCACATGGACCAAGTGGGTGCGGAGGGGAGCGTTCTGATGCGCACCCTTCTGGACCCACGACTGCAGCAAGATGATGTGGAAGAGTGTTGTCGAGCGGAAATGGCCTGTGTTCCGCTTTTCAACCAATTACACTTTCTGGTCCCTTACGCATCAGATAGGCAGGAGATGTCTACACATTATGTTTCTGTAATTTACATCGACACTCATGTAGTTAAGTGGCAGTGGTACTACAACACCCTTCTGTGGAATATCAATATTGTGTGACCAGTGGCGTATTTGTGCATGTGCCTAACAACTGTACTAATAGAGGCTGCACAGTGTCTGTGTCTACAGTTCCAGTGAAGAAAATGAGGCACTGACAAATTATTATTCACCACCCAATAATGCACAACTGCATGTACAATGGTTGCATTTGCAGAACTCCACATACACAATGATGAACTGAATGCAAATATACAACCTGCATAAAGTAATTACATATGTAATGTAATTACCACCAGCAGCCAATCTTCTTGTTCAGTCCTTGAACAAAAAGGGACAAGTTAGAGGAGGGCAATGATAATTTGACCTGAATAAAAGTTTTGGGACATCAGAACCTTTGGACCTGTAAAATATTTTCCTACTTAAGATGACTAAGCGAACTTTATAATTAAACAGTCTTTAATCCTCTGTGCTCTTTAGATGATGCCAGTGAATTAGGCAAAGAGTTATCAGTGTATGCTCATGAGGCCCAGCTCCACTTCTCTGCATCTTCTGAATCAAGTCAGGTTCAGCTCAGCCATTGTCTGGTCTTGGTAGTGGGCTGAATCAGGCTAACAGAAGCTGAAGGCTAACAAAATGAAGCACAGGGATCGGGGGAGAGATTTTTAGCCCCAGAAAGCTGGTGTTCAGTCTTTTCTGGGTGAGCTTGCCCTCCCTTGGAAAGGGCAGGAGTGCACTTTCGGGCTACAGTAACACTGTTACTATAGACCTAAGTGGCCTTGGTGGCCCAGAACACCTTTTACAGGTGTTGCAAGGGTTATCTCACAGCTTTCCAAACTTTTCATGTTGGTGACATACTTTTTAGACATGCATCATTTCGCGACACAGTGATTCAGTTTTATTAGTAAACCAGAGCTTAAACTAGTCCCTTATAAGAGATGCAGGCACATACATAAATTGTAATAATAAAACGTATGGAGACACAACATATCTCATGAAAACCTTTAATATATTTTTAAAAATATGATTTATAAATAATAACATACATTTCCAAGACTGTAAGCAACACACCTACACACTTCAGGTGATGTACTAACGTGTCACAGCACCCCGTTTGGAAAGCCCTGGTTTACCTGATGAGTATAAATTAGCCACAACAACCCATGATTCAATAACTTCATAATTAGACTAACATACTCTTTTAAAAGTAAATGAACTTATTATTGTCTTATTATTAATACATGATAGGAAACTATTATTTGTAAGTTTCCAGGAGAAGAGCCATGCAAATCTATTGCAGCAAAACCCACAAAGAATGTTGTGGTACCTTAAAGGCTAATATCTGATGGAGCAGACTGCTGCCCATGAAAACCTATGCTACATAAAACTGATTAGGCCTAAGTCTAAGTGTGGTCCCAACTCAATCTGGATGAATGAGATTCCCACTGTCCCTACCTACTATCTAGCGAAACCACAGCCAAGAGAACGGGCTTGGCGGAATCAGTGGGGAAAGAAGACCCTGTAGAGCTTGACTCTAGTCTGGCCCTGTGAAAAGACATGAGAGGCATAGAATAAGTGGGAGGCCCGCCCATTGGGCTGCTGGTGAAATACCACTACTCTTATCGTTTTTTCACTTACCTGGTGAGGCGGGGGGCGAGCCCCAAGGGGCTCTCACTTCTGGCTCCAAGCGCCCGGCGCGGGCCAGGTGCAACCCACTCCGGGGACAGCGTCAGGTGGGGAGTTTGACTGGGGCTTAGTTTACTTGGGACTAATAACTGGATTTAGATACTAGTCTTAAAGATAACAACAAGACTCTAAAGAATTTAAAAGTAATAATCAAATAATATATGAGCAATCTCATGCGTAACTAGAGGGGAAAAAATACTGAGCAGCAAAATACATTCACAGAAGTCACTGGAGAAGATTCAGGTGTGGTCACAGAACTTTTTTTTCCTGGTGTCCTTAAAGTAAAATCACTGCATTATATTTGGCTAATGTTCTTGCTTTAAATTTTATTGTAGTTTACCTCATATTTTAAATATTAGTAAGAAAATAACAAAGAAAAGTTAGGAGTGGGAGCTGGATTGGATCTGTAACGTGTCCTAAACATCAGGGGAGCACTTTTAACAGCATTTCTGTACATACACTCTCGGAAGTCAGTCCCACTGAATTCAGTGGGCTTTCTCTAGGTAAGTGTACCTAGGATTGCAGACTGGGCTTTCTCCAGTTGAAATTGAGACCTTTCTTTGATTCTGGGTACATAGCAACAAGCACTAAAGGGTGCTTCCAGACATAGAACTCCTAGGGATACCAATCAAAAGGCATGATATAGCCCATCCTCAACAGATTATGAGGTACATTGCTTTCTAATCCCTCTGACTCATTTGTGGAAATTTACAGGGGGCTCAGCCCCTGTTCTCTTCACTTGGTAACTCCCCAGTGTTTTTCCGTATCTTATTTCATCTTAACAGAAAGATAAGGACAAAAATGACAGAACAGCCTGTGGAAGCTGGTGGCTCTGATATATATAGAGCAGTGAACCCACTCCAGGTTTATTTTGTAATTTCAAAGATCTATCTAGGGTGCTGGACCTGGAAAGAGAGTCAGCACCTCGGAGAGCTCCTTTAACATTCAGGCTAAAACCCAGAGCATGTTTTTAGATTGGTAGTGCTGGGGACTGCTCACACACACCTCCTGGGGCACTGTCAGATGCACACTGTATATGCTTTTGTATAAGTTGACATCTTAAGTTCCATTTTGGAGAGAGAGGAAACTGTACCATAAAAGCTTCACTTGGAAATCCCTCAGTTCCATCCCTTCTCAAGGTGGTTCCAGACAGAATTACCTTACCATGCCCTGCAGCTATTCTGTCTTTGTATGTTTCATGTTTTTTTTCCCTCAGGCGAGAAGAAGGAAGAAAAAAAAGGATTGGGGAAGAGACATGAGAAATCTACAAATCGAAGACAACAACTAGCTCTTCCCAAATATCCATGAATGAGGTGGTGCTGTTCTAAAAAAAGTGCATAATGTGGAAGATAGCTGAATTTTTCCTCTTCTGGATCTTCTGTAGCTGATCTCTTCCCTTTAATTGGACAAGATGGTTCTCAGCAAGGTTGAATTTAGCAGCATTTTCATCCCTATGTTTAGGTACCTTCAAGTTGCCTGTAGACTAACGGTGACTGCATGGGATTCACAGAGGCAAGAAATACTCAAATTTCCCATTTTCTTCCTCTGAAACACAACCTACAGCACTTGAGATTCTTGGACAATGCCCATCCAAGTACCAACCAGGATTGATCCCAGCTTAGCTTCCAGGCTCACATATGATCTGGTACCTTCTGGGAATTTCAGCTCTAGGATTTTACAAAGAAAGAGCTGCACTATCCTTTTGTCTCTGATCCCAACCTTCACAGCTTTGCAATTATGCATAAAACGGGTAAATGTCAGTTGAAATAGATGTGCTTGGGTGTTGCTTCTTTAACCGAAAATTTGTACCAGAAGCAGGAATAACATGGAAAGAATAGGGATGTGTTCTGGCACCACACATGTACATACACACACAAAATGGCAGTTCAACATATTTCAACAAATTTTTCATTCAAAATGTATATGATTACTTACGAAACTAAATCACCAGGTAAACCTTGCATAAGTAAACAAAAATATTCTGAATTTTCTAGAGACCGCTTGAAAGTTTCTTCCAAGTGCATCCAGGAAACATCTTCTCTTTCACCAGTCTCTGTTTTCCTATAGAGTTTCCATTTTGGGGACCAAGCTTCAGGACCTATGCCTCTTTAGCATGCTGAGGTTAGCTGGTGAACCAGACTGATCCACTTTCCATTTTCTCTATTTTCCTCGGTAATAGATTTTGGAGGCAACTGCTGTTTACTTTGGCAACTGCAGACAGATATACACAGTTACCATAGAATCAGAGTAGAATCCCATTCCTTCTCTGATCAAATTTTTATTGCATTGTTTACTAAAGATACACTGTTGTAACTTGACAGCAAAAGTTCACATTTCTCCAAATAACTTTCACCATCTCTCCAGTGTCAGTGCTGCTAGAAATCCTCCAGCTAGACAGAAGACAAGGAAGAAAGCGGGGGCTGAATGAGTAGGAAAAGATTTTGTAGAAAGAAATTTTGCCAGAACTTTTTTCAACTGGGGTATGCTGGCATACATACCAAAGGTTTGAATACAGTACCTTATCAGCCCTCTTGTGAGCGTGAATCAAGCCATGGAAACTCAGGCTCCAATAAGCCAATTAGTCTTAAGGGTATCACTGGGGTGGAGGCATGGGGAAGGTCAAAGTGGGGTCCCTTTAATGATTCAGCTCCCCAATGAAATTTTCCTTCAGGACCTAACTTTCTAGCATTGCCTTAACTTAAAAACTTGAGCATTTAGAAGTACACTTGGACATCTAAAGAAACAAGGTCAAGCAAAGATACCAAGGGAATGCAAGCACAGTCAGTATTAAAGAGTCTGGGGTGGGAGAACTTTTTAGTGTCTTAGGCAACCTCCTATGGCATCCTGGGGTTTGCAACTAGACTGTTGTAGTGCTATTATTCCACTTTCAACCTCCTACGGCATCCTGGGGTTTGCAACTGCAGTTGGAAGGTTGAAAGTGGAGGTTGATAGTGGAATAATAGCACTACAACAGCCTAGTGCAGAAATGGCCTTATTCTTCACAAAGTCTGAAATTTGGGAATTGAAGGAAAATTTCATCTTGGGGGCAGAACGCTTATTTGGGGGACAACGCCCCCTCCCCCTCCAACTACACGCTGCCCCCAGACTCCTGATGTCCCCCTCCTCCCCAGTCATTCACACCCGCTTTGGCGCCCGCCCTCTTCCGTGGCTTCTTATCTAGCCCAAAGGAATGCGCTCTTCCCTCCCTTTTCAATTCGGTTTCTCTATGTTTTCCAGGCGTTGGCTTCTCCCAACCTTGGAAGACGAAAACAACCCGCAAAAAAAAGTACCCGTGGCCCAAATGAAAATAAACATTTTTTAAATAATAATAATAATAAAATGGGAACAAATGGGCCAAGACTTCCTGGGCGGAGGACGCCGCGCGACGTCCAAACGCCACTCGGCTCCCCCGCGCGCGCCGGCAAAGCTGCCGCTCCGCCGCCCCGGTGGGTCCAGCGGCGGATTGTGACGTCACAGGCGGGGGGCGTGGCGAGGAAAGTCAGCCGGGGCGAAAGCGGCAGAGCCGGCAGAGAAGAGATTTTTTTTTCTTTGCCTCCCTTTCCCTTCCAAGCCCAATGCAGCGCCGGATCGGCCACGGGGCAGAGAGAAGGCGGCGGAAACCCTGAAGAAGTTTAAGGAAGAGGAATCCGCAGCCTTCCACCCTCTCCGAGGTCTCTCTGCTCCATCCGTAGCAAAACAAATAAAATAAATAGGGGGGAAAATTTAAAATCCCAGGATGGAAAAATATAAAGGTAAGGGAAGATGCTTGGTTTTGCTTTCCCTCTCGGGCGTGGGAAAGGGGACGAGTCGGAGCTTCCTGGAAGAATCGCGTTAAAGTTCCCATCAGGGGTTTGGATCCCCTCCCCTCCACGCCTTTCGCTTCAGCGTTTCCGTGGGAGCCGGAGGCGAAGCGTGGAAGTAGCCTTGCTTCGTCGTCTCCCCGCAGACGTCTTTCTGTGGGCTTTTCCGCTCTACACGGCTATAGCGCTATTATTCCATTTTCAACATCCTATGGAATCCTGGCGTTTGTAGATTACTGAGGCCCAAGAGCTCTCTGGCTGAAAATTCTAAATGCCCGTGCCTCAACTGCAAACCATAGGATGTTGAAGGTGGAATAATAGCGCTATAAGAATGTAGTGTGGAAAGGGCCTGTGTCTCTTTAGCGTTTCATAGGATGCGCGATTTTGGCGCTGGATTTTCTGAGGGGGAGAGGGAGGGGGAGAGGGTGCGAGGAGGCTTCGTGCGCAGGTGAAAAAAGAGGCGAAAGAGCGGCTTAAAAGGACAAGAGGGAGAGGAAGAAGAAAAGCGACCTCTTTCTTTGCCTTGTCTATTCCCCCGGGACCGGTCTGACAGAGCAGGGGATGTGATTATGATTTTAGGTCTGCTTTTTCTTATCCGAGGAAGCGAAGAGCCGACGTTGTCTCCCCTGAATTATGATTTGGGAATGTTTTGGATGCCGGCAGGGATGGTGACGGAGATGATGGAGATGGAAAAAGTAACAAAAATTGAAGTTAGTCTGGTCGTGACTGTGTGGTCTGGTTCTCCTTCAAACGGATTAGCTGAAGGATCAAAAAGTAAATCGGTCGGATATGAGAAAGTGAACCCGAGGTTTCTTAAGTGAGAACCGGATTGCTTGCACGACAGGCACCTTGCTTTTTCTCTCGCACCATTTCTGCACTAGACTATTATAGTGCTATTATTTCACTTTCTACATCCTATGGAATCCTGGGGTTTGCAGTTTAGGGAGGGGCCTCAGGAGTCCATGGATGTTGAAAGTGGAATAATAGCACTATAACAGTCTAGTGCAGAAAGGACCTAAGACACTTAAAAGTGCTCCTACCCCAAACTCTTTAATACTGGCCTCGCTGGCATTCCTTTGGTATCTTTGCCTGCTCCTGTTTCTTTGGATGTCCAACTGCCTATCCTTTGAGGCCCCTCCCTAAACCGCAAACCCCAGGATTCTGTAGGATGTTGAAAGTGGAATAATAGCACTATAATAGTCTAGTGTGGAATGGCCTCTCTCTTCCTCTTTCAGTGCCATGGACAGTTCAGAGAGTTCTCCCAGGCTCCCTTCCCCTGAGGGGAGGCTGATACTCCCAAAGAAAAGAGCAGCAAGGATGCCTGTTGTCCTTGTTGTTGCCTGTGCATAAACAGTCCCAAATATTTGCAGACATCTAGCTTTAGCCTTTCATCTCTCTAGTCAGCAAAGATCAGACTGGGGATTTGTTGTAAGGAGTAGCGGACTGGTACTGTGGGGTGAGCAGCTGAATGTGTCTCTTATGCATGTTCAATAAAAGACCTTTTGGTGTACTTAAGGAAGTGGTGTTTAATTTTATGCACACAGTACTTTGTTTCTAAAGAGCCTACATACCCTGAAGGCAGTGGGATCAGGCCTGGTTAGTACTTAGAAGGGGGACCTCCAAGGAATGCCGGGGGCTAGGAACTCTGTGTCAGAGGAAGGGGATGTCAAAACACCTCTGAATATTCCTTCCCCAATAAAATCCTGTGAAATTCATGCAGTTGCCATAAATCAACAAGCACTCACTTAATTTTTTTTTAAATGCCTGCTGCACCTTGTGCACTCTCCTTACAAGCATTATGTTGTAACTTGAAAATATGGCACAAAAGCAGGTGTGGTTATATGCTAGTCTGGTGGGTCTGAAATCCCTGCCTCTGCTCATTCTTACACTAAATACATTGCTTAGTCCCAGCTAGAGTAGACTCACTGAATTAGTAGCATTTATGTAGGTGTTGACCTACCGAAGTCTCATTGATTTAATGATCTACTGTACTTGGGACCAGCCATTGGATTTAGCCAACTGAGTGACAGTAGTTCAGTCCAGTGGCAGATGGTCCCTCCATATTAGTGAAGCTAAAGGACCTATCTGAGATGCTACACCTGTTTGAGGAATAAAGCTCAGCACAATGGGGTATTTCCTTCAATGTTCAGACTAAAACCTGGAGACAGTTCACTGCCCCCCTGACACAGAAACCACCAGCTGCCACTTGGTGGACCTGCTCTACTTTGCAGGGGTACTAAGAAAATGGCAGTGAAAATAACTATTGCATGCAGTATGCAGCCCTTGGATTTGAGCAGTGAAGAAATTGAAATATTAGCCATTTCTGTACTACACTCTTATAGTGTGATCGTTCCACTTTCAACATCTATGGAATCCTGGACTTTGCCACTCCCTAAACTGCAAACTCCAGGATTCCATAGGATGTTGAAAGTGGAATAATCATGCTATAAGAGTGTAGTGCGGAAATGGCCATTATAAGAGATACGTCTGTCCACATTGCCCGTTTAAGAGATTGCTTGGACTAGCTGACCATGCCATTCAGTTAGCAACGCTGCCTGAGAATTAGCCTTTGTGCATGTTAACTTTAGGAACAAATTCTTTGTAAACTTTTCATTGTTGATTGCCAGTCTTGGTTCTTCCTCTCCAAGGAGTTCTTTAATATGTATACTGAATATATAAATTGTCAGACATTTGTGGAATCTGGGTTTTGGAGGAGTTATAAGATGTGTGGTACTATCCTATACATGTCTACTCAAAACCAGGGCCCTTGCAGATTGCAGCCTGGTGTTCTTAGATCACTCCACTGTACACCCTTTTGATGTCAAGCCCAAAGGCAGCAGTTTAATGTATTGGCCTCCTTATGTGTAGCAGCTCACACAAATGTGGTTGTCATTCATTTATGTGGATGTTGTTTGATTCTTAATTTTGTTTGGTTTTATACAGCCCTGTGTTAAGCACAGCCTTCAGAAAAGAATCATTTACCTTCTTTCTCTTCCCAGTTACCAGTAATGATGATACCCCATTGGTGGTGATGCACATCCTTTCCTTTCCTTTTCACAAGCAAAGCAAAGAGGTGGGGGAGGAGAGGGCAATAGATCTAAAACATGGATAGGCAACTTCATTGGGGTAGGTAGCCAATTCTCACCTGAATAGCAGGCCATAACATAGCATTTTCAGCAGAAAAGGGGTCTTAGAAAGCAACAGAAATCTACCCTGGTTTTGATTTCCAGCTATTTTGACTGATTTTTGGCTGTTTTTTAGATGTGGAGAGCAACATCTAAGGGGCTGATAGAAGGGAAACTGCTATTTTGGGAGGTCATTTCACCTATTTTATAAAAACACCAGAGTCTTGGGGGTCAGAGAGGTTGGGTAGCCACAAAAACTGGGTTAGGAATGGTCACGTGGAGCTTATGAACCATACCTTCCCCACTTCTGCTCTAAAAATGCAAAAGTACTTGTACTTGTGCAAAAGGATTATGGTTCGTGCAGGCAGAGGGGCCATGGAACATGTGCTTTTCAGGCAGAAAATCCCAGGTTGAATCCCTGGCATATCCAGTGGAAAGGATCAGATAATAGATAGCAGAGAGGCTTGAAAGTCTGGAGGGCTTCTGCCAGTCAGAGTAGCCTACAACAGGCTTGATGGAAAAGTCATTTGTCTAGGTAGAAAGCATCTTCCTGTCCATCACCCTTGGGATGAAAGTAACCTGCACATAATGAATGAATGACAAGCCTACAAAAATATAGGTAACTTTCAAAGTAGGAACGCTGCTTTTGGCTTAAACATTTTCAGTCAGTTTTAGGACTGAACAGTGCAAGAACGAAAAAAGATACTCTCTGTTTCTCTTTTATATTACCTTGGGGGGATAGCACCTAGTGGTTTCCATGTTAAGTGAGGCAGTGAATGCACTCCAAGTTTGGGTCTAAACTTGAAAAACGCTGTTCAAGAAGCCGAACCTTTTCTGTGGCACTAAAATTCAGCACTGTGGATAGCTCCTTTCAAGTTAAGACTAAAGTCCACAGCAGATATACCACTCCACTCGTATGGAAGCTATCATTGCTCTGCAATCCATTCATTTTCCCCGTTTGCCTTGTTATATTCCTTACGGGGACAAAGAGAGCTACTGCATGTCCAGGAGGTTTCTTGGTGCACAGTCATATGCAGAGAATTGGAAATATCTTAGGAGTTCAAGAGGAGCAGTCGTGGCAAACCCTGTTAGGTTAAGGAACTGTCTGCTGCTTTGAAATACCTGAATTTACAGAGCAGCAAGTGTTCACAGCAGAAAAGGGAGCTGGAAGTGAAAATCTCAAATGCCTTTCTATACAGCTAGGATTCATGTGCATAAAGCCGTAAACATGGAGCTGGCATTCTTCTTTGAAGTTGAAAATTTGCTTTCATCATTTGGGAAGGCGATGTGTTCTGCAAAGCTTGACTAAATCAGAAAGAGTTTCTTCTCCCCTTTAGCACAGATACTGTGGGAACAGAGAACTGCATTCTTCTCATGTGTGACGACTTGTGTCTGAGGAAAGGGCAGAAGCCATGGCAGGAGCAGCTGGAAAGGCAACCTGCCAATTGCAACAAGCAGGGGCAGAGGAACCAGGAGAAGGTGGAGTAGGGAGGTGGGATGTCCTCCTTTGTTATGTATTTGATAACTTTAGAGGCAGCAGCAAGAGCGACTGTGGGGCCCCTGGTCCACCTTTGCAGTTGACTGTCCTCACTGGGGGTTGGAGACCACAGAGTGATTATAGAATGGCTTTATTTACTACTAGAGAAAGGATTCTTTCCCCTTTGAGTCCTACCAGTGCAGGAAAATCCTCTTAGAAACTTTATGTATGTAATGTATTTATTTATTTATGATGAAACATACAAAAGAGAGAACCTGAAGTATACATAGTATGGAAGCCAGTGTTGTCTAGTGGTCTGAGTGCTGGACTAGGGTTCTGGAAGACCACAGTTTGAACCGCTGCTCAGCCACGGAAACCCATTTTGTGACCTTGGGCAAGTCACAGTCTCTCAGCCTCAAAGGAAGGCAATGGCAAACCCCTTCTGAAGAAATCTTGTCAAGAAAACCCTGTGATATGCTTACCTTACGGTCACCGTAAGTCAGAAACAGCTTGAAGGCACACAACAACAACATATAAATATACGGGACTATTGGGTGTATATTTAACACTTACTATGGATTTGGATGTCTCATGATTTCTATTTTGTAGATTTTAGATAGGACAAAAATAAAGAAAGGGCAGTATAGGTCCATAAAATCATTCTGTACTGCAATTCCATAGCCACTTACCTGGTGGTACGCCCAAATGAAATCAGTTGGACTTCTGTAGATGCAGTCATAAAATTGTGCTGCTTATTTCTGTTATTAAACAGATCAGCTTCCCTGTTTCAGCAATATGTAACATTTTATCTTACTAACACCTCAGCGACAATACACCTGAGGATCTTAATTGTTTACCAATATGCATGGATGCATATGCAGACACACACACACACACACACACACACACACACACACATGCACACATATATATATGAAACCTGTATCACTAAAGTATCACTGTTAACATACTTTCAAGCAGTACCTTTCTCCTGGGGATCCAGGGGAGAGGTAATATTAATCTGATTAGGAATCCAATTTACTGTTTTGTTCTTTAGCTATTTTAATTAGAATATTACTGAAAGGCATTTTTATGTTTGTATTTTAGTCTGTTGTTATTCATTCTGTTGCATTGGTACTGGGCATGCTGTGAATTCAAACAAATTAGTGTATAATTCCCAACTGTTTCAAGACTGATGTAATGTTTAGCCTGCCCAGGATGGCTTTAGAGATGATTCCCATGGAATCATTTGAATTCTTCATGCAAGTTTCCCAGAGTAATCTGTGCACTGAAGCTGAACAGTTGGATAGATCCTGAGACTGGTCAAATGCTATAAATTGTGCAGCTTATGTTTTCTGGATGCTGGGGAAAAAATGCATGCATTGTTCTGAAAGGTTTGCAGTCTGTTCAGTATGTTACTATGTCACCACCAGTCTGTGGGCATTCTGAGAGGTGTTCAGTGCTTGTTGCAACCTAATGTCATTAGCTTCAGCTTCTGGCAGTTGTAAACAGAAATGCCATCTGAGTGAGAGATTCTTGTGCAACGGAGAGCAGGCCTCTTGCTTCTTGGGTGTGTAATGGGGTGCTTCCAGCAGCGTGCCACTCCAGTGCGAGGTCTGACATTGAGGTACAACGGTTATCTTCCTTAGTTTTGAAACTGCAAAAAGTTGGTGCAGGCCTAAGATGTCAAATAACAACATACGGAGGTGTGTTTTAAGTCACTTCTTGCCTGTTGACATAACTTCCACTCATGCCCCAAGGTTTTTCACACCACTCTGTGCTCTAGCAAGATATTTTTCTAGAAAGAGAGAAGTGTGAGCCTTTCAAAACTTAAATTGGGAACAGGAATCAGGGAGTTTTAAGGATCTTAAGGGCCGTCTAGTCCAGTTCCTGGCCTAGTGTATCACCCAGAGGTTGTTGCACTTCAGCTCTCAGCAGCCTACCCGGCATAGCCGCTGGTGAGAAATGTTGGGAGTTGCAGTCCAGCAACATTTAGGCAGCCACACAATTCCCACCCCATGTTAGATTCATCACCATCCAAAAGATGGTCTCTGAGGATAGATTTAGAAGCGATTGAAAAAGGGACTGTGTTTCTTTCTTTCAGAGAGATCTAGTCAGATATCCTTGTGTGCTGTCATGGGTTGCATACGTGCTCCTGCATGCAAGGACCTGCATGTGCATACCTGTGAGCTAAAAATACTATGCGAGCAATCAGTGGTGATAGCACTGATTATGTTTTGAACTCTAAAATGTAAAGGGAGTAGAGAAGAGGGGCACAGGATTCATTGTTCCGTACGCAGGATATCACTATTGCCAAAGCTGACAGTGTGGATCGCTGTTTAGAGGAGGGGTGGGAGGGAGTTCAGACAACTTCTGTGGGGGCAAGGGCCATGTGTCTGCTGTGGGACCTTTAGGGGATGCTGAAAATGCAAATAAAAGAACAACCAAGAAGCAGCTACAAATTCATTCCTGGTTTTGAAAAACAAGTGGTTTTTAAAAATGTAAAACAGTACAGAGGATCTCTGAAACCAGTTTAAAAGATCAATCATTATTTTTGAAGCTTCCAAGAAAAGGGTGGTATGGGGGAATGGGGGCCACAGAAACAGCCTTGCAGTTGTATTTTGTCCACACTTATGCTGGACAGTGCTCTTCCAGACATAAACCAGCCTGCATGACCATGTCTGCAACCACACATGCTGAATGCAAGATTTTAAACCATACAGAGCACCTCTTTTGTCTATGGAGAACTCAAGGCAAACTCCACTTCCTGGTTCAGGACATTCCAGTTAAAGTAAATTAACTAATATGAGTCTAGACACTCAAGAAGTATTTGTTGCAGGGAAAGAATGTTTATTATAGCTTGCTAGACTGGATTTTCACTCACTGTCTGTAAACAGGTGAGATAACTGCAACCAACTTTATAATAAGGCACAGCAACTCATTATTGACTAGACAAAACCTAACGTATTACCCATAATAGTTTGGGGTGATAAGTATTACAGGGAGAGAGGGAGGGATTATGGCACTGGCCCAGTGCTATTGCTGCCTTAGTTTGGTCTTAATTTGAGTTTTGTGAGGTGTGGGGGTGAGCATACAATGTCCTCCCAAGTATGGTCTTCTGCCTGATTGTTCGCTCTGACTGGTGCACTAATAAGAATCTGTCTGGAAGCCGGATTACTGTGGACCAAAATTATTATACTGGGTAAGAGGGGAAGTTGATTGTTGTTGTGTATATACCCTCAAGTCATTTCCAACCCTCAAGTCATTTCCAACTTACGGTGACCCCAAGGCAAATCTAGCATGGGAGTTTCTTGGCAAGATTTCTTCAGAGGCAGTTTCCCTTTCCTTCCTTCTGAGGCTGAGAGAGTGTGAGTTGCCCAGGGTCAACCAGTGAGTTTCTGCAACTGAGCAGGGATTCAGATCCTGGTCTCCAGTGCTCAGACCACCAAATCACGCTAGCTTTAATAACATATTAAAATCAAAAAATCATGATTGTAATGTCTTTAGTAGGTCCAATAAAAGGGCACAAATAATTTGCATACTTTTCCCATCTCCAGATCTCTTCATCAGGCAAGCTGCTACAAAAATCAGGGGAGAAGGGGAGAAGGTGGATTGATGCTGAAATGCTCATACTGTCTACATGATCACAGCCTTGAAATGGAATAGGAAAAGAAAACCTTCAGACATTCTAATGGGGCTGAAGCTAGTGGTTTCCACTTTCCCCTAGCCCCTAGGACTGCCGTGAACAAGAAAGGAAGAATACTTTGATTCCTTTGCTTTTGAAAATATACAATCCAGTTGTTAATTCGGAGCCACCTCTGTGCTTACTGGTTCCTTTATTTGTCAGAAGCAGAGAGAACTCAACAGCCTTTGCTTAGCAAAGTTAGAGAGTAGCTTTACCTATTTGTTATAGGGGGTCAGCCCTCAGAGAATAATATGACACAGTTGAAAAATCCTGTTCCTCTGGTATAAAGATATTTAATTAACTAAACTATTGAATGTATACCACCATTTTGCTTTAGGTACAAAATAGCCCCTTGAGTTCACAGACAGAAAGGAAGAAAGATAACGCTTGATGTACCTTGTGTGCACATTTTCCTTTCTGGAAGACAGCCAAAAGAGCTGCAGTGATAGCTGTTAGTCCAAGAAAATACAACTTGTAACCCAAGAGTGTGCCAAACTCAGGACTAGAGGAAGTTACATTTTTGAACCACAGCTCCCAGAATTTCAAATTCAGTTCAAATTCTGGGAGTCTAACTGTGGTTTAAAAAGTAACTTTCCCAAGCTCTGTCTAGAACAGATCTTATTTCCTTCTTGTCGCCATCTTGTATAGCTCTTCCTGTGGGTTATTTCATGCAGAACAAGCATGTGACTTTCTTATGGATGCAGTTTTTAAGTCACAGTCCTAAAAGCCATTTATAGTTTTTAGGTTTAAAATACATTCTCCTTATATAGCACTTTAAAAAAACACCACTGTTCCAAAAGAGATTCTTCTGGGTTATAAAGATGCACACAACATATTTAGTTGGGTTCCAAGGATAGAAGCTTTTATTGGTTTGGTGACAAGCCACATTTCCTTTCCAGAACTGAGCCACAATCAATGCCTCCAGACAATATCCTCTCCTGGGCCCCGTAAACAAAACCACCTTGTATTTTGTGCATGCATGTTTTATGGTTTTCCAGGAAGCCCACAAAGTTTTCATGCCTTACTGCTTATGGGAGACTTTACTGTCCCACTAGTGTTACCTGCTCCTAAGTGCAAAGATCACAATTACAGTCTCAACAGATAAGGAAATAATGAGAGAGATGTTATTTCTGAGCCACAGAAATCTTTTCACTCTGCTTGGGTCTGTCTTTTCATTTGATAGGGGGTAAAACTGAAGTTTCTCCTTGCAAGATCAGACACACAAAAAGGGTGAATTGGTATCACACTGGGAGATAATCACCGTTCTTTCCTTCAGTTCTTTTCTATCCTTGAGTTTTACACAGAAGCAAAGAGAACCACTGGTTCAAGTGCCCCTAAAAGGGTTAAGTTTGGAGCAGAAACTTACACTCAGGCTTTGAGACAGGACATCACAGTCTGTCCAAGGAGTAGGGATAGGGTTGCCAGAGTAAGAAATGGAGGGGGCTCCTTTCGTATTAACAGTTTTATAGAAAAGGGAATTTCAGCGGGCATTGCTTGTAACCTGGTTGCATGAAAAGGAATACTTGCTGTAATTCCCCATTCTGCACAACCATTAAAGTTACAGGAGCCTTCTCTAGTTTTCAGCTTGACAACACTAAATGGTGAATGTGTGGTCCTCCAGATGTTCCTGATGGCTCCCATCAGCCCTGGGCAGCATAAGTGATGACATGGGTGATGTGAATTTAGTCCATCAGCTCTTAGGTATTCTCCACCCCAGGCAGCTTACAGTGTGGCTGGCAGGCTCCATTTAGCTCTACAAGGCTGTTTTTGCTGCTCTTTGGGCCTTTTAGGAGTCTTTAAAAAATCATAAACACCTTCTAGGGGACATGGGGATATTTGCCATGTTTTAGGGGTTCCTGTGCCATATTAGGCCCAGGAGATTTTCTTTTTTTAAAAAAAAAAGGAAGTCAACAGGAAGTAATTTCTAATCACTTCCTATTGTTAAAGATGGCCTCTCCTGGACCTAAAATGGCTGAGGGAGGGTCAAAATTAGCATATAGTTTCCATTATGGCAACCTCAGAGAGGGCATTTCTAGGCAGGCTATAGCTTGCCTTAACCCTTGGTGCTGGAGGCAAAATATTGTCCCCTAGTCCTGATGAAGTTGTCTATCCCTTCTTTAGAGAGTTCTGAGCCTGGGAACAGTCACAGAGAAAGCCCCTTCTCACATCACCAGCATATATGCTTTCGGTGAAGGTTGCAGGTCTGAGAGCAGGGCTTCCTTCAATGATCTCAAAGTCTAGGGAGGTTCATATGGGAAAATACAGTTCCTAAGCCCAGATCCAACTTATACTTTCTAGGACGTACTCTGGTCTTATCACAATACAGAACGCTTGTATTTTCTGAGTGTCCTGTCATTCCTTTATTTGCTTCTCTTCCTCTCTTTAACCAAAACCCACCATATGTCCTTATCCCAGAGCTTCATCACGGAGCTCACTGGCTAGACTGGAGCAACACATTTTCTCACTTCTTTTGTAAAGTAGAGATGCACTTTCTACTTTTCTCCGCTCTTTGGTGTGGTATTGTTGATGCAATGGGGTTCTCAGCTCCCCATTGCAGAGTACAACTTCTGGTTTCCTGGGTTTTCCTTGTTGCACAGCTAGGTTTGTTAGTAGCAATACAGTGATGCCTCCCATTCTCTCTTGTCCAATCCCTTCCTTATTTTCTCAGAGTCCTTCACAACCAAATTTGCTCTTTATGGATGTTGACTCTCTTGAGCTGAGGGAGATTTCATGTGAATGACCTTATTGTAAAGTTTTTGTTGATTTGCTTAGGGATGCAATCTTTATTTGTCCTTATTTATAAATTCTTCTCTGTGAGGAGGAGAGAACTTCTGCCTTTTTCTCCTTGCATGTGAGACAAAGCCAGAGATTTACTGTCAGTCTCATAGTTTTCACATCTGGAAGAATGACTTTTGTGCAAGTTGTACAAATTGTGTAAAATACTAGCTTAATTGCAGAAATTGTCTTGTTTTGTTGCATGGATTCAGAAACTTCAAGTGTGTTGTTTGTGACTTTTTGCTCAGTCATCTAGTTTGTCTTTGCTTGAGTGTATGCTTTGCTTCATGAAGGGGAAAAAGTAGTTTAGTGCAAAGACATTTTTGTACAAATGGTGGAAACCCAGAAGTGTAGCAAACCCAGATTGGTGGTATGCCCTCCCCTCAAGAATTTTGTCCCACTCCAATAAAATTTTCCTTCTGTCCCCAAATTTCTAGCATTGTAGAGTGTGAATCAGTAAAAATGTTCATACTTAGAATAGTTATACTTGTTGTGCTTCTTTTTCTTGGATGGCTCAACTGTATATCTCTATATTTGACTAAAGCTTTAACTTATTGCAATTCTAGAAATGTGGCTACTGAAGGAAAATTACACCAGAATGGGCAGTATTCTTATTTGGAGGGGTAAGATGCTCTCATTTTGCCTCCCCTGTAGCTACACCCCTGTGGAAGCCTCAACAAAAAGCAACACATTCCTTGTGTTGCTCCAAAAGTGAGAATTGGTGTTCTGGAAACTGGTGATATCCTGGCAGCATCTCACCATGCTGAAGTACCTTTCCCATCAAGAAAAAGAAAATTTGTGAATATTCTTCACAGCTCTATATTTCTTTCATGAAAGATTCACAGACTTGGAATATATGAACAATGCAGTCCCATATTTGATCGCAATCTCTACAGAAAATGTAGAGATTTATTTCCAAAAAAAAAAAAAAAAAAAGTGTGAGATTATAATGTAATGCAATGTGCAAAGATCACTGCAGCCAATATGGGCTCACCAAAACCACCTGTATGCCTTGTTTTTTTGTGTTCCTTAGTACTCATGCTAATGTTGGTATGTACAAGCATACTTCGGTTTAACAGAGCCTCTAATGGTGCAGTTTGTTTTTGTGAAGTCTTTTTACACATGCCCAGACCCCTTTTCTTCTTCGTCCTATGTGTCCTATGTGTAACTGGAAGGCTTTTTTAGCATCATCATCATTCTGTGGTGGTGAAGGAGGGCTGGAGAAATACAGTGTTGCAGCAGTGTTTTTGTAATAAACAGTGCAATAAAGCTTTGAACTGGGAATGAAGGATATTCCGCTGCAGCCAATCCTACTGCTGTCTTGGATCCCATAGGGGAGTATAAATTAAATACATACATACATACATACATACATACATAAATACTGTAGCTGTGTGTGCCTTCTTACACCAGGCCGGGTAAACAGCAGCTGCCACCAGAATCCCTTACTGAATAAGTGTGAAGAGCAAAAAAAGAAGAGGGAAGAGCAGATATTCCTACCTCACTAGATACCCTGGCATGGTGGGGAAAAAAATAGATCTGTAAATTTCACCACCAAAATGGAAATCGTAAGGAAAGCTGAGGCTGATGGAAGAAAAAAAAATCATCCTGGGATGCATTTTGTAAGAAGCTTTTCAGTGATTTCTAGAAGATTCAACATTTTTTTTGTTTCTTATGTAAGGTTTACCTGACTTGATTGTTTCATTTCACTTATTCATACTGTTAGTTTTGAACAGCAGTTTCGCTGAAGCATGTTGACTTGCTTTTGTGTGTGTGTGCAGGTGGTGGTATTAGAACCTATCTCTATTCTTTCCATGTTATTTCTGCCTCTGGTACCAAATTTTCTCTTAAGAAGTAACACGCAGGAACATAGCCACTTCATTAACTGAGGTATTTCTGTATATAACTTCCCTTTTGGTTAAGGCCATTTTGTTGCATCCTTCTGCTTGAGGTCACAATATTCTTGAAAAGAACTGTGATAGCTCACGATCACAAATGTGTTCATGTAATTAGTTCTAATTAGTCTTGCAGTGAATTGAAAACATCTTCTGATAGATTGTACTCTCCTGGGTGAAATAAGAGGGCATTGTTGAAAATTGGTCCTTGCCTCTGCTGCTGCTTTAAACCCATCTGAATCTTTCTTGCCTGGTTGTTTTTCTCCATTCTCTGAGAAGTCTTCAGTCAAGAACTCTGTGAAGTGACATGACCCTTCTATGGTGGCCCTAATTTACATTTAACTTGGCAAAATTTCTTTTAGTGCTGATTGGATTATAAACTGTCCTTGAAATTTTGGGGGAAGAGTGTGTGCAGAATTCTAGCCCTGAAAATTCAAATTTTGCAGGCTGAGGAACAGAGGAGTTTTATGATCAAGGCTAGAAAAATCCTAAGAACTTAAGTTTTTGAAACTGAAAGCTTATTACTTGGGAGTGAGCAAAATTAACCAGTATACCACAAGCAATTCAAAGGAAAGAAACTATTTAGGGTGAACATGGGAGTGCATGAGGAAAAATGTGTAAAATATTTTTGAAAACTGAATGTATACTGTTCCTTAATGCTGGAGTCATATCCACAGCAGCAGGTGTCACATTTTGAGATACCTTATCTCAGTATTTTTAGTCACAGGAAGGAGAGTTCTGACTGGAACCAGAGTCTCTCACTGCCAAAACTAACCCACTTTCTTAGTCTGCTCCAAAAGCTATATGATTCTTTCCACTGGGCCAGGCTCTATTGTGGAATATGTGAATTCTAGTTTTGAACAGATAAAAGTTGAAAGACAGGAACTAAAATGTGCCATATGAAATAAGAGATGTGCCGGGAAAATGCCAACGACCTTGAAAATAAGCTGGAAAACAAAACAAAACAAGGGTGCGTCCTCACCTGAGGAGGAAGCAAGGTGACTCATTTCAAGTATCCAAAAGAACTCATGCAACTGGCATTTTATCTGCCTCATTTGGAATGCTGAATGATCCTGTCTTGTAAGTCGAGTATGCAGATAACAAAATAGATTGGCCAGGTGAAGCTGCAGGGATGAAGAACTGTAATGACGTGAAACCCATTTTGTGTGCAAATAATATCTGTGAGTAATTGCTCCTGGGGTTTCCCACTCTCACATGAAACATTGTTAGGAAGCAGGACCAACTTAAGCATGTATTTTGCTTCCTGAGGCACCAGATAAGGTGACACCCTCTTCCCAATCTGGTCGCAGAAGCTGACTGAGAGAGTAGTTGAGTCTCCTGTCAATACAACCGTGTCAGGGCGTTTTAAAGACTGTTGTAGACTTAGGGCAGAATGGTTTTTGAGTCTCCTCCCCAGAGTCAGTGTGTGGTAGTGTTTAGAGTGTCAAACTGGGAGTTGGGAAATCCAGCTTCTAGTCTCCGTTCAGCCATGAAGCTCATTAGGTGATTTTGGGCCAATCACTGACCTAACCTTCTACACAGGGTTATTGCAAGGATAAAATGGAGAGGAGCAGGAATATCTATAAACTGCCTTTGGTCCTTGGAGGAGAATGGGAGCTATATAAGTATAATTGTCTGAGCATGTTTGAGCTGGACTGCTACTATTAAGATTGCCTGTGAATGTAAACACTTTGCTTATGTTGTCATGACAAAGGGACACTGCCACCGGTAGAATGCAACAAAATCCAAAACATACGTTGCAGTGATACCTTTATTAAACCAACCAAAAGGTGCAAAATAGTTGTACTAACTTTCAAAGCTCTGGCTTTCTCATCAGGCAAAGATGTTAAAAATCATAGGGAAGTAGAAGAGTGATGGTGCTAGAGCCATGGGCTTGCATCTGGTTTGAGATGTTTGCTCAAGTTGGTGTTTAAGGTGCCACCAGTAGAGTTTGCTCTGTGATTGTTTCCTTATTAGATTTATGGAGTTCAAGTTAGTGAGGTTCTGAATGAAAAGAGCTGGAAACAATGCAGCCATGCCAGGGTTGATGTACCCCCTCCATGCAGTGGGACCCCTCATGTGAATCACCTAAATCAATTTCTACCTGTGCCCCCCAAAGGTCCTGGATAGGGTTGTCCATAATGTCTGAGGCAACAGGCTAGCTTAGGGGACCGCAATAGTTGTATGACATACAACTCTTTGTCCAGCAAAAGAGGGAACAGAGAGTTCAGGAAGAACAGCTGGGGGGGCAACATGGATCAGTGAGGGGGCATTTGGAGAATGGGCATTTGCCTAATAGTAGGGCCAGCCTTGTCTAGGACTAAGCTGAGGGATGGATAGGTTAGCTAAAGTTTTTCTATGGGAGTCAGGAGAAGGGAAGGCAAAAGATACAGAAATGGGAGCATCAGGTTTGAAGCAGAAAAGATTAGGCTGCCAGCATCCTTTTCCTATTTTTTTTTTTTTTGTCAGAGGTTGTAGGAAGGCACAGTCCAAAGACAGCAGTGACCTCTTATTGTCTCATATGGAAATGATATGGAAATGATAGACTGGAAAATGTTTCTATCTAAATATGAATTTTAAAACCAGCTTTCCTTTTGTAGCATTGCAAGGTACATTTGCTGCACCCTAAAAGCCCACAACAGAAGGTAATTCCTTGCTCACTTCATTATACAAAATGTTTTCATTTGAATCAAGCATCAGCTACAGGAAGCTGCTGAGAATTTTTTTCAACTGGACAGCAGCCTCTGCTGTCTTCTGTGGAATGAGGTTTCCCAGGTAAATGCCCATGGATCTACTCTGAGAGAAATACCGATATGTTGATTTATACACATAATACATTGTTAAGCTTATTTTTAATATTTGCTTAATCCAGTGAAGACATGGAATTGTACTTTTTTTACCTCACTATACCGTTTGAGAGAAGTTAGATTACTGGGAATAATCTGCCCAATGTCCTCTCATCTGCTCATGACTGATATGTCTAAAATGAATGAGTGCTTCTTCTATGAATTCACCTGTTCAAGATAATGTTTGAGACCCTGCCCTAAATGCCCTCTCTGTTGGAAAGTAAAAGGTGGGATGGATGGGTGGGTGGAGGGTAGGCCCATATCATGCCAAATCTTTTAGGTACTAAATCAAGACTGCTTTATTTCTCTTTGCTTTTGGAGAAAATCTTTGTTGCTATTTTGATGCTACCGATAGTTCTTACTTGTGAGAGGAGGACCATGGCCTAGTGGCAGTACACAGTGTTTGGATGCAGAAAGTCTCTGGTTCAAGCTCTCACCTTTCCAGAAGTCTAACCCTGGATTGTTGCTGACTGTTCATAAAGACAACAGTGAGTTAAATACACACTGGTTTGACTTGATATAATGCAGCTTTCTAGGTGCTTTGAATTTTTAACTGTTAGTTTTTAATGTATGTAAATTTTATTGTAAACTTCTCCTATGTATGGGCTTGTGAGACAAAGGTGGGATTTCAATGTTTATATAAATAAAATATCTAGATTGAGAATACCTGTGGATATGGATTTCATTACTGACTGGATAGAAAACCAGTCTGTAAACTGCTATGCATACTGCTTTAAAACTGCAATCCTGTACACAGTTATTGAGAATAAACCCCATTAAACATACCTGGACTTTCTTCTGGGTAAATATGCATAGGATTAGGCAGCAGGTTTTCTAGGATAAATCAGGCTATAAATGCACTAATAGAGAGAAGCCAAATTTTAATGACATTATTGGTATTGGGAGAATTGCAAATTGTATTTAAACTTGGGTTATTTGATGTGGGAGTAATTAGGTTATTTAGACTGGGAGATAATTTACTGCCCAAACACACTGTTTGTTTGATAATTTACTACTTCAAAACACTGTTTGTTAAAATGGTCATTGCATAATCACTGTTAAACATTGGTTGAGATTGTATTTAAAAGCTGACAAAGCATAACATTTTGCCAACACATTCAAGTAGAAATCCTAGCATTCATAATCAAATTGAAAAGATATTAGACATAAGATTTATTATGACTCCAGAAGTTTATATGTTACCAATGTTGGAAAATGATTTAGGAAAAAAAGTGGGTAGACAACTATTTTAGGTGACTGCGGCAGCAAGAATGGTGTTAGCACATAGATGGAAAGGAAATAGAATGCCTTCAATAGAAGAATGGGAAATGAAATTATTTGACATAATTCAAATGGATAAACTAACATGTGTTTTGAACGGGGAAAGTAAAGAAAAGTAAATAAAACAATGGGAAAGAACATTACAATATTTTAGGAATTCATGGTATGACAGTGATATGGTAAACATAGAATTTTGAAAAGAATTAGGACAAAGAGATACAGTAGAATTAGTAAGACCAAGATTGTTAGATATAAAATAAACTAGTCTCTAATGCCGAAGTCAAAAGTACGCTGGGAAAATAACAAAGGAATAGCAAGGGAAAGCATTGTATGTAATTTGAATGTGATTGGTTTGTCTTTGTATGAGTTAAGTTCTTTTTTTGTTAAGTGTTTGTATGTATCTGTAATTAATGTTTTTTTTCTTTACATAGTTGTAATTTAAAAAAAAATAAAGTTTTTGTTTAATAAAAAAAAAGGAGAAATCCTAGCACTGGAAAGGGAAGACAAAAATGGCTAGCCAGGCAGCGGTGTAAAACAACTTTGCTGGGGTACCCCACCACGGCCAGTCAGGAGCCGTTTGGAATAGCGGTTAGACCTGTACTTGGGTCTCATACAGCAACTGTTGTGCTGTTGAAGGAAATGGTTGTACTGGGAGAGATTGAATACCTCTTTACATAATGCTGAGAGATGTAGATTGACTGGGGTAACACCCCCCCTCCATAAGGCTGATGTAAGACCCCAAGATGATTCTGGTCAATATGAGCATTGCCATGCTTGCTTATTTACCACAGATATTTTACTTAATATTTGACAACAGTACCGGATTTTAAAAGTCCAGACCAGCCTGTGGACCATTTTTAAAATGTTGAATCCGAATACTCAGTTGGAGCTGCTTCTGTTCTTTATAGCAGTAGTATGCCCAGCCCCCAGGAATCCAAATGATTAAGCTTTTTGGCCAATCATTTATTCAGAACTGCTATTGCTAAAGAAAAGTTGAGCATAGGCTAGCAATATTGATTTAGGAAGGCCTGGGTTATTGTGGCAACTGTGGAGCTCTGGATGTTTTTGGACATCATCTCTCATTTCCCGCACAGTGGGCTATACCTGTTACTGCCAATGAGAGTTCTCATCCAAGACATCTGATGGAGGTACACAGTTCTTCCTTTCTCCCAGTGTAGATTTTTTTCTCCAATAGATCACAGTGAAGTGTTAGCAGTAGAAATAAACGTTCTTCTAAGTACATACTTCCAATTGTTCCAATTTGGCAGGAACAGTCCTGATCGAACAGTCCTGAACAGTCCTCTGTTGGCTCACTTTTTAAGCTGCTTTGAAACTGTTACAGGTTCTCTCTCCTCTTCCCACTTTCCCCCTTTGTTCTCATTTTATTTCCACTGGTGCAAAGGAGTTTAAAGTGCAAAAGCAGTTTGCATTCAGCTCAGTCGAAGAAGAGAAGGGGGCAGAATAGTGCCCTTCCCTGTAGGCTCAGGCAAAAGTAAACTACTGCAGCCTCTCTCAGCTCATTTTTTTTATCATTAATAATTCTTTGCCATCTTGACCACGCTCTGATGTAGCTTGGCCACTGTTTTTAATCTGTAAAATGTTGGGAAGTATGCAGGTATCTATTATTAGTAGGCTCCTTCTGAAGCTGTGCTGTGGAAGCATGGGAAAACTGTGAGTGTTTGGTCTAATGTACCAAACGTAAGGGTCAGTATCTACTGGAATATCTTCTCTCCCCTTCTCCCCCTTGACCTACTGCCTTTGTGGGTAGGATTCCACTGAAAGCACATCTGATGATGGTTTGGTGTACGGTAACATAATAATACTATCCAGTTACAAATAACACTGCCTAAAGGCAAATATCCCAGCTTAATGGGTCAGACTGTGATTCCCATGAAGCAAATAAATTAGGCTATGTATGCTTAATAAAAAAAATTATATAGGTCAGATTTTAAAAATTGATGCTTATCAGAATGCTTGTACTGTTTGTATGTCTGTGAGTTCCCTTTACAAGGCAGCTTTGAATTCATCTTGCAACCGATCTTTATAAGTCTTTCCATCTACTGCAGGTTTGTGAACTGCAAACCTCCCCCCCAGCCCACTGCCCCAGGAAAGCAAGCATTTATTAAGCGCTTTATGGGGAAAACCAAAAATTTCCTTAGCTAATAAGGGGAATCTGACACAAATTGAATCACATGGATGGTTTTGTATGTCATAGCAGGCATTGAACAGGCAATATGAGCGAGGTATGCCTGTTTAGGAGCTTCTTAGGGTGTTGAAGCAACATGAAGTTTATGTATGCTAAGTTTATGTAGATTTGGAAATGCTTACCATAGTTTAAATATGGCTGTGTCAAAGCACAGTACATCTCACCACAGTAGAGGAAGCTGTGACAAGGTGGCCTTGTGCACCTGCTTCTGCTGCTGCCCAGGTGCTACATGTGTTATAACACCATCCTACAACTCTGCAGCATTGGACAGAACACAAGCTCTAAAATGCTGCTTTGCAAATTAACCCATGCTTCATATTCCCTCTCCTTTGTTCATATGACTTATTGGATTGGCAAAGGAAGGCATCCTTCAAAAATATGAAAGCCTGTGTTCTCCATGGGCTACTTAGAAACTAAAGCATTATGTGCTTTTGTCCTCTACACCAGCGATAGATAGAACAGTTGGATAGAAGGGGGTGAACCAGGAAGCAACAACAAAGATACTAGACTTAGTGGGCCTAACAGAGAAAGAGCTGGAGCGCAGAAAAGATGGGAGGTGACAGTGGTTCAAGGCAGGGCAATGGGCAAAAGAAAAGGGAAGGCAAGGGAGGTGGTGTATTATTTTCTCACTGGACTCCTTAAACAGCCTCTTACTTTATAGTGTTTATTTTAGAGTTACTAGAATTCTTTTTGCAAGGAGGAGAAAGGTGTGTCTCTCCAGATGTTGTTGAACTGCAGCCCCCAAATTTCTTCACCATTGGCCATTCTGCAAGTTCATGGCCAATGGCACACCTCTGGAACAAGATCCAGAGGTGTGCCTCTGCTCACCCTTCATCTCATTTCTGTTCGACTGTGGGAGTGAGTCCGTATGTGACTGAGTGCAAGACAAAAAGAGGTAACATATATGAACATGCATGTGTATGTGAGAGAGAGAAAAGGATTGACACACACACACAGAGAGAGATGAGATTGTGTGTGTGTGGTTTATTAGTTTTTTTTTTAATTTATTTATTTCTTCTGGTATCTTCTGGTATGACTAGGAAAGGCACCTGTCCAAAACTCTAGAGAGACGTGCAGTTAATCAATGTATTGAGCTATGGTGTGGGTCAGCGTAACACATCTTCCTATGTAGCTGTGTTGTGCTGACCTGCAGGGTGATGGAAATGGTTGCAGTGAATGGGAGGAAGTGGAAGGCTTCACCTCGGCACGCTGACCTTGATGGTGTTGCAGGTGTGTCTCTAGGTAGCATACAAAATTGTCCCTGACTCTTGCCTCATAACTTATGGTCTCAGTATGTTCTGAGTCTGAAGAGAGAAGGGAAGTCTGAGACCAGAATTGAAGGGAAAAGATTGAGCACAATGGGAAAATAACCCTTTCAGCCCTTTCCTCAGTGCTACTGATCATACTGAGGGGCGGTGTCTTCATGTAAGCGTGAAGAAAGAAAGATGGAAAAATAAAATCCTATTGCCAGTCTCATTTAGAGTAGACCCACTGAATGAATTGTGGACTGAGAAGTTAACCTTTGTGTAAGTCCCACTGATTTACTGAGTCTGCTTTGGCTGGGACTAATTTAGACATCTGCATTTATATTGTGCAAAATCAAAAGTACAGGTTTTAAGTGTTTAAGGTGAATTCTGAATTCAGAATAGTAAAATCTGAATCCATTTACTTCTTGAATTCCAAGCAGATCCCACAGTTACACCTTTCAAATGTGAGGATAAGCTTTGGGCATAAAATTCAGCACCGTGAAAAGGCTGACTTTAAAATTTCCCTTCAAAACAAAACATTTCTATGGCTGCTTCAGGCTGCAAAGAATAAGACTTGTGTGCTAGCCTGAGAAGGAGAATCTTAAGAAGAATTAGAGCTGAAGGTTTTGTTTAACAGGCCAAACTACATTGTCTGGATCACAATGAAAGACTGTTTTACATTTTGTATGTTGAACTGCCTGGCTTTCTTCATTTCCTACCAAACTGGGATTATGAAACTGTATGTATTCAAAACATTGTTTTCATGAGAGGAAGTGTTTCCATACTTTTGGTGTTTTTCTTCTGTGCTGGTCTGCTGTCTTCATTTTCAAGTGCTCTATTTTCTCTTTTCCCCAGCCCAACTTTTAAAAGATCTCCTTATAATGGTTGAAAGATCTTAGAAGAATTTTTTGAGAAAGCAATAAATAGGATATCACTGTAATAAATAGAAGTACTTCTTTTAAACATTTCCTGATAACCACCTTCTACCAGCTTGCTCTGTTTTCTAGTGTTACAAAGGGCTGAAAAGGAACAAGAAGTCATTCAGTCCAGCACTCAACCTGGGTGTTTCCATGTGTTTTTACTTCTGAACTTCACTTCTTATAAGCCCCTGCCAGTATGCCCAGTAGTTAGGAATTTGGTGAGCACCAGGTCAGGCAAGACTGCTTGAATCAGTCCAAATAACTGAAAGATCCTGACTCAACAGGTACAAAACAACAACAACAACAACAAGCCATATATTCTCAGGCTCAGTGTTTCAAAGAGTTGTTTTTATGAACTGCAGCTCCTAGAATCCTCTAGCCAGTATTGCCACTGGTGTAACCTGGAGATTCTGGCAGCTGTAGTCCAAAAAGCTTTTTAATTACTAGGAGGGGGAAAGACCCCATTATCAATCTTTTCTCCATCTTCAGTATACCTGGATCATACTCTGAGATAGATTCTGTGGCAAGGATGTGAGTGCTTGTAGAATGCTTAAGATTCTAGTGCTAATCCCATTATTTTCAACCATTGGTTTCTGACTTTGGAAAAATACTTCAGAATACAGCGATGAAAGAATGGGAAATGGACATAAATGTAAATACCTGTCTTCATTTCACTTGATAGCATCATCTCCAGCTGTCCCTGTTTGGCCAGGGCCGTCCCAATTTAATGCTGTCAATCCAGTTTTTCAGTTGCTTTTAAAATGTCCCAGTTTCTCTCCCTTCATCCCATATTTATTCTGTCTTTGTCTTACTTCGGTTGCTGCAAACTGAGTTCAAAGTGCAAAAATACTTTACACTCAGCTTTGCAGGGAGGGAGGGAGGGAGGGAGAGACAGAATCTCAGCTTTTCCAGTAGGAGTGAGAAAAAGCAAATTGCTGCAGACTTTCCTAGCTTGTGTGTTTTTTCTTATCAATAACTTGCCATCTTGACCACACTCTGATGTTGACTGGCCATACATGTGCTGGTTTTCATCACTGAAATCAGATGGTATGAGACAATTGTTATAGTTATAGAAATATCTACTATACCAGCACAAATATGTTTACTGAGATGTAGTCTCACTAACTGCTTCTAGGCTCTGGAACTCTTCCTAGGAGGCTAGAATTACCCCCTCCTTGTTCTTCCATCCACAGGCAATGACTGTAAAAAAAAAAGCCAACAGGCTTTTGAGAAGGAAGGGCTTTTAAGCGTGTCCTGCCCTTTTTTAATTATACTAACTGGAATGGGAGGTATGTACGCATAAGCACCATAGTTATGGTTCTGCACAGAGAATCCCAGCCCAATCCCCACTTGCTGGAAACAGCTGCTGTGATTGATGGGGGCCTATTCTCTTGTTGCTTGGGAAGCAGCTGATTGACATTTTCACCTTCTCCCATGAGTGATCTCCTGCAGGACAGGCAGAACTAGGACCTCCCCATGCTGGTGATCGCTGGTGTGTGTATGGGAGGGAGCATCAACCAGCTGCTTCTCCATTGACAGGGGAAGAAACCTCTATTGATTACAGTGACTCCTTCCTGGCAGGTAGGGATTGGGGGACTTTTACAGTTCCTACCCACATAGCCTTAAAGTAGGTGCTATATAGGGCCCCTGAATATGTAAGTCATGAATACACAACTCTAGGTTGTGCACTTGTAACTGCCATAGAGGGTTCTGGCCACAGTTTTTAAAGCTGCTTTTAAACATTTTCAGCTGTATGGCATTGGTAATAGTTTAGTTTCATTTTAACAGCGATCTTTTGTATGCGTTAACTATATTTTATTTGTGTTAATTTGTAAGCTGTCTTGAGTCCTGGTCTTGTGGGAAAGACAGGGTCTATATAAAGATAAGAACAAATTCCATCGGCATCATGGGGACTGATTTACTGAGAAGCGGGTTTAAAATAGCTGTCTAAGGGCAAATCCAGATAGGATGTAAGAAGAGCCTTACTGCATCAGACCAAAGGCCTATTGGTCCAGTCTTTTGTTTCCAAAAAGCGTCCAAACAGCTGTCTTTTAAGCTTTATAAGCTGCTTTGAGTTCTCTTGAGAAGAAAAGCAGGGTAGAAATAAAGATGGTGGTGGTGGTGAAGATGATGGTGATTTCTTGATAGTGCACAAGCAAGACATAGCATGTATCTACACTACAGGGTTATATTGCTTCCATACCACTTTAAATGCCATGGCTCCATCTCTTGTAACTCTTAGTTTGATGGGTGTACTTAGAATCAGTGGCGGAGCTTGGAGTGTGTGAAGGAGGGGCAGGAGGGGGTGGGGCCACAGCGCAAGGGGCGTGGTGGCCACTGTGCACGGTGTGTGGCTGTGGTGCGTGGGGGGTGGTGGCCGGGTAGTCGGAACGCGTGGGGGTGTGGCTATGGGCCGGGACGCCCCAAAAACATTGCCACTCAGGGCGATTCACCCACTCCCCCTAACGTTCCTATGTGACTGCTTAGAATTCTCTGCTAGAGAGTTTAAATGTATTCTGGCTAATGTACTGGATGTCTCTAGGAGTGATTTCTATCAAACTGCATCTCCCAGGATTCTGTGCAGTGAAGCCATGGCAGTTAAAGTTGGATCAAACTGCTATAATTGTACAATGTGGATACACTCATGAGCTCAATATCACCCTCCTGTTCCCCAGCAGCTGATATCTAAATAAGTGCACATTTTCAGCCCCTATTTCTGTCTGAATCCCCACTCTAAGTAAAGATGAACATCAGTCTCCAATATCATAACTTGAAGTCAGACAACTGCATTCATTCCAGAACAAGAGGGTGTATGATTATTTACTTTCCGGAGTGGAGTGTTTGCCAGTGGGGGTACTGAAAGGTTTAGCACAGATTTCTTTAGATTTACTGAACATATTCCAGAACTTTTTGAGAAGGAAATTGGATGAGAAAGGAAACCATTTACAGTTATAAACAAGTAGAACACATAGTAAAAAGAAATTTCACATCTAAGGGTGCAAGCCATTCTGCAGGTAATGCCTTGTTTTCAAGTGGAATTCTATATACCTTGCTCATTAAATACAACAAGACTTTGTTCTCTCAAGTACGGGTCAGTTTAGGCTACACTGACAAAGATGGTCTAACTATACCTAGGGCTGCGCTGCAGATCTACTGTTTGTAGGTGGTGACACTAGCTGAGCTTGAGTTCTATTTCACCGCTACCACATTGCTAGTGATGTGCTATGTAAGGAGTCAGGTAGCTAGTGAGGGTATGCTGTAGTGTACTTGGGATGTCCATTAAAGTACGAGAAGAATCTTTCCATGTATCCATGTTTTGAGGTAGCATGAGAGCTGGGGACTGATCTGTGGTCCCAGTTTCCTTACTTACCATAATATTTTGCTTTAAACTGAAGGGTTTTCCCCCCTATTTGGGAAATATAATCTACTTTTAATGTGTAAATTACAAATAGGTCCACATGGTAAATCTCTACTAATACAGAAATATGTTTGCCACGTTGAACTTCAGCATATATCCTGGAAAGCTGAATTTTAAAACTATTTTTTGTTACAGTCTTTTTAAAAGTGTGTACATGGTGCAGTGGTTAGAATATTGTACCAAGGTTGGGAAGAAAGGCTGAATTCAGATCTCCCACTTGCCTGTGAAACTCGTTTGATATCTTTGGACCAGATCTTACATCTCAACCTGACTAGCTTCAAAGAGTTGTTTTGGGAATGAAAATGGATATCAAAATCATGTACAGTGTATTGAGCTCCTTGGAGGAAAGGCAGTACATGCATGTAATAAACAAATGCTAGAAGTTGCCAAATAAAAATGACCTGCAGGTGAACTATCCTAGAGGATAACCTTGAAATGAATGCTTTGGTTAAAACTACAGATTTGACAGCAATACTTTAAGGTCATAGTTATTAATTCAGTCAGAGAATCATGGAATCCTAAAGTTGGACAGAACCACCAGGGCCATCTTCTAAACCCCTGCCATGCAGGAATATACACCTGAAGCACTCTTGATAGATGCCCATCCAACCCTTTTGTAAAGACCTCCAAAGATAATTTACCATGCTCCAAGGCATAATAGTCCACGGTCAAACAACTTTTGCAATGAAAAAGTTCTCCCTAATGTTTATGTGGGATCTCTTTGCTTGCAGTTTGAATCCTTTGGTTCACGTTCTAGTCACTGAAGCAGCAAATGTTCCATTTTCTACACGATATTGTAATATAATAATTACACGTATATATTAATATCAAAACGGCACAAATAAATCAATTTTTAAATGACTTGCAAACAAACTGTGGGCTGACATAAAAAATATTGTTTTAGTTAAATAATATTTGCCATACATCTTTATGCACCAACCCTCTGTATTTGTGGTAGGATCTACTCCCAAATAAGAGTGCCTAGGATTGGAGAATTAATGTGTGTATTTTTTAAAATGAATTCCTAACCTGTACATCTTTCCCGCTTTGATCTTGTTTTAAATTACACTGTTTTTCTAGATGTTTTGGTACTTTGTTCTCTTTTAGCTTTTATAAACAATATACTTTGCCTGACCTGTTGTTCAAAGCAGTATGAGGTAGGCAGTGCAAGGTGATAAGGACAAATTTATACAGTTTTCAACCATTTTGGAAATACCTTAACAATTATGGAGCGATTGTGTGCTTCTTTTGTACATAAATACAGTTTAAACTCACACCAAAATGGAGATGAGGTACATTATCGTGTTGTTTCTTAAATGGAATACCCCTTTTGACTGAAATAAAATCTATGAAATTGGACATCTTGCATGCTGTCTGTAAATTAGCAGTTGATCCTAATAAAATATTGATTTATCATACTGCCTGATTAAAATTCAAAATAGAGTGGGTATTGCTGTCCTTCAGAAGCATTAGTTTCTCATGGTCTCTTTATGGATTGCATTTATAAATTAGATTTTGACTGGTAATCTGTTGAAGGATTCACAGAATGGCAATTATGCCATAAAGCTTTTTTTTTCTTTAAACAGTCTCTAAGCAGGCCTCTAGCCAGTCATGCAGACTGTGCCATTAAATTTCATTCCCATGCTAGTCTGAGTTTTTGTTGGACTCATTCTCTGTGCAACATATGTTCTTGTTTCTCTCAGTAAACTTAACTGTCTTCTTGGCCAGGATCTAGAGGAAACGCCGGCAAGACCAACGGTTGTTTAAATGTTCCTCCAGGAAAATCAAGAACGTGATTTCAGGATCTCTGTGACCCCACAACCTTATAGTTACATTACTAATGAGATGCTCTGGATTATCACTTACATGTGTTATTCACAATACAAAATAATAGGGGAATATAATGGTAGTGAGAAAGATATTTACTGGTATAAAAGATGCTTACCAGTATAAAACAGAATCCAAATATCTAAATTCTCCTAGAAACAAGGGATTCACTCCAGACTAAAGTTGCAATCCTATACATGTTTACATAAGAGGAAGCTTCACTGAGCAAGTGAAACTTACTTCTAAATGGATATGCATAAGATTGGACCTGAAACTTGACAGTGATAAATTTTCAAAAGCCAAAGAAAATGGGAGCATCCAGTAAAATCCAACTCATTAAAAAAAAAAAAAAAGAAAGTTTTGTTTCAAGGAATAAACAGGTATGTTTTGGGCAAGAAATATTTGTATGTCCTTCTTTATGGGCTATTACAGCTGGAGGATATGCATGCGTTAGTATTTTATTTTGCTGCATTTCTCTTTATTTATTATAATAGCCTGGCTTTATTCTTCCTGAGCACTGTTTACAGGCTGTTTGAATTTTATTTTATTTTATTTTATTTTATTTTATTTTATTTTATTTTATTTTATTTTATTTTATTCTGTTTGTGGTTTTCTGCAAACAGCCTAAGCTTTTTATAAAAATTGCAAAATTACCCAGGGAACTGGAGAGGATCATATGCAAGTTTAAATCTCTATAAAGCTGTGAGACTTCAGTCATTTGTTAGACACTGAAAAGGCAGTAGCAGTTTCATTTCTTACTAAACATTAAGGCTGTGGTTTTTTGCCTCATATCTCAGCTTCTAGGTGGGCTAGTGAGCAGAGACTTAATTTTTGTTTTGATGAAAATTTGGAATCTGGGTCAGCTAATGGTTAAGCAGGCACTGGGTAGCATGCTTAGGATCTAGGTAAAAAACAGCCAACTAGGTAATATGACCACTTTAGTTTAACCCTTTGGTATGTCAAATTAAGGGCTATCGTAACCTATTCAGATCCAGCAACTAACTTGTACTGGAACGAAACCAGTATAAAGGGAGTTAAGGAGAATTTGGAAAAGGAAAACCTATAAGTATAGTAAGGTACATCATACTGCTCATCAAAAGGTAACCCATTTATTACTTGACTGGCAATTTTGGGGGGCATAATTATTGTTAAATATCATAAAGGTATCAGATCCCATCTGATCTTGGAAGCTAAACAGGATCAGCTCTGCTTAGTACCTGTATGGGAGACCTCCGATGAATACCAGGTGTGGTAGGCTATATTTCAGAGGAAGGAACTGGCAAAGCCACCTCTGAGTATTCCTTGGCTAAGAAAACCCTATAAAATTCATGGGGTCACCATAAGTTCATGGGCAACATGAAGGCATGTACCCCCCCACACACACTGCAGTATAATTTTCCTACTCTAAATAATAATTTCCCCTTTTTTTAAAAAAAAAAAAAACCTGATTGAACGAGACATAATAGAGGGCAATATTCTGGCATTCTCCTTGCACAATTATGCTATGTTTATGGATGTCCAGTTGTGACTGGTGTGCAAGTGTCAAATCAAACATAAATCTGCAACATCCAGTTGCAGAACAGTCATACAACCATTTGCACAATCATTTATAGAACAGAAAGTGCCTGCTTATTGACCACAGGAACAAACATACTACTACTTCCTCCCTAAAATTGCCCATTGTTTTCCTTAGCTAGCATTACATTGGATTTAGATCAGTGATGTTAAGTTAATTGGACAGGAAGTCTAGATAAGATTTCTAGATAGCAGAAATCTAGACAAAGGAGATGCCATTTATATAGACTTGCATGAACATGAGGCAACATTAAGAAAAGAACCATTTAGAGTAAGAGGGATGTTCTGCTTTTATAGCCATTGCACAGGTGAAAATCATAGGAAGTTGCTTCTTGGGGAGAAATCTCATTGCTCTCATCCCCTCATAACACAAAACTTGCATGGAGGCTATATCTGGATTCCCTGTAGTGATTCATTATTTATTGTCTTACTGTGGCCCTTTCCACACAATGCACCCAACCCGCCATGAGGACAAGAGAAGGATGGGGCTGGGATGACACTTATGTACAACATTGGCCTGGAACCATCCTTCTGCCATCCCTAGGAGGTGTAATTGCACTGCGAATCATTGACAGGTTTTCTCTGTCAATTGTGCCACCCTCCCACTGTGTGCCTGCACTTACCTTTGCTACGGAGGTCCTGGAAGCGCAAGGGCTACACCTCTTGCCACAGTGCAGCCTGGAACGGTACCCAGCTGTGCTGCAGCAGGAAGAGGCATGGCCATCACACTTCCTGGTGCTTGCAGGCAGCTGGTGCAGTGGGGCGTGCTTCGTTGCTCTCCTCTCCAGGGACAGCCACTGCTGCCATCATCACCTGATGCTGCTGAGACAGAGGTAAGCTGCAGAAAGGGCCTATGTTTCTGAGGAAAGAATAGAAGATGAGTTGTGCTTCAGGGATAATGCTTGACTCCTTGACTGTATTTCTTTGAAGGGTTGTGTGGGGACTTTTGCTTGTTTTTGGCCATGGGCTCTCCCTGAGAACATGGTCTAAGGGAGTGGGGCTTCTACTGTGTCACTGACTTGCTTGGGGGCAGAGCTAGCAGTCACTCGCTCTAGATAACTGTTGCCTTAGTAATATCAGCAAGAGTTACAGCAGTCTGAAAGGAGTCAAAAAATAACTGCAGAGATGGAAGCAGAAGGATCTGTCATCATCTTCAGCAATGTATGTGCCACATTTGTCTCCTTGTCAGAAAACTTTATTGACTGCACTCCCAGTAACTGCAAACTGGTGGCTCTCTTGGAAGAGAAGGTCAAAACACTGCAACTATGTGTTGAGACTCTTCAGCACATCAGAGAACACAAGTTCTTCCTGGATAGGATAGAAGGAGAATTAATCCTACACAAGCAACAGAAAGAAACTGCCAGTGAGACAATGTAACCACCAACTGCAGCAAGAAGAAAAGAAACATGCTGGTGGTAGGGTATTCATTGCTCAGAGCTATAGAGGAAACCTCGTGCCAGCCAGACAAAGATGAATTAGGAAGTGTGCTGTCTTCCTGGTGCATCTATCCACGATGCGGCTGACAAATTGCTGAAGCTCATCAAGAACAGAGCAGCATTCCTTTCTTCTGATTCATGTGAGCACCAACAACACTGCAAAGAACATCGTGGAGCAGATTACCTTGGACTATGAAGCCCTGGGCAGAAAGGGAAAAGTTTAAAGGCACGGATGGTATTTTTACCAGTTATTCCAGTGAAAGGACCACACAGGGAAAGGTGAGTGACTCGCTATACAGATGGTGTCAAGTGGAGAGGCTTGGTTTCTGGGATCATAATCTTCACTTCTTAGATGAAGGACTACTTGCTACAGTTGGGCTATACCACACAAAAACTGGGAAGAATGGTGATAGTATGGTGAATCTGATCAAGAAGACTTTAAACTAAATCCTTGGGGGTTGGGGATGACAGCTTAAACATCTGTCCAAAAGCAAGCTGTAATCATAAGGATTTGAATTCTAGGGAGGAGCTGAGGGAGAGAATGGCAACCACAGTAAATTTCATAGTAGAATAAAAGATGAAAACAAACAGCGTTTTAGATATCTGTACACCAATGCACAGAGCTTGAGAAACAAACAAAACAAGCTTGAAGTCTTGATGCAGGAAGGTAAATAATTTGATAAATGACTTTGTCAGTATGACAGAGACTTGGTGGGATGACTCTCATGATTGGAATTTAAAAACTGAAAGATATAATCTATTCAAAAAGAATGAATGGGAAAGAAGAAGAGGAAGGGGGCATTCTATGTCAAAGACAAACTCACTTGTACAGAAATACACATGAGTGATCAGACTGGACCAGTGGAGAGCATTTGGGTAAAAATAAATGGAGAAATAAATAAATACAAGCCTATGGTAGAACTTTACTGTAGGCCACCAAACCAAAACAAAGTGGTAGATGATACTTTTCTGAAACAAATGTCAGAAATCTCCAAGAAGCAAGTACTACTAGTTACGAGAGACTTCAAATCATCCTAATAGGCTCTCCAAAAAATTCCTAATGTGCCTTACAGATAATATCCTCCTTCAAAAGGGAGAGAAAGAAACAAGGGGATCAGCAGTCCTGGACTTAATCGTAACCAATAGGGATGAGTTGGTCACTGGGATTAAAGCAGTTGAAGCTTGAGCGGGGAGGGACCACATAATGCTAGAGTTCATGATTGTGAAACAGGCCAAAAAAGAGTATAGTCAGACATGACCTTTGGATTTCAGGAAAGCTGATTTTATCAAGCTCAAGGAAATACTGGGTAGAATCCCATGGCTAGAAATGCTGAAAAAAAAGCATTTAGCATGGGTGGGCTTTCATGAAGAAGGAACTGCTGGAAACACAATTACAAACAGTTTCATGGAAGAAATAAAATGGGAAACATCCGAAAAAGTCAATGTGGCTGCACAGTAAATTTGAGGAGGAAGTGAAAAGAAAAAAGACCTATAAAGAATAGAAGGGAAAACTAACCACCGAGGAAGAATACTGATGTATAGCCCAAGCATGGAAACTGTGCTGTTGTGTGTCTTCAAGTCATTTCTGACTTATAGAGACCCTAAAATGAAACTATCATGGCATTTTCTTGGAAAGATTTGTTCAGAGGGAGTTTGCTTTTGCCTTTCTCAGAGACTGAGGGATTGTGACTTGCCCAAGGTCACTCAGTGGATTTCCATGGTTTTGCTGAGATTTCTCCATAGTGGTCGTGTAGTGCTCAAACCACTACACCACATTGGTTCCCAGGAGTAGTGTAATTAAAGTTAAAGCTCAAGATGAATTGAGACTGGCTAGTCAAGCAAGGAGCAACAAAAAGGTTTTTTTAAAAAAACATGTTTGAAGGAAGAGAATGATGAAAGAAATGGTGGGACTGCTGCTCAGCAAATATGGTAAAATGCTGACAGATAACAGTGAAAAGGTGGAACTGCTCACTACCTGCTTTGCTTCCATTTCTTTCCCAAAAGGAAGACTGTGAGTTTCCATGTATCAACAGAGACCTTGGCACCTCAAGGACTGGCACAAAGAGCAGGGTGCAGGTTTGTTCTTGGCTTCTTCAAAGGTTAGAAAGAGGTCTAATGGTTTTAAGATACAGGAGAGTAGATTTTGATGGAACATTAGAAGGAAATTTTTGTCAGAATGGTTCAGCAATGGTTTGGAAGCAATTGCCAAGGGAAGTGGTGGGGTCTTCTTCTCTGGATATCTTCAGAAAGAAGCTGGACAACCACCTGTTATGGATGTTTTAGCTCAAAATCCACCACTGAGCAGGGAGTTGGATCTGATGGACCTTGGGGCCTCTTTCAGCTCTATCATTCTTTAGCCATTTCCACACTAGAGTGTTAGTGCTATTATTCCACTTTCAACATCCTATGGAATCCTGGAGTTTGCAGTTTAGAGAGCCCCTTCTTTAAACTCCAAACCCCAGGATTCCATAGGATGTTGAAAGTGGAATAATAGCACTATAATACTCTAGTGCGGAAATAGCCTATGATCCTATGATTCTGTGTGGTGAGAGTGAGCCAAACTGTGGTGGAAGCCAGTCTCTTTTATGGCTAGTATACCTAGCCATAAATCAGAAGAAAGGGTGCAGTGGTCTGATGGTGATTCTGAGAGACCTGGTTCATGTCTCTGCTCTGACATGGAAACCCACTGGCTGATCTTGGGCAATTCGCACTCTCTCTAAGCCTCTGAGGAAAGCGAGGGGAAATCTTATCTGAACAAATCTTGCCAAGAAGACCAAATAATAGGCCCAGTTTAGGATTACTATAAACTGGAAACAGGAGCTGTTGGGGAAAAGTTGTGCTCCAGAAGCTCTTAAAATGACTTGGGATACATTGTCTAGGAATTCTGCTTTTTATCAGTTTCTCCAGAAGAAGAATTATTAATGAACTCTGTTGTGACCTTTCTTGAGAGAAGGAGTTGTGATGTAGGAGCTTGTTCTCAAATTATGCTTATGGCTGTTTTTAATCTGCAATTCAAAAATCATACAATATTCATTAGGATTATATTGTTTCATTCTCAGGCTTTTATGTGTTTCAAAGGCAGAACTATAGGTGGTTGTTAAGGCTCAGAAGTCAGATTTCATTATCCTGTTTCACTTCCATAAAAGCTAGACAGAAGACTACTTTAATTACAAGTTTCTCTTTTAACAAGTAGAGTCTGGGGCTTGCTTAGTGTCACCCAGTGAGAGCCTAGCAGCAAGGAATAGAGCTTAGTTCTCTGTAATGAACAGTGCATAGTGTCATTTACTACAGAATAAGATGTCTGGTGGTACCTACCTTCAAATAGTAGAATTATTTGTTAGTAAAATGTTTTGGCATGTTTTCCAGTTAATGCAATGCCTGTGGTTTTCTCTCTGGGATCTTTCACTTTTTACTTTCCAGCACAACAAATTTACTTTAACTGCCATGGCTGCATCCTTTGGAATCCTGGGGTTTGTAGTTCAGTGAGGCCCTAGAGCTCTCTAGTTGAGACTTCTAAATACCCCTCCTGAAACTGCAAATCCCAGGATTCTTTGTAGCCATGGCAGTTAAAACAGAATCATCATGCCATAATTGTGTATATGAAAGGTCTTTTTGTTTTTCTTCCAGTGAACTCAAGGTGGCATATTTAGCTCTCTCCTTCCCACTTTATCTGCACAGTATGTTTGTGGTGTATATTCTACATGCTTGCTGCCAGAAATATTAATGAAATGTTACTGTACAAGAGCCCTTTGACACTACACAGTCATGGTACTATATTCCATTTTATTAACTACCATGGCAATGTCCTATAGAATGTGGGGTTTATAGTCTGATGAGGCACTAGGGTTGTTTCTGGCTGGGAAGTCTAAATACTCTTCTCTAAACTGCAAGTCCGAGGATTCTATAGGATGTTGCTGTTAAAATGAAATCATGGTGCTCTAAATGTGTGGTGTGAAAAGGCCCACTGTGTCTTCTTTACTGATTTTTCTGAAGTATTATGTGGAGATTGTTTTGGCAGTTAAGAGTGCTGGACTGGAACTTGGAAGATCCATGCTCTTATTCCTACTGAGTCAGGAAATTCACTTGGTGACCTTGGGATACCACTTTCTGTCAGACTAACCTACTCCAGAGGGATGTGTGGGAGTAAAGTCAGGAAGAGGAGATCCATGAGATGGATCTGGAGGGAAAGTAGAATATAAATTCAACTAATAAACTTCCTATCTGTTTGGCAAAGAGGAAAGAAAGAGAAAGCTCTTTGCACCATTGACTCATTAACAACATAAAAGGCATGTTTCATGGTGGGGAAGAATAATCTGTTACTACAGATAGGATTTAGAACACACCCCTAATAACTTGTTCTGAAAAGAATATGAACAAAGCCATATCTATTTGAAATCACAGAGGAGAGTTTGATGAGGCAGGATGTAGCCACTACTCAAGTAAGAGGGAATTTTTTTTATGAGACAGGATGTAAAATGCTTTTATAATTGCCAGTATTTATGAACAAGAAACTGACGCTTCCTTTTTTTTCCCAATTCACCAGATAATTCTAATAAAAAAATTGTTCACATCCTCCTTAAAAGCTAACATTCTGGGAGATTCCAGGCTTGGGTCAAAGCCAGTCATTTGGCTGCCTTCAGTGATTCATGCACATGTTGAATCAGGGTAGTTTCATAGAAGATATGTAGCCTCAAGACTTATGGAGCAGGTAAATTCTAATCATGCTGATTCATAATCCTGGAAGAAACTGTGTAGATAAGCTGAATTAATCCTTTGGTAAAATGTTGCCATTTTAGATATCTCCCAGATGTAACAGTGCTTCCATTTGAGCAGCTATAGTCAATTATGGATATTTCGGCTGAAAAGCAGGAACGTGGCTCTAGGATAAAGTAAAGTATGCACAGGCAAGAGGGAAACCATTGTGCTCTAGTCTCTATCATGGTCCCATGAGAACATACCACCAACAATACAGACAACACGCTGAATAAATAAAAAAATCGAAAGAGAATCTGAATATAACCAAATAGAATACTATCAAAATACACCACCTAAATAACCAATAATACAGAAAAAGAGAAAGAAAATCAGCATAGGACAGAATAATGCTTTTGTGCAAAGAAAAGGGAAGGAGTCCCAAAATGAACTATACCAGAAATTGATTAATAAATAAACAAGTAATAGAAAAAATTTAATGCGACAGTCCCATTCTGTAGAAAACCATGATAAATGCTCTGAGAAAAAAGTTAAAGTTGTAGAATAAAGTCTTTAATCCACACTAGTGTATCAACTCCAACACAGACTGACTGTAATCCAGAAAAATAGCAACGTTATCTACAAACCTCAAATAGGCTTCTTTCCATAAATAGGCTTTGAATCCATACATGATTGTTCCTGGACTGATGGGGTCAGTTTCAAAACGTCTTCACCAGCACTGTAAAGTCCTTTCATCAGCTTTGATGGATGTCTTTACCATGTATACGCTGCTGTTATATTAACATTTAATTGCTTGGCACGGATCTAAGAAATCTGCACAGCCTTGAATTTGCAAAACCTGAGCAGGGCCTTAAGCAGGGATCTCTTGGAGCTCTCTCATTCATAGAGTTACCAAAAGTCAAAGCTGACTTGATGGCACATAGCAACAACAGAAAATATTGCAGGCTTTGACTACTGCAGCCGTATGCATGTTGGGTAACTACTGCCACAATCCAGTTCACAGTCCTGTTTTTAATTACTGCATTATCACATAATATGGTGTAGCATAGTATCTTGTAAATTGGATGATGGGTGTGTTGTCTGCTTGGGCAGTTAATAAATAGTGAAGAATCTTCCATGTGTTTAGACTTGCCTGTGCTACTTATGTCAATAAAGCCACACTTGGTAAAGTCACCCTTTGGACTACAGTGCCTCAAATCTGCAGCCATGTTGACTGATGACAGTGGAATTTACAATCAGAAGAAACTTTCCCAAGCTCTGGGTAGGGCTTGTGCTGTTTTCCAGTATTCCCACTTTAGTGGCGCCATACAGTATCCCATTCAGTATAGAGTAGCTCAGTAAACACAAGTGTGAACTGAAGGAGTTGCTAATTCTAGAGAACTAGGAATGAGCCAGTGGAGGATTTTTTTTTTTTTTAAAAAATTGTCATAGAAGTCATAATGTGCAAACTCTCCAAAAGAAAAATTAGCAGACAACAAAATCGTCCTCAGTTCTTTGATAGGATGGCCCGAAAATATTCATCTGCTCAGATTGTCGATTAATCTTTTAGGCAGGAAACACAAGCCAGCTTTGGACTGAACATAAAAAAAGGAGTTTGCAACCACATAAATCACTTGCAGCATTGATTTTTCTGCTTCTAAAATAACGTCATACATGACTCACACCTGCTGTGAACTGAGGTTCACATTTGTCCCTAAACCAATAATCTCTCATTTAGAATAAGAGAAGGCATTAATCTCTTGCTTCATTGCTGAGGGGGTGGGATTCTGTAAAGTTCATTTTCTCATACTGTCTCATTTCAGTCCTAAATGTCCCAAGTCATGTGTGACTTCTACCCTTTTCCTGATGGGATTGCTGTGCAGCATTTCAAAACCTCATTAGGATCCAGCATACAGTGGGAGGTTTCCCAGTGTTCAGATGACAGCTGGGAGCCTGTATTGTGAAATTAACTGTTTGTTGTTCCTAAATACTATTTGTTCCGTTTGAAAATTTTTCCCTTTCAATCTCTTGGCAGCTGACAGTACAAGGCATGTATCTGTGTAGTGCAAGATTAAAATAATCTCCTTTCTTAGCAGGATTGAAAAATCCCATTTTCAGATCAAAACGACCACCACATTCTCCAGGGCCAAAGAACAGCAGGCATACACCTCTTCACTGGAAAAACACAGTTATCTTCAGCAGTATGGAGTCAGTTAATTAGACCCATGCTGATTGCACCAGGCAGTTCGGCAGTGCTATAGGTTAGAGTGCTTTCGTATCAGAGTCCCATTACACAAGCAAAAGGAGGAAGATATGATGTATAGTAAAAATATGTAGTGAATGATGACCATGGCTAAGTTGGATGTCTTTGCAGGATGCAGCCACACAAGCAAGCAGAGAAAATTGGGTACAAGTCACAGTGAGCTAGTATAAAGGTGTAGTCAGCTTATTTTAGCTTAAAAGTGTAGCTGGCTTATTTTAGACCATGGTCTTGCTTGTGTGCCTTTAGTTGCAAAACTCAAAATTAATATTTATTTAATATTACCCAGTGCCATCAGACCATTCCAAGCTTTACAATTGCTTCTGTACTCCTAATATGAGTTAATACAATATAGTTCCCTGCCTTTGACACAACAGGTGTTTAGGAGTTTAAATCCCTGGCCGTTTCTGTACCTTACCTTCTTCTGGCGCTGGGGTGCGGGGGTCACGTGAGCAGCCTCTGACGAGAGGCTCTCGCGTCCGAAGTCCTTCGGCTCCGTACAAGCTGCCTGCTTGTGCAAGAGCCCCGCCTCTTCTTTCTGCAGTGCAGCCTTTCCCAGGTTGCACTGGGGCAGGAAGCGTGACCGGCGCGGTTCCGGAGGCTCCGCATGCCAGACAAGTGTGCGCGGAGCCTAGGAGCAATGTGCGATCATGCACCATTTTCAGCTTCTAGCTTCAGGCAGATTGCTCCTCACAATCGCGCAACGCTCCAGGTGCCCTTTTGCATGGAAAATGCCATGCAAAAAGGGCCCCAGAATCCCTGGCCCTCGGCAATGGTGAGTCTTCGTTGGCAGGGACGGGGATTGATGCCTGTGAAGAAAGAAGCTGGGCAAACCAGGGTAAATTACAGTTCATCGCTAGGGGGCACCTATGGGGGCACAGACGTAAAAATGAGAGGCTTGTCTGTAAAAGGGCTAGAGAGGGCCAATCAGAAACAGAGTGAGGCCTGATTAGAAAGAGGGGAATGGATGAGTACTGAATAAGGTTTTGGGTAACTGAGAACATGGAGAATGTTTAGAGAGGAATGTTACTTTGTTTGATTCTGAGAAATTACTGTGTCCTGTGTGTGGAACCAGCATATGGCTAGATGTTTATTTGTTAGCAGAATAAATCTTTACATTTTTTATTCTTTACATCTCTGGATGTTTTAATTTAATAATTAACAAGAAAAAACACTTTAACACACTAAACCCGTTGATTATCACAGCCACTTGTTCAGAGTAGTGGTCACCTTGAGGTGTGAGTCCCAGATCCAAAGAGAAATCTTATGAATAAAAGGGTATCCTGAGTGCTAGAAGCAAAAGGGTTGGAGCTGGGGGCAGCCTGGAGAGCAGTTTGGTCACAAAACCCAAAACATTTGAGAGGTCAAGGGTTGAGAACCACTGTGTTTGAGAGAGAGAGAGACCAACCAACTGTTTTGCTAATCCCAAATTTTCTTTTTTAAAGAACAAATACTCTAAGTGTTTCAAATTCAAACTGCAGTTAGAACCAGCATGATCATGGGAATAAAATGAAGTTTGCTGTTATCTAAATCATTTACCTGGGAATGATATGTTGTATAGAATGGTAACATTTTTTAAAAGTTAAAAAAAAAATTAGCATCTGTAGCCCATCAACAATTAAAGGTTTTACAATAATGTGGCCCTAGTGTGCTCTTTTTGGCTGAGATGTTGAGGCCAAGCTTGTTTGTCATTTCTCCATCATCTGCCACTCTCTTGGAAATTAGTTGCGGGCATTGGGGACCTCAGCTTCAGCCCCCAGGTCCATCCTTAGCTTCACCACAGACCTTAATGGCATCTGTACAGGGATATAGCTGCTCTGCTGTTTCCATTAATTTCAAAGGACACCACCTCCACAAGAAACAGGGTTCAGATGATTATTGTTATTCAGGCAAGTTTGCTTTTCATCAAGTGAAAGGTTTCAAAACATTTTACATTTTGGTACATTTACGAGCCTTATGGGCCTACTTGTCTGGTACAATTCACTTTTTAAAAATGAGAAATAGTTGACCAGAATCCTGTATTGGCTTATACTTAACTAAGTACTTAATTAAGTAACTTCTCTTAGCTTGTCCCCTCCAAACCTGACCATTCCGCTATGAGCTGATTGTCAGCAGAACCTGGCCATAACTTTTTTTATAGTCTTGATTGCTACTTAGTCTTGATTTTGACTTTATTGCCATGATCATAACTCATCCCTTAACCTACTTTACCAGGCATTAGCTGCATGGGGAGAAGGAGATCCATTCTGCCATTGGTCAAAGCATGGATGAAAGATGTTTCCATCAGATTTGGAAGGATCAGAACAGAAGAAATTACTTAGTTGATATGGGATTCCAGCCATTATCTTTATTTGATTCCAGCTTTCCTATGAAGCAGCTTACTGTGTAGGGAAGGCTGATAAATTTTGTTGCAGATAGATGTAATAATACCTTGTAATCCTTACCTAGAACAACCAGTATTGCAGTTATGGTCTGCTGGGAAGACCTTAAAAATAGCACAGTTCTGTCCTTGGAATGCCTTTTGGAACATCAGTCTTCATTCCCGGCTAGTTGTCATTCCAGGCCCAAGATATGGGCACTATTGGTTAAATCATTGTATAAGAGCAAGATGTTCTGTTGACATACCTGGAAGTAGTGGTGCTGGTAGTAGTTATCATAATGTAGTGCCATCAATGTACATGATACTTCACAGACATCTTGAAATATTGTATCTGAAGTACGTGAGTAAGGCCCAAACAGAAGATACGAAGATGAATCTTTGTCTAGAAGGTACCAGTTTGCACTGCAGATGAGGGCGTACACAATGGAATCCTCATCCACAGTAAACTGCAATGTTAAGGAGAAGCTTCTTTGTACAGTCCTTCTCCCCAAGACTTATTTTTCTATGTGTATCTCTCTCTTGCTCTCTTGCTCTCTTTTTTTCCTCTCAAAATAACTGTATGGAGAAGCATTCAATCATGTGAACCATCTGCCTTCTGAACTATCCAGACATATCGCTTTGCCTTTAACAGTAGTGTCCAGACATATAGCATCCTGAAAGAGGCAAATTAATTTTTTTAAAAATATATTCTTTCCAAATGTCAGAGTCATGGCCTGTTTGTTTTCCACTGACAGCAATAGCCCATAGATGGCAAAAGTAAATAAATGATTTATTTAAGGGATCACTTATTGGGTCTTTGAGGTGGGATCAATTACTTGAAAAGGCTGTTTTTCAAAAAGCATATATGTATGTGGTGTGTAACATGTAGCTTGCCAGTCCTGAGGAATTAATTGCACGTAAACATTGGCAGTTAGATTTTAAAATCGCCCGATATGTGTGATGCAAATTAGAATGGAGAAAGAGATGAATGAATAATGATGTTGGAGATAAATCTACACCCTTGAACAGAACAACTGGGTTGCTATATGGGCTCCAGTGGCTCTTTAAACAAAGAGGGCTGGCTATCTGTTCTGCAGAAATTGTCTAAAGAGTTCCTTATGGAGAAAACAATGGTCCTTCTGAGAAGCACTCATAATCTGAAATTGGTGCCTGTCGGTTTGCATGTAAGAAAGAATGCCATTGATTCTGAAAACTAGGCATGGATAAATACCAGTCTCCAAATGTAATTGGAAGGAACAGTCATATTGTAAAATGGAATGTGTGAGTGGGTTAGTTGAAGTCAAAGGCTGAAGACAGATGGCACAAATAATTGGAGGGATAAATAAGATGCATGACAAATGAACTTTCGTTTCTCTTCTTACTCTTTTCCAAATTCCATCTCTCTAGGGTTGCATTTGTCTATTGTGCAGAGGCATGCAAACTTTAAAATTCTGCCTCACAAAATACATCTCAAAGGCTTGGTATCCTTGACATCAGCAACAGAAGAAGGGCCTCTTATCTGTTTTGCATTTTTGGTTGCTGGAAATCAAACAATGTTGTGTCTTATTGTTCTGCGTCTTCAAGTCATGTCCAGCTTATGGAGATGTGTGATATGGTATACAACCTATGGCTGCAGGGCTTACTTGGGAAGAAATGTCAGTATCAGCAGAGACTTTGCCTAGCTTGAGCTCTCTCTCTGTATGCGTGTGTGTGAATGCTATGTACGCACACGCACACACCAGCGTATTCAGCACCCTTGTTTCCTCCTGTATTGTTATGATGGTGTAATTATACCTTGATCTACCTGAATATAACTTCCTTTTATTGTAAATTCCTATTACTTTAAGGTCTGAGCTATCTCTGAATATAAAGGAAGTTGCAAAACATTTTTTATTTCAAGTATGGTGAGGAGAGAAGATTCCCTTACTTTTTTAAATATCCAGCAATATGAGAAGGACTGAATTTAAAGTTTTGTAGTTTCATCCTCATTGTTATGTTTTTAAAAACAATTTAACACTTTTTAAAATTAATGGTGTTTTAATATGATAGCTTATTTAATTGTGTTTTAACCTTTTATCAGGTTTTTAACTCTGTCTTATTTTAACCTTATTGCAAGCCACTTGGGCCCAACATCAGGGGAAAGAAGGAATATAAATGTAAAAGAAATAAATTTAAAGAAGACAATGAGCCCAGTTCTGCAAAAGCTGGTTGTTATTAAATCCCATTTAAGTCTTTAGAATTTTAGTAACAACTAACTTTTGCAGAATTGCTCCCACTGTCTTCAACTAGATTTTAGTCAATGGGACTTTAAATATTTACTCTTTGCTTTATAAACTTATTATGGAGATATTTCAGCAGCAACCTCTATGGCAAAATATGATCTGACCCCAAGTTTTATTTGCCAGTTGCTTCCTCTTCTGTCAATGTTTGCTTTAAAGTGAACTCACACCTATATCTGAGGTGTTAACTTTCTTCACACTTTGAAAGTGATTAGCCACAAGTAACATGGTCAATGGTAACTTGTTGCCCACTTTTTCCATAACAAGGGCACAACAGAGTTACATTTCAAAAATAACATAACAAGTGGGAATAAATGTTGCTGCATCTTGGTGTGAAGAGCAGTCTTTGCTAGTAAAGTTAACCTTAACGTACATTTTAAAGGCTTTTAGAGCAAAATAATTTATGTTGTGGTAGGAATTGTGCAGTCCTCCAGATTTGGTAGGATTCCAACTCCTGTAGCCCTAGCCAGCAGAGCCATTGATGAAGAATGCTGGGAGCTGCAGTCCAACAATATCTGGAGAGCCACACAATTGTATCTGTGTTTTAAGTCATGGCATCCTTTTTTGAATCTTATTTCTTTTTAAGGTAATGAAGACATGAGTAATTGCAGTGAATGAGATACAGTACTGAGTTACTAAAAAAAAAAAAGTCTTATTAATGAGTTGTCCTGGAAGACAGCTTAACAATAAGTCACCTAATGAATTACTTTTAAAAAGTAAATTAATCTCTGGCTTTCATACAAAAGGGCAATCTCCATGGTTTATTCTGAAAGTTCATAAAATAGACAGGTACTGCAAGGGTTTACACCCAATTGTAGACTAAAACACACATATTATGGCAGATTTTTTTCTTTCTTTCTCTCTCTCTCTGTATATATGGAGGTTATTTTCAAATAGGAAACCATGATTGAATGGATTGTTTCAAAAAGCCAAGATGCAAGCAACACCTTCAGACATACAGATAGCCTCGTTGCACCATCTACTGTATCAGTAGCAAACAAAACTGGGAAATGTTCCTGTAACTTTTGTGCAGATCAGGAAAGCATGATGAACAGTTTTGGAGGAAGCCATGGTTGCCATTTGTTTCATATTCTCACTCCTTCTGATACTGTTAACCATAATTAACTTGTGACTGATTGGTTGGTTAGTTTCATCGTTATGCAAAAGAAGCAAAAAGCAAAGAGGCTGCTTGGTGAGGTCAAAAAGGGGTAGTTGTCACTTCTTGGCTTATGCAATAAAATTCACTAAGATGAATGACCACCAAGTTGTGGTCATTCAGATTCTTGCAATGTGTAAAACAGTTCATCTTGTTTTTTCTTTCTCTCAGAGTGCTTTGTGAACCTGCTGGAAATGAACATGTCATTCTTGAGCAACAGCTGCTAAGAAACCCAGAAGGGAGACATATTTTTAATGATTTTTTTGCCCATTCTACAAAAACTGACTTAGACCCAGCTGTTTGTAATCATTAGCCAGTTTTTATAATCTGATGGTCGAAATGTACAGTAACAGCAGGTCACAACTGTTCTTAACCCAGAAGCCAAGAAACTTGGAACATCTCTCCAGTTTCAGTCTTAGTGGCTCCAGAAACAGAGAATTGGCTGCATGCCATTCTCAAAGCAAATCCAAGGGGAGCAGCACTCAGTTCACTACATTGTCTGTTTATGTGTAAGGGTATATCCCCAGTATGTACCTAGGACTGGGATGTGTTGATCTCCAAGCCTGTGGAGATTTAGAGATCACAGTGTGGTAGGCGAGTCTTTCACGTGTCATCTTCCTCCAGCAGTCCATAGATCTGCAAGGGCAAAGACAAGCTTCCCCTCCCTGTATACTAAGATGTGTGTATGCATTGGTGGTGGATGAGACTGTGTGTGAAAGAGCATGCATGTATGAGTGTGGGCATACATGCATATGCAGCTCCTGCCTTCCTTAGCCAATACCAGATGTGACTGTCCAGACCAAAAATGTTGCCCACCTCTACCTCTGGGTATCAACATGTGAGTCTAGGAAACACAGGCTGTAATTCTTTATTCAGGAGTAATTGGATACTTCTGAATAAATATAGGACTAGGCTGTATTTTTGCTCCAAGTGCAGTGACAGAATCAGGTTATAAATCATGTTGTGAACTGCTAGGTCCCATAGGAAACCCACATAAATTGGTTCCATATGACAAAATTTACATAATTTTGCTTCGGAATAGCAGGTGTCAGACTACTTGTACTAGTGTACAAGTTGAACTCATTCTGTACATGTCAGACATCACTGGCCAATACTCTGCATCTTGCTCCAGTTAAAACTTCTCCAAAACCAAGGTTGTGTTGAAGCAGTGATCTGGAAAGGAATTAATTTTCCACAGCCACTGCTTGGGTCTCCATAAAGAAGTCCATCTAGCACAGCTAAAACTGCAACTCTGTTGCCCTTTTGGTATCTCTTCTATGTAAATCATGAGGAGTTAATGGTGGGTTAAGCCTTTGGGCAGTCAGTCAGAGTTCATCTGGACAAAGACTAGAGTAAGATTTCTATGCTTTCTGAATGTGTGGATGTTCATTGGCTGTTCTGTGTTTTGGAAGCTTATTGAGATCTTCCTGCCCAGATGACCTGGTAATGGAAAGTCTTATACAGATAATGCAAAAGTCAGCTGGCCAGATGTGACCCCTGGAAGAAGTGATCCTCTGTTAATCTTTAATTGACTCACTGTCATCCTTTCCATCCTTCCAACATAGTGAAGTTGTGCCAATGCCCCCCAGCACCTCAGATACTTGAGCTGGAATAGGGAAAAATATCTTCAAATTTGTATTAAAAAATACACACACATGATGAAATGGATATGCAGTGTTGTAATAGGCAACTATTCAAACTCTGCAACATCAGCAACTGCATTTGAAAGACTGGGGTGAAGGATTATTTTTGGCAGGATCCTCATTGTCTCCAAGGCAGTTCGTCTGGGAAGCATGCACCTTGGAAGGGGATTTCCTTACTTGTAAAACTGGCTGATGATGATTCAGTCTCTCCAACTGAACTTCACCATTCTCTTTGAGAGGTGAGAGGCGACTGTACAGCATTGGCAAAAAAGTTGTGGCATTGGCCAGAGAACTGTTAGCACTGCTTCACTGTGGTGAATGCCTTTGCACTCACCTGAACGTTGTACAGTTGATACAACATTGTTGTGCCCTAAATATAAATGATAGGCTGGATCAATACAGGGATCTTTCACTACAGAATTATAGCACTACAGCATACTTGTATATTTCACTTTTAACTGTCATAGCAACATCCTGTGGAATATAGGGATTTGAAGAGCCACTAGAGCTGTCCGGGTGAGAAACCTAAATTGTTGTTATGTGCTTTCAAGTAAACTCTAATACTGTGGTTCTCAACCTGTGGGTCCCCAGATGTTCATGGACTTCAGCTCCCAGAAGCCCTGAGCATTGACCATAGTGGCTGGGGCTTCTGGGAGCTGAAGTCCATGAACATCTGGGGACCCACAGGTTGAGAACCACTGCTCTAATACATGATGACTCTACTTGTTGTTGTATGCCTTTAAATCATTTCCAGCTTATGGTAACCCTAAGGCAAACCTATCACAGGGTTTTCTTGGCAAGATTCATTCAGAGGGAATTTGCCACTGCCTTCCTTTCAGGCTGAGAGAGTGTGACTGGCCCAAGGTCACCCAGTGGATTTTCATGGTTGAGCGGGAATTCAAATCCTGTTTTTCAGAGTTGTAGTCCAACCTTCAAACCCCTACATCATGCTGGCTCTGGTGACTATACTACTCATAGGGTTTTCTTGGTAAGATTTATTCAAAGGAAATTTGCCATTGCCTTCCTTTTAGGCATAGAGAATGTAACTTGCTCAGAGTCACCCTGTGGGTTTCCATGGCTGAGCAACAATTCAGACCCTTCCCTAAAATGCAAATTCCAGGGTTTTATAGGATAGAATAATGGTATAAAGTGGAATTATGGTGCTGCAATTATGTAGTGTGTTAGGGTCCCGAGGGGAGAAGCATTCTGGCTTTCACTGTTTAGTTAAGAGAAAAGCTGGAAAAATCTTCAGAAAGCACATTGGGAATGGGAAAGTACTATGTACCAGAAGCTAAAAGAACAGTCACTGAAGTGTTCTTTCTTTCCTGTCTCTCAGGAAAACAGAAGTGTTTATAAATTATTAACCAATGGGAGGAGGAATCCTTCCCAATGCAAAAGTCTGTGCTAATTGGCCTACTTTCCCATCGTGTAGCAGAAGTAAAACAAGTAAAACAAAGAGTAAAAAACAGAATGAGGATCAAATGGCAAAGTGCCTTTTAAGATTCCTTTGTTTAGAAGTATTATTCAAAAGGTATTGTTTCTGTGTAGAATAAAACCTCCTGGGCTGCTGGGTGGTGGCTTGGGCTGGGGGACAGTCTTCTGCTTTGTGAAATAATTGTGTTTCATGTAATTTAAAGATTAGAATATGACTCATTTCATCTTATTCTATGTGAGAGAAATGGGTGAAGAATTAGTTCCTAAATCTCAAAAGAGACTGTGGCACTAAGTATGAACCCTTTATTTTTCTGCTTTGCCTTTTATGTGCATGCTGCTATTGTTCCAATTTTCCTCCAAGGAGTGTAGGGCATGTCTAATTCTCACTTCTCTCCATCTCTGCTTTATTCTCACAGCAAATATAGGCAAAAACTGGTAGAGAAAACAGAACAGGAAAGAATGGTTCCTTAGATCTAAGTTATCTAATTATATCTATAAATTATAACTCAAGGTTCCTTTCATACTTTACATATATGAAGAAGGAAACCTGTGTGATGATTACAGAATATGACTGTAGTAATGCCACTGATTCCACTTGGGATGATATGTAGGTGAGTCACCTGTGCCCCGTGGCTGCTGGTGGCTTCCATGTCAACCGGGTGGTGAACTTGCTCCAGGTTTTATGCCAAGATTTATAGGAACTATCCAAAGCACTGAACCCATTTTGAGGGTAGTGTTTAGAACCTTGGATAGCTCCTTTAAATTTCAGACTAAAACCTAGAATGGATTCACTGACATGGAAGCGACCAGCTGCCACCGCAGTCTCATATGTGAGATGGAGATGCCTGAGGAGAAACCCTTACATGTGATCAGCTGCCCTTGGCCTAGAACTCCATGCAGCTGGAACATCCATGCAGTTGAGGGCCCTGATGTTGTGCATGATCAGAGGCTCCTTGTCAAATATTTGTGCTCAGTTCACAGGCGTCAGAAGTTCAGCTAGGTCAAGTGCACAAGGCTGGGGTAGGAGTCATTGGTGGATCTCCATTTCCCAGGCATCCCATGGGCTCTGAATGCATGTAAGAAGCTCAGCTTGGATGGAAGCTGCTAAAAGCGTTTCTAGTTCTCAGCAAGTTGACAGAATAGGTACACTGTGTTACCACTTAGATGTTGCTAAATGACCAGGTAGGCCAAATTTGAGTCAAAATAATGTTTTATCCTGGATGGCGTATTTCCACCCTATTTAGTATGCACTGTCTTTATAGGGCGCATGGGTTGACCAGGAGTGTGTGAGACAGAGTATGGGAGTTCCCTATGACAGTTTTCATTCCTCTCACGAATCCATCTACACAGTCCTGATTGTCCCGTGCACAGCAAGCAAGTGATTGAAGCTGAGGGCAACTAATTCGAGATGACTTAAGTACTCTACTGCAGATGGCAAATAACTCCCAAGCATCTGTGCAGGAGAAGGGGAGGGGAGGGCTCATTTCTGGTCACAAATCTGACCACCAGCAAACCTGTGCAGCTTAGATTTTAGGTGCTTGTGCTTGCTCCTCAAGTCCCAGAAGAGGAGAATTAAATGCATAACAAAAACGTAAATAAAAGCAAGCAATTTCCTATCCAAGGGAGTCAGGCATGGGATTTCAGGAAGAGTATACAGTCCTTTCTCCACATTAATGGGTTTGACCTTCGCAAACTTGATTATTCGCAAGGTGCCTGCTTGCCTCTGCCCATTTCCCCCCTCTCATTCCCCTGGCTTTTCCTCAGGCACATGTGTCTTCCTTCCACAGACCTGGGCAAAAGGCAAATGAATGGCAGGGGGCAGCTCTGCATGCATAGAGGGTGCATGCATGCGTTCTCCAGTCATGTTGGGATAAGGCACATGTGCACACCTTCTCCAGGGACATGGCTGCCCCCACCCATTTGCTTGCCTATTGCCTTGGTACCTGGAAGGCAGTGTCCTCGGGCATCTGAAAGGCAGTGCGCCTGGGCAAAATGCAAATGAAGGGGAGGAAGCATGCATGCATGCATGCCTTCTCTGGGTTGGTGGTTGCCCCTTCCCATTCAGTTGTCTATTGCCTGGGTGCCTGGAAGGAAGGCAGCATACCTGAGCAAAATGCAAACGAATGTGGGGGGAGCCCTGGAATGGAATGGGAGAGGGAGCGCTCACTTGGGCAAGGGGTGTTATTTGTGTTTCTTTTACTTTTGCAAGGGTTTTGTGCCCCAAAACCTTGCAAAAGTCAAGGGGCCACTGTAAAAGTACCCCAAGATTCTGCTTTCTTTCTTTTTAAAATTATATTTGATAGTCCAGAAGTGCAAAAGCAGAAGCTACACAGTGCAGACGTGTGCGTGCAAAATTGTTTAAATTTGCATAATGTCAACAGGTTACAGGGCTTTGGTGAAGATCCTGTCTTAAAGCATAAACTATAGATTACCATAGATCTCAGATCACTAAACAAGAAGAAAACATTCTGCCATACCACCATCACAGTAAACATACTTTCTCTCTTTTTCTTTTTCTCTCTGAAACACACACAAATGGACACTGTAATTAATAATAACTTTGAAAGTTTGCTTGAAAGAACTTCAACTAGTTTAGGAGTAGAAAATGATCATCCCTGATCATTAGCCATGCAGGTTGGGGCATATGATACTTGGAGTCCAGCAGGATCTGGAGGGCCATGGGTTCTGCACCAAGCTTCCTTCTTTTTAGGTTGTCAAAGTCCTGCTCTCATTTTCCCTGGCAGTACCTCAATTTCATGCTGTTTTGAAAACAGGGCTTTCTATTTCAAAGAAACTGCCCTTTCTCCCAGTTATTTAAACCTTTGTCATTGGAAAATGGGTGGTAGATGACATGAGCTGTGTCTGCTTTGGGTCTTTTTCTCATAGTATTTTTAGTTGAGAAATGGACTTCCTGACCCTGTTGTTTGTAGCGCTGCGCGTGAGAGTTCTGCATTGTTAGGCCACAGTATGCAAAGGGAGTACAATCCCATGCAAGTTCCAGCTGTGATTATCTGATCTCTTCCTATTTTGGGAACGGCTGGGTGTTTCCATGTCCCTTGAGTTAGTTGTGTTTTGCCTTCTCGCCTTTGTCTAATGTACTTAAGAGTATGGAAAGAACTTGGATGTGTGTCAAATCCTTATTATTGTTGTTTTGGTTTCAGTGCTTTAACTTAAAATGAATAGGTTCCTGCCTTCCCTCCTGTAAATATACTTGTGGAATATTTGTGTACACATGTGGTTGCATTTTCTCTTTTCCCATTTAGATCTATCAGCTCCCTTTTCCCACCCACCCTACAACCCCCAACAAAAGCCTTTGTTTATTTAGGACAGCTCCGTAGCTATATCACCATCTCCAGAGTATGTCTAAGCATTGGTTTGAAATCTGCATGACTGGGTTTTTAGCCTAGGGTTGAGTTTACAACAAGGAATTTATTAGTGGGTTTCACCCCTACCCTCATCCCTGACCATGAAAAGAATCCATATGTCCAAAGGCATGTACATGGCTGGCCTGCTCTACCATTAAGCAGATGAGGGAGCTGCCTTACATGGTGTATGTAAGGAGAATGGCTGTCCTCCGAACTTCCTTCTGAGCTGCTAAGCCATTCCTTTCTGCTGGAGGACAGAGCTGTCTGTACCACATGGCCTATTCTGCACCTCTGCCCATGTTTTTGAGATAGATGCAGTTTGCCACTCTGGTTCATTTATGGACATAGAAAAATAGTGGGGGATCTTTAGTTCAGCCTGCAAAAAGTTGTGGGCCAGCTCTGTGCACATACATTGGTATTTTAGATGATTGCCACCTTTTAGATCAAGGATCATAGAATTATAGAGTTGGAAGAGACCCCAGGGCCATCGAGTCCAACCCTCTGCTATGCAGGAACACCCATCAAGGCATTCCCAGATGGCCATCCAGCCTCTGCTTAAAAACCTCCAAAGAAGGAGATGCCACCACACTCCGAGGCAGCATATTCAACTGCCAGACAGCTCTGACCGTCAGGAAGTTCTTCCTGAGGTTCAAGTGGAATCTCCTTTCCTTAGCTCGAATCCATTGCTCCTTGTCCTAGTCTCTGGAGCGGCAGAAAACAAGCCCGTTCCCTCCTCGACATGACATCCCTTCAAATATTTAAACATGGCTATCATGTCCCCTCCTAACCTTCTCTTCTGCAGACTAAACATACCCAGCAACCAAGCTGTTCCTCATAGGGCATGGCTTCCAGAACCTTCACCATTTTGGTCGCCCTTCTCTAGACACGCTCCAGCATGTTGATATCTTTCTTGAATTGAGGTGCCCAGAATTGGACACAGTATTCCAAATGAGGCCTAAACAATGCAGAATAGAGTGGTAAATAGGATGGACAACCTAGTGCCCTCTAAATGTTTTGAAGCTCCTCACCATTGGCCAGACTAGTTGAGGCTCATAGGAACTGTAATCTAAAACACCTGGAGAGCACAAGATTGTCTACTCTATTTAGACCTTTGTATTCCTTCATTACATTATTTTAATATCCAGTGTGATGTAGTGGTTTGAGAGTTGGACTTCAAATCCCTGTTCAACCATGGAAAGCCATTGGGTGACCTGGATTTGACTTCCCGGGAAGAAGAAAAAAAGACAAGATAAAGGCCTTACCAGTACTTTCCCTTCAGACAGGGAAGAGCAGAGTTCTGGGCTCCTAGCTACTTCTGGTTGCCATCTTGAGAAAGGAGGGGTAGGAACAAAGGGAACACCTGACCAAACAGCAGCCATTACACAGCAGAATGTGCAGCCACATGGCAGGGAAAACATGCCTCCGGTGGGGGGATGGTCACTCAAAAGGAGAAAATGTCCATTTTAAACAGAAGCCTCACAGAGAATGCAAGGGAATGGGAAGAGGAAAATGGCTGGGGAGGCAAGGATGTACCTTGTGAATAATCAAATATGAATGTGGAGAGAAAACTGTATTTCTTTTAAAATGAGAGCTTTCTGGCCCCCATACCTTGTTTACTAAGTAGAATTGCTTTCTCAGCACCCTCCTTATAGTATAGTTCAGGGGGCAGTTGTGTTCTGTTTAAAGGAAATGTAGCATGTGTTCACCGCTACTGTAGAAGATTCAGCAGTGAAAAGGAGATGATGTCCTCCCTGGTAGGTTTGGGGCATATCAATGCAATTTCCTGGCCCCAGAAGTTCTACCCATCCCACTATACACAAACATCTGGGAGTAAGCCCAGTCGAATTTTACAGGGACTCTACAGATTTAAATCAAATCCACTCTGGGTGTGGGACTTGTGAGCTTAACAGATGCTGCTGGATTGTAGTTCCTAGCAGCTCTGACGAGCATCACCAGAATTCTGGGAAATACAGTCCACCAGCTGCTGAAGAGCTACATGATTCTCACCTCTGACTTCTCATGTTACAGTTGCCAGTTGTACAGAGAAGTGCACTGCAGTGACCAGGAAAGCTTCATCCAAAGATTTCTAAATGGAAAACCTCATAGTGGGATAGTTAAATAAGATCCAAAATATTCATTGCCGACTCCTTTTGAACTGTATAACTGCACTTTCCAGTTCCTTCCTTTAGGCTTTTCATCTTTCTTCTGTTATTTTATCATAGAAGTTATGCAAAGCTCTTTTGAATGTAGCTTGGACAATGGGGACTTTCTGGAAACCAAATGTGTCCACTTAATAATCTCCTGTCTCAATATTTTCAAAGAAGAATTCTAAAGAAGATGGAAATGCTGTTGATTTATGCCTATAAAAAAGAGAAACCAAAAAATGATAAAAGATTGCAGGGTTGCTTGTTTTTTTTCTTGCTTGCTTTTTGTAATGGTGGATACTTTGACACACATCTCATTTATTTATACACAAGTGAAAGGACAGAGGTCTCTTAATCAAAGCTGATCTTGCTATAAAGGAAGGAAATTAAGCTATTGTGTTTGAGGCCAACTTGTCTCCAAAATTAACATCCTCAGTGAGCTGAGAGGCTTTTAGCACGTCCTTTTAAACTCATGGCTGGAAAACTGATTACAGCTGTGTGGTATGCAGTATGTCTTTATGTGATCCGTGCAGGGTGCTATAGAAAATCTGGGAGTCGAAAGGGTGCTTCCTACAGTGCATAGTATGGGAAACTAGCTGTCCGGGTTGCACAGTTCATATTGGTCCTGAACTGTGCCCTGTCTGTTCTAGAGTTACAGATAGCAGTATTATACTCTCCAATATTTCAGAGATGAAAACCAGGATGCGTGTGTAACATCAGAATGTGATCAAGATGGCAAAAGTGATTAATAAGGAATAACACACGGTTAGGAGAGGCTGCAGCAGTTCATTTTTGCCTGAGCCTACTGGGAAGGGTAAGATTCCACATGTTCTTCCCTTCTCTTTCTGGCTGAGTTGATTGAGTGTGGGGTACTTTTGCATTTTCAACTCAGTTTGTAGAAATTGAAAAAAAGTGAGGACAAAAAGGGAAAGCGAGAGGAAGAAAGAGAAACTGGGACATTTTAAAAGCAGCTCAAAGAGTGGGAGGACAGAAGATTAATCAGGACTGTCCCTGCCAAATTGGTACAGTTGAATGGCATGCAATATGAGCTGAAGTATATGTTAACCCTAGATTGTGGACACCAGAAATGCTGAAACAGCAGTCTTAATAACTGGAATTAGAACCATCTCAAAAGGCCTGGAAATTCACTTTGTTTCTTGTCCTCAGTGTGTATGAAGGAAATTTAACTCGTATAGAATATCTTCTGAAGAGCCAAGTATCAGCAAGAGCTCACAGCTGGAGGGAGGAAGAAAAAATTGGGGCTAGAAAATATTTTCAAGCACCTTCTTATTCCTTTCTTACCATCTCTTCTGTATATTATTCTGGGGCCCTGCAGCCATCCATTTCTTTCTAGCTAGTCAAGCTGCCATTTTTTTTTTAATGATGTCATATATTGTAAAGGTTTTCTTTGACTTCTTTGACACAGAACTAGCACATGGATAGAGTCAATAGGTTAGGAATACTGCTTTGCATGGAGAAGATGCCCTGTCTGAAACCTAGGAGAGCTCTTGCTACTCAGTTTAGACATTGCTGAAGTCCAACGATCCATGGTCTTAATACAAGGCAGGTTCCTCTGTTTGTTTCTATGTTTGTTAGAACAACTCATTTGTAAAGAGTTCCCCTACTCAGAACACTTCAGAGTGTTTTTGCATTTCTTTTCATACACTTTGGATTCACCCCTGTAGTTCTATTTCACTAAATACTTTTTTTATATTCTAGATGCATATTCCAGATGCATGTGTGTAGTGAAGCAGAAATAGTGAAGGTCTACCTTTGCCATGCACATGTTTTGTTGATGGGTCTTGTAAATATGCCTGTATGCTTATACTTCATACAGCTTTCCAGATCTGGACCTCTGTCCAATGACTTGTCCTAGCTAGTATAGACTCGGTAAATCTGTGGGATTTACCTAAGTGTTGACTGATTATTCAGCAATTGATTCAGTTGGTCTACTCTCAGTGGAGCTTGCAACTGAGTTTAATCAGTTCTTCTTAGTTTCTTCGAAAGGTATGCACATGCCAATGAGTGCAGTAAATTCAGGAATGCCAGCAGACAGGTGTACAATATTTGCTAGAGTTGCCAAACTGAAAACTAAAGAGGGCTTGTGTGCTTGTGTAGAAAAGGGAATTTCGGAAAGTGTTGCTTATTACCTGGTTGTGTGACAAGCACAACCTACTGAAATCCTTTATTCTGTACAACCATTAAAGATACAGAAACTCTATCCAGTTCTTGCTCTGGCAAGCCTACTATTTATGGGCTGTACCATGGCAATGCCATTAAATACACAACAGGAGCAGCCTACATGTATGCCGAGGATGACAAGAGACTTCTAGATAATCATATAATTCTAACAAAACCACGTCCCTCTGTTCATTATAGTTCTGAATTGCCCAGCTTATAGAAGCAGAGCTGCGTCTGCTGCTGCGTCTGCATGCGAACTAAAAATAGAATCTGTGCTTTACCTTAACAGCAAGTGGAAAATAATTGGCCATGGCCACAGCTGAGGTCTTCTGAGGAGCTGTATTCAAAGGCAGATGTTTACAGCATTCGTAATATTTTTTAGTTCATGCAATGCTCAAACCTCGTATGTTCTTTTAAATATACAATCTTTTCTGTACAAAACCAATATGTATGCTGCATTCAGCAGACATGGCATTTTGAAATAAAGTGCATTTGGATGGTGCCAAATTTAAAACAGCCATTGGGCCAAGCCAGTGCTACTCAAGTGATGGTCTGTGGCCAATTTCAAAGTTAGTTTCTGTTCCACAAGCCATTGCCTGCTGGTCCATGGCTGGTTTCCAGGAAAGAAAGAAAAACCCATCGTAGCCAATGGGCACAAAGGTGGTGCTAGTCACTGGTACAATAGAGGGAAAAACCAACATCAGATAGTTTGAGAAGCACTTAGGCAGGCCTTGCTTGCATATCATCAAATAGTTTGTGTGACCAAATTGTGTGACCAAAACAATCAAATAGTTTGTGTGACCAAATTACCTTACCATGCCTAATGCCCAAGAAATGTCAGCAAAACTCCCCTTTTGGAGTTCAAGCTACAGCTGCCGTGCTGTCCATAAGGTGGGCTTGAAAGCTCTGAGAATGTAAGAGAGGTTGGAAGTTGTGGAGAAAAATAGGGGAGAGAAAGGAAAACTAGTTAACAAACAGCTGATGGGTAGCTTGGTAAAACAGCTTAATAGGCAACAAGGAGGGGCAAAGATTAAAATTGGAGGTCAGCAAGCCAAAAGACAATGTTCAAAAGAAGTCTAAGAAGTAAACAAAGACCACCTGGCGAATAATGGATTGGTGGCCAGAATGAAACAAAGGAATGCTGACAATAAAATTCACTGGAGAGGGACACTCCAGAAACTGCCCTCCAGCTGTGTGCCATGAGCTTCCTCTTCATGCTCCTCCTTCCCATTGTTCCTTTTCTGTGCCACGTCCAGCCACCACTACTTGTATTGCAAGTGAAAAATACAGGCAAGGATGGAGAGGGGCAGCAGTGAAGCAGGGGGAAACAATGTAGTAAGTGAATATGCTATTTGTTCTTGGAGAAATGCCATAAAATTACACTAAATCACATTCTTTAAAAAGACACAATGTAATTAATAACATTAATGCAATAAATTCATTGCTTTTAATGAAGTTTTATTGGTATAATTTGGCTTCTGCTTTCAGAAGTCAGCTGAACTCAAATTATTTGACTTGAAATCCTTCAGTATTTTGAGGCTATCTCATTATATTTCATAATTAACAAAGGCTTCCTGTAAGTAAAGGAAATTGTGAATGAAACAAATGACCTATTTTTCGGTACAAATGTATTCCTTGATGGCATGCCAGTTCCTCAAAGGACACTGTTTATGGCAAGAAATATCAAAGAAACAAAGAATCTGTGATGAGTATTTGGGGAAAACAGAGCTTGAGAGAAGGGGGTATTCAGTCATAAAGTATTACAATCAAGCTATTGCACTTGTAATTTGAAAAATTCTACAGACTCTGCATTTCTGAGGAAGAATGGGGAAATATGACTGTAGAATACTGTCCCAAGGAATATTTCAGTTGTTACTGTATTTGTCTGATTTCTATAAGAATGTTTGGTTGGTTTGGGTGTTTTTACAATATAATGATTTTTTGAAGCCTGACTTGAAACACTAAGCTGCTTGTCACTTTGCCTTTGAATTTGGCATCCACAATGCTTTTTGAAGCCTTCTTGCTTCCAGTATGCTAACTATCAAAACTCATTTTTCTCTCTCAGCTGACTGTGTTTTCCTCTAGCTATCAACACCAAACTGCTTCCTGCTAATGCTAGTAAAGGCAAGAAGCATCTTCTAGACCTTAATGAGGTCATGGTGGGAAAATCACCTGCTCTACCCTGTGGGATTGTGTCAGCATGCACAATTGTTCTACTAGTCATGCCCATGCAGCTCCCCAAAATCACTGTACTGCATCACATATTAAGGAGAAGCAACTGTCTGACCAGTGTATCCCAATTTCTGTGATATGTAACTTAACTAGTTGACTGTGGCATGTGTGTGCGTCTGTGAATGTGAATGTGCATGCGTGCATGCGTGCATGCATGTACATGCTGGGCATGTACTAAAATTGAAATATGTGAAGAGGATATAATTGTGTTGAAAATATGCTAATGTAAGATGTACACACAGGTTGAGGAGTCAGTCTTTTTATCTTATGAGTGACTCAAGTCTCTGGCAGAGGGGCTATGATGATGTAGCAAGGCAAGGGGACATTATCCTCTCAGAGAATGGGTACCTAGTGACTCATTAAACAAAAATGCAGGAAATAAAGCTCACTGTGTTCATGACCTTCTGGAGGGAACAATTTTGAATAGAGAAGCAGGGGCACAGTGTGTGTACTTGATCCTTTCCTGCTAGCCATTCAGATCTGACTATATGGCTTTACTCCAGTGGATGGAGATGCTTTCAGATGCATTTTGGTAGCTGTGATTGCAAATTCGCCCCATGGTGGTCAACATATACAGTCTAATTTGGGGTTACAATTTTGTAGCGGGGGAAGGGCAGAGGATAAATGGAGATGACCGTCTTGGTTATAAAGTATTTAAACAGGATTTGCAAATTTTGGGTTGTCTGGTGGGCAGATATGGCTCGGTCTTGCCTTTCTTCTGTAAGCACTGTGGAGATTACAAGCAATCTTTTGAGGAGGACTAAAAAAATATGGCAACGAGTAGCAAGCTAACAAGCACATTTGTGAACTCAAGGGCTTTGAACCTGGATTTTCCTCATCTACATCCAGTACTCTAGTACATTCTCAAAAGAGGCCATATCTCCCATGAGGGAGCTCTGACACATTTGAAGGGTTCACAGACTGAAAACTGTGAGAAGGGGAACCTCACGGGTTTATGGGGACTCTGGTAACTGAACCAATGAAATACCCAAGCAGCAACCTTAACTGGAACCAATAGTTTGCCCCTATTTATAATATCTTTCCAAAACACAATTTGACAGTTTCCATGACAGAATCCAAGAACAGAATAGATATTGCAACAAGATATGACCTCTGACTGTCATTCTCTAATTTGGAGCCTGGCATCCAGAAACTTTCAGAAAAGCACCAAACTGAAGGGATCACATTAAGGCTGATAGAATAGATGCTTAATTTTGTAAGTCTTTTTTTTTAATTATCCAATATGTCAAGAATGCTCAAGTTTTCTTGGTGTTCAGTAATAAATTGTTTTATGTCTATCCGTTCATGTTGTATCCCTCTTTGACAGGGGGGCCTTGAAACCTGGGAAAAGCTGCAGCCACACCAAGATGATGATGATGATGATGATGATGATGATGATGGTGATGATGGTAGTGCAAGAGAATGTCTCTCAAACATTTTACCTTGGAGGAACCTTTGAAATAAGTTTCATGTCTCAGGGAACCCTTGCATAAAACTTATTAGATCTACAGCTCAAATTTTTTTTTTCTTCCAGTTATCATTTGTTGTGGAAACCTAGTGACTTCTCACAGAAGGTAGGGTTCCAGAGAATCCTGGTTGAGAAAACCTGCTCTAGAGTCTAGATTATTCCAGTACTGTACAGCAGAGCGTACAGCTGACAAGAATTGAGAAGCCACATCCCCCCTCCAGGGGGCCTTGGATGGACACAACCCACAGCATCTCCCCTTCCAAGATTCCTCCAGTACCAGGGGACCTATGGGTATGGGGGCAATTTTGCTGTGTTTTCACCCTCCTTCAGTTGTTAGAGGCCGAGAAGAGGCCTTTTTTAAAAGAACAAAGAGCAACCTGGAATTTCCTGTTTGAAAAAAGGTTCCTCCTTGGTTTATAACCACTGAGGGGTTGAAAACACTGTAAAATTGCTACCAATCCCTCCAGAGGGGGGAGAAAGTTTTTTTCACAAATTTGGGGAGAGCTAGGAGTGTATAGGCCTGTAAACCTGTCTTGGGGGGCCAATGTGGTTCACAGACTGTACTTTCCCCCTCTGCTTTAGAATCTAGACTCTGTATCAAACTTAAGAGCATCTTTTACATGACAAGGGTATTTGCTCTGTGTTTATTGTTGCCTACTGAAGGAAGCCTGTATCTGTAATACAGAGGTGGGGAAATTCAATGTGTCTGGGAAGGCAGTTTTAGGCTCCTGGACCTGGCCATGGGCCACTTCTACCTCCACTGTGCATTCCCAAAATTCAGTGTTAATAAGGGTTGGTAGAGTGAAAACTAGAAAAAGCTTCTCTATCTTTGATGGTTATATAGAAGAGAAAATTTCAGGAGGTGTTGCCTGTTACCTGATTTCATAATGAGTAACACCTAGGAAATCCGCTCTTTTTCACAACAGTCAAAGGTACATGAGCCATCTCTACTTGTCAACTTGGCATCCCTAATTGTTATACTGTTATTGAAAAGGGAGGAAAGCTTCTACAGTTGATCTGTTTAGGTTTAGTATTCATGAATTTGATTATTTGTGAGTTTCTCCAACCTCTGCCCCCCCCCGCCCCAACCTCAGGTGTTTCTTTTCCTGGGGAGCCTTCCTTCTTAGCAGTTCCAGTCAGACCACAAAACCCTTTAAAAACCTGCCTTTGGTGCTCCTCCTCCTCCAACAGCTCCTGCTTGGCCAGCTAAGGATAGATTGCAGCTCAATTTGTCAGCACCACAAACCCTCTCCTGATGCCCCCCATGCCTAAAGAAGGAGATGAGTGTGAGAGAGGAGGTATAGGGCCACGATGCCCAACCCAACCATTTTCCTTTTCCTCACCTGGTTTGGACCTTGGGTGCCCAACCTCCCCACTATGCCTGAGCCCCCTTCCCACAGACAGATAGACAAACACACACAATTTTTCAACTTTTGTGGGAGTCCTGTACCCCTAACGTTAACAAATGTGGAGGGCTGGCTATACTTGTTTTATCATGAAAATACAGGTTTCTTTAAACACACACACACACACACACACAAACCCTCTTCAGGGTCATTCTTCAGAATCCTACCCTTAAGTTACTTGCCACCCATCTTGGTGTTTTTATTATAAGACATTTATTTGGATCCCCATTGAGGCCTTATGGCATTCCCAGACCATTGGTGTTCATGTGGGCTCGTTGGTAGCAGGTAGCTGTAAGGATCCCAGAGCACACATTCAGTCTGGGCAAGAAGTACTGAAAGAGAAAAGGTTCTTGTTTACACAGGAAGAGTACAGTAACTCTGTATCTCTATAGATCTCTACAGATCCAGAGTGTAAGTTTATAGAGTAACATTATTTTTCCTTAATATTATCATTCAGACTGCTACATCATTTAAACCTTCATCTCTCCCCCTTCCCTATTTATCCCTGCCACTTGCCCCTCTTTGATTGGAATTGCAGTCTTTCTGAATATTCTAAAAACACTGATTGACTGCCTTGTCTCTGGAGAATTAAACCTTTTGTGATACCACCATTCCAAAAATCTGGGCAATGTACCAACACATTAATTAACAGAGGCTCTGCCAGTGTCTATAAAAATGGCTGGGAGGGATAGGCAGGGGGCTCACTTCTGCTGTGTAAAGGATATGCAAAACCAGTATACATTTCTGTCTCTCACAGTTCTAGATGTACACAAATCCTTAAAGACATTTGTATCAGTATATTTACAGTCTACGTTTTAGATGTTTGATTGTCAACCACAAAATAATGAGACCAGACACTGAAAATTTGGGTTAAATAAGTATTTGGTTTAACCTCCTTAAGTTGTGTTGGCCTGGAAATGGAGCACAAGGAGGAAACAACTTGATGTGGGTCCAGTTGAGGCCAGGTGTCACTGTATGATGACCTACTCAGTCATCCTACGGATGAAGACACCTCAGCCCCAAGGGCAATCCAAAAATCTTGGGTTGCTCCCCGACTTAACATCATTGGAAGGTAACCCAGGGAGCTCCCACCCAAACTTCAGAGCCCTATAAGTGAAAGCCCAAATCCCAGGTTAACCTCAAGGGTAGCCTCCACCCACTGGGATGCAGAACCCTAAAGAGAGATTTCCAGAGCCAACACCAAAAGGGTTGCCAAAGGTGATCACCGGGGTCTTATGTTCTCCTTCTGCTGTCTTCCAAAGCCTATTAATGACACCACATAGAGACAGTTCTCCAAGCCCATCAGATCCAGTATGGAATGGGGTGGGGGGAAGAAACAGGTGAAAGTGGGGGAATCTCACTCTGGCCCAAGCAACCAGATGAATTTCACACTATACTGAGGGCTGAGGGCAGAAGAGTGGGTCACATTGAGAAGATATAAGAGAGCTTGTGAAAGGGCAATATGGCTTGAACAGCATACTGTCCCATCCGTGGTCCCTGTCAAGTTCTGTGATCTGCCTCCAGGTGCCAGTCACCACTCACCCTTGGGTCTGTCATGGAGACCATCAAATAGTTATCTTCTCCTCCAGCATTGTTTGCTGTGGAGGTCCAAGTAAGTATTGTTGCAAGAAACATTAATACTATCATACAGGTTTGGAATTTTCTGAGTACATGACACTTGCATAGAAAGGAATTGATTCTACTGGACAACACTGACTGTAAAAATGTACAGCTGTCCCTTCCTTCCTTCTGCCCCAAGAGCAATCAGAATAAAATGTCTTTTGCTAGCATGATCTTAAAAGACCCAATAATTTTCACATTGCAGTTCTATTGTCAATTTTCATTTTGATTTAGATAGTGTTTTTTTTGTTTTTGTTTTTTAAAAACTCTTCTATAGCCCTGGGTTTGAAACGAGATAGTGAAGTTCCAGGTTTTAATTTAGTTATTGGCTCTTACTTTGAAGATGGAAGGAATAATCTTTGTGAGTTCACTGATATGTAATGATTATCTAAGGGTGTTTCCTGTTTAGTAAGATAATAACCATATCCTGGGTTGAATTAAGCCTGAGGTTGAAAGGAATTCGTCCAGATTATTATTAGGAAACTAAGGAGAATTGGTCTCAAGTTACTTGTATTTCTCCCACTGCCCTGCAGCTGAGATTTTAAATAGAAAGTGTGTGACCCTTTGGAGGTATTGATTTTGTGTTTCCTACTGAAGCACAGACTACTATAGCAATTCCACATGCTCTTGATCCACCAAGAAACAGACATTTTTGGCTGATGAGATAGCTGTGAGTTTGTACATAGAGTATGAGCTTTAATTGGACTAAGATGTTCAAATACATTTCTTTTGCATATGAAATTAATTGGGGTATGACTCTTCCCTGTTACAGAAAATGCTTTAGAGCCTGGACAACTTCTCTATATTGAATGTGAAGAAATTGTAAGAAAAATTATGTTAAAAGCTCTGTATTCCAAAGAATAAGCCCAGATGACATTTCTGAATAGTGATGCATTGCAGTGCACTGTATGGAAGAGTATCTTTCAAGGCTGGGGTTTATCTACTTTTGTAGATATTTCTCTACCTTTGTGCCTATTAATAATGCAGGGAACTCAATGAACTATCCCTACAGGATTGAATCTATGTGGGTAGTGGTTCAGGACCCCATTGCCTGGAGGGCTTCCAAATACAGTGCCACCCTTAGTTGTAAACTTTTAAAACAGGCGGGGCATCCTGCCAAGAAAGCTGCATTCATGGTCAGTATATTCATTTTTCCAGAGGTTTTTTGGGTGGCCTCTTACAGGGCAGAGATATGCCAGAGATATAGTCATGTCCATATGCTAGGCATGAATACAGCTGCACACTGCCTTTAGCCCAATACTTTAAAAATAGGCCTTCTTGATATGTATGTTGGGGGGTGGGACTCATCTTACCATCCCTGAACTGTATCTCATAAATAGTTTCATCACTTTGGAGATCTCCTTTACAATTTGAACTAAAATCCAGCGCACATTCACTGAACGCACCAGTACATGTTGAAATGGGCAGGATGAGCAAGTATATCCTTCCTCTTCCTCATGCATTCTCCCTCCCTTGGACAGGATTATAAACAAATAGTGAATCAAAGATGACATATTTTCAAGTTTTTTTTCCATCTGTCCTCCAGTCCCATTTGTACAACAATATTGTATAATAGCTCTTAAACCTAAATAACTATTTGAATTTATTATTATCATGATGATTCTGCAGTATAATGACTTTTACATTGATTAACTCATCCAAAGGGACAGTCAAGTGGGATGCAGTCTTCCAGACAACTGTTGGTGTTGTGTGCCTTCAGGTCCTTTCCAATTTATGGTAACTCTAAGGTGAACCTATCATGAGGAATCAAATCCTAGTCTCCAGGGTTGTAGCCAACACTCAAACCACTGCTACACCATTAAGATTTATGCTCAAGTGTGACCTTTGTCACTTCATTTCAGGGTTTAGATCCAAACTGTACCAACCAGTTTAAGACTTGGAAAGTAAGAAGAGTTTCCAAAAGTGTATGTGGAGACAGCTCTTAAATTATAGCAGACAATCTAAGTGATAATCAACAGCCATGCTGAGAAAAGAGAAATCACTAAATTATAGTTGAGCTGCAAGGATCTCTTGAAGGCTTGTTAGTGCAAAAGAGAGATTAAAGAGCTAAACATGCGTATCAAATGTTCCGAGAAGACTGAAGTTACTGGAAGAGCACAAACTCTTTCATCAGCAGGTTTTTTTTTACACTGATTTTATGCTGAAACATTAAATCAAACCAGCTCTTAAGTCTGTGGTAGGATTAGCAATACCTTCTGAGTGTTTTATTTAGTGGTCTTTTAGGGCTTCATTGCTACTCTCTGCAGTTAATAGGCTCCTGTTTATTTAAAATAAAGACTGGCTAAGCTAAGTAACAAAATCTTTTTTTATCTGGTAAATGGGTGTTTTGCTAAGCCTGGGATTTCTGAGCAATTAAAGTAAGGGCCACCTGTGAGGAAAGGGAGAGAAGAGGAGAGAGAGAAAGAGAGAGAATGTGTATTTTAAGTTGCAGGTATTTGTTTCTTAAGATTTAATACTTCTAGCAAGCACTTGAAATGTACCTTCCTTGAGAAACAAAGTGTGTGCTATATACTCAACACAACATCTTAATATGCAAGCACAGCCATAGCTATGTGTTAAGAGTGTCAGAAACAACTCTTAGTAAAGATTAAGGGAATGATTGCTGATTTTACTCTTTGAGCCATGTGAACAAATAATGATCTAGTACTGTTCATCATACCTTGGAGAGTGTTTTGTGCAGAGCAAAGTGAAGGACTCGGTAACTTAGTCAATTTTGTGTATCTAAACAGACTGTCTATGAGATGTTCTGGTTTTGCACTGATTGTGAGATAGAGTCATCCTTAGAATTTTATAGTTTAATATTTGGCATAGTAACTTGTGAGGTTTAAGATTGTCCTGAGGCAATCAACAAGTAAATTAGAATTTGAGCAACATTGTATAAACCTGCTTCATACTCAGATCAACTTGATATCCGTCTGCTATCTGCTCTAAACAGGAGAAGATTTCTGCTGTCTTGAGCATTTTCTTGACAAACTGAAACAGATCTAAGAAAACTAGTTGCTGTTGTTTACTTTCAAGTTATTTCCAACAAATGGCAATCACAAGGTGAACCTATCACAGGGTTTTCCTTGTAAGAGTTGATCATAGAGAGTTTGCCATTAACTTTCTCTGAGGCTGAGAATATGTGACTTGGCCATGATCATCCAGTGGATTTCCCTAGTAGACTGGAGATTCAAATCGTGGTCTCTTGGAGGCCTAGTCGAATATTCAACCACCTTGCTGCACTGTCTGACTTACATTCAAACCACTACATCACTCTGACTATAGCTCCCCCCTCCAGGTGGGATGTAATGTTACCAAGCACTGACCTGAAGCTCTCTTAACTGGTGATACTGGATTTAATCTGGATCTTCTTGCATGCAGAGCATGTTCTCCACCATTGAGCTATGGCACTGAGCTACACTGTTGACTACGGTGCTCTGTACCACTGAGTTACTTAAGGACCATGCTTGCAAAAGAATGGAAAAGACATGGAGAAAATCAATAATGATCCAAAAGTCTCTTTGGCTACTGTTTGTGAATATCCTAAAGCAGCAAAAAATAAAATACTAGCATTACACAGGTAGCAACCTTGAGCAGGATGCTCCCCTAATGAAAGTGTCACAAGATATTGCTTGTCCTAGAACAGTGACTCTCAAAATTTGGTTTTAGAGCTGTTTGGGACTTCAAATCTCAGAACTTTTGGTCACTGGGCATCTTGGCTATGGCTTCTGGGAGACGAAGTACAAAACACGTAGAAGACCAAAGGCTAAGAACACATTAATTTGCCAAGCTGGTCAGGAGATGCCATATTATTACATGCAAAATCATCACATTATTGATAACTAGCATTGCCCGGGATTTTATTTTCTTATAAGTAATACTTGTTAGAAAGATTTGAGATCCTCTGTCTCTAATTCCCCAAATTGTCTTGTCCAGTACCTATAACTTTTCCCCATATTCCTCAATCCAATCTGTATTCAGAGTTATCAACATACAGAGGTCGGGTTCCTGAGGGAATACGTTGCCATCCTACTTGCTGCTAGGCCTTGTCTCCATAGCAACCAGCCTCTTCAAGAGACTGAGGCCCAAGAGCTCCCTGGCTGAGAATTCTAAAGGCCCCTCCCTAAACTGCAAACGCCAGGATTCCAGAGAATCTTCTTAGACAAGACAACCATATGAGGTCTTTGCCTGCAGCCAATCATATAAGGGCTTAGCCTGACACAGACAAACACACAAACTTTGACTTTTATATATTAGATCATTGCAATAAGTGTTTTTATTGAATAGTGGTGTTGCTGCTCATGTTGTTATCTGATGTTAGCAGTGTCATCAAGGAAACAAAAGCATAACTGCATAAATCCAAAAGCCATTATTTTCAGGTATTCTTTCATCTGCACACTATTAGGTCATATTTCATCTTGGTTTTTCCTAATGTGAGCTTGTAATATTGGAGTTCAAACTAGCTGACAAGGAATACTTTAACGAATAGATCTGTCGTTCTGTTGAACTTATGCAAAGAATGTTACCTTCAAATAAGTGTATTTTTGAAAGTATACAAATAAAAAACAAACCTAGGATCTGCAGTGATTGAAAGAAAGATTCTGTTTGAGCAAATGGATGAACTACATTGCAACAAAGCATGTGCTGGCATTTGCCATCATTTGGAAATTATTACTTTTCACCAGAATGGCCATCATTTCAAAAAAATTTCTACAACTCCTACTTGAGTTGCAAAGAACTGATTCTATATTTCTCCTAAACATTCTAGCAGTCCTGAATAGGATTCCATCAAGTGTTTTGTTGACGTTTAGTATCGAACTGCAAATCATAGTTATGTTATGGTGAAGGGAAATAAATATGTGATAACCAAACCTTCAGACTCACAATCTTATTTTCCTAGATAATTAGTAAGATAAATTATTCCCTTGCAAGTTCTCCCCCCCCCAATATGCCACTCATATCTCATTCCTCCTAATTATTCCTGTTTAATGCTGTATTGCCCTTTTTCCCTATCTGTAACCTGCCCACTTGGCCAGAGCATGCATAAACTGGTGTTGACTTGCAGGTTGCCCCTCATGCATCTGTGCTGAATGAGCACAGTTAATGAAAGCAAGACAGTTATCCGACTTCTTTGTGAAAGTGCAGAGTTGGAAGGACTGTTATCTGTCTCAGTTTAATCTTACCGAGGGGAAATGCATTAGCTCAGTGACAGAGCACACTCTTTTGCCCTTTTCGCACGGCATTTCTGATGTAAACTTGAGCATTGCGCACATGTGAGGAGTGGTCCACACAATACACTCACATTTGCACGACGCTCAAGGGCCTGATACGGACCGCACACACATTTTTTCATTTTTGGCTCGAAGCTAAAAATGCTGCCCTGTCGCACATCACTCCAGGGCCCCGTGTGCACTTACCTTGCGTGCAGAGCCTTGGGAGCTGGGCCGGTCATACTTCCTGTCTCAGTGCAGCCTGAGAGGTCCCAGGCTGCACTGCGAAAGGAAGAGGTGGGGCTCTTGTGCGAGCAGGAAGCTCATGCGGAGCCGAAGAAACAGGGAAGCGAGAGCCTCTCTTCAGAGGCTGCTCATGCAAGCCCCGCACCCCAGCACTGCGAAAAGATAAGGTGCGATAAGGGTCTTTGAATATAAAAGATCCCAGACCCACCTCCCAGATTGAGAGGGCTTAAGACTCTTACCTGAAATCCAAACATGCTATCAGTCACTAGACACTACTGAGCTAAATAGCCAGTGGTCTTAATGCAGCTTTATGTGACGTTGCTAGAGATAGCAACCTAAGCGTACCTATACTCAGTAGCTGCTAGTTTGAAGTTCATCTTAGTTTATCACCCATTTAGTAGTTCTTTCTCCTCCGTGTTTGAAGAGCATATGTTCCAGAGCTTCTCACCATGGGATGTTATAAAACATTTAGTGTTTGTAAATACACCTACTTAATATGTTTGTGTGTGGTTTTTTTTTACAATGACTAAGCCTGCTTTATTTCTCTGCTAGATGTTATGTGGGAGATGGGGTGGGGTAGAATTGGTTGTTGCTCACTTTCTGCTTACAAATACTAATTACTCTGCTTGTGAAGTATATTATAGTCTCTCATTCCCCAACAGATCTAGGCAGAATATGAGCTTGAGGATTCCAGAAGCTGTAATTCAAAAAGTAAAAATTTTAAAGCACTTCCTGAAGCATGTGTTTTTCCAACACTGGCAGTAACAAGGAGTACTACTAAGGTGAAACTATCCTTCCCTTTGCCCTCTTTTGATTGCATTGGTTAGAGATATAGAGCTGATAAAATCTGCCACAATACGTTCAGTTGAATTTTCTCGATCAAAAGATTTCCAAAGCCGTAGAACTTAGAACATTGTGGGTGTGATTACAATAATGAATTTTTAAAAAATCAGGAACAGATCTTTTTATCCAAGGGGTCTGTTTTTATGCTCTGACTGAGTCTAGGCCAGAACAAACAGATTCAGAAAGTTTCTGTCACATCTCACCACATTAACGCTGCACATTGTCATAAGGCAACCAAAAAGTTTGTGATTGTTTATAGCAGGGGGGAGGGAAACAACCTTATCTTCATAATGTTTTCTGAATGTTTCTGTCCCTTCATTCCCTCCCTCTTCCTGAGTCTTCCCACCACTTTCTTCCAGGGAGGGGTAGGAAAGCTAGTCTGTTATTTATTCGGTAAACTGGAAAGCCTTGTCTGCCTTTTCTGCTGCCTCTGTTAAAGTTCAAAGTTCCTGCTTATGAGAAGACAATCCATCAATGGAATGATTGTCCAGACTTCCAGAATGGCCTATATTGTGCTGATTGAGTTCAGCAGTTGGGCTTTCAGCCCACAAGCAACAAGGCCCATTGTTTTTATTTATTGTGTTTCATATCTTACAGAATGATGAGGAGACTTAAAATTGGATTCTTCAAATCTGTGATTCACTATAGCTTGGAAATGTTACTTTTTTTGCACTATAACTACCAGAATTCCCCAGTCAGCATGGCTACTGGACCCAACATGCTTGTGTTTTTATCTGTTGTGTATGGCTAACACACCATGTCCAGATTTTCACTTCAGCTGGCAAGGATCCCACCACCAAAACTGATCTCAGAAAACAGTTATGTACCCCACAGGTTCTTTTATTTGAGAGCATTACAGTGTGGTCTGGTACAAGCTCTGACAGGTCAGAAAGTCACTCATTGAAAGAAAGGATTTATGCTTTTCTGCAGATGTCCTGTGAACAACTGGCATCATCTTACAAATCTGTTCTACTTCCTTTGCCCACTTGTTTAGATTTGCATTGTTTGCGACTGACAAAGTCAGAAATGCAGCTCAATATCTGTAATCTTTGGAAGGTAGCAAAACCAAGATGTTTATGGAGCCTTGAATGGCTGTGGGGTGGGGAAGGGTAGTATTTATCTTGGTAGGTGAGAAGTTTTGCACTCGGAGCCTGGGTTGCTGGCAGTATTTCATTTGTAACTTCTGATGTTAACCAAAAATCAAATGCTTTAGTTATCTGGAAGTATACAATATACAGAGTGTCCAAAAATTATCTTTACAATTTCAATTCTATATACAATTGAAATTGTAAAGATAATGTTCAGACATCCTGTATTTATAAAACAATTAAAATGCATACCCTCTAACAGTCCTGATTTGGCAAGGACGGTCCTGATTAATCCTCTGTCGTCTCATTTTTTCAACTACATTTGGTCCTCCACATTCGCTAGGGTTAGGGCACAGAACCTTAGCAAAAGTGAAAAAATCGCAAATAACAAAATTTGCGTTTCTGTGGAAAGGAGGCAGAGGCACAGGTGGGAAAATGGGCATCCAGAGTCTAAACCAGGCCAGGGAAAGGAGATGGTTGGCATAGTTGTCCTGTACTTCCTCTGTCTTGCCCATCTCCTTCCTTCGGTGTGTGTGGGGCATGGGTACAGGGTTTGTGGTGCTGAGAATTTGGGCAGAGTGCCATCCTTAGCTTGCCAGGCAGAGACTGTAGAGGAAGAGGAGGACCTGAGGTGGGTTTTTAAAGGGCTGTGCGGCTTGATTGGAGCCACCAAGAGGGAAGGTTCCCCCCAAAAAGAAGCACTTGAGGTGAGAGGGCAGGGGTTGGAGAAATTCGCAAATAATCAAATCTGTGAAAGTTAAACCCGCAAATGTGGAGGGCTGACTGTACTTCTAAAATGCCCCCGTTTCTCTTTCTTCCTCCCACTTTCCCGCTGATGCAAACTGAGTTCAAAGTGTAAAATAGCTTGTACTCTCAATTAATTTGTGGGGGAGGGGAGAAGAGAAGGAGAGGCAGAATCTTTGCCTTTCTCAGTAGGCTGGGAAACTTCTGCAGTCTTTCCAAGCTTGTCTTTTCTTCCGTATTAATCAGTTTTGATCACAACCACACTCTGATGTTGCTTGGCCACCTGTGTCCCAGTTTTCATCTGTGAAATATTGGAGGGCATGACAATGTGATCAACTTTTTTCAAAAAAAGGTCCCCAAATCCCCCATAGTGTTTTCATTACTTTTTGAGGGCTTGGGGTCACCTACCCTTTTTAAGCTCTAGTGGGCTTCCCACTTCCCACTTCTGTGGGTTGAGACTCTCTAGTATTAGCAGGCAGGCCCTCTGATACTTCTTTTAGAACATCTCCCAGGTTATATTCTTGCTTTCAGTACTCAGAGAGGGCAAGCCCATAGGACTAGACTCTGGAATGTTTTCTTGAGAGATGCTGTACCCATCAGCACTCAGGGGGCATACCCTCTGAAACTGTGCGATAGAATGCTAGACTGTTCAGAACTAAGGCCTGTCTGGCTTCAGACATGAGAAAGAGGGTAAAAAACTCCTAAAATGGCCACTTGTGTCCCTCAAAGGGGATTTAGGGTGCTAGTGGCCATTTTGGGAGCAAGCTCAGAACTGGGGAAGAAGAAAGTGGGTTGATCTCCCTCCAAAGTCCCATGGGGCCTTCATGACTGCAACCACTCCTCTTTTAAAGCAGGCTTCTTGACACCAGCTCCCTCCAGAGATTTTGGCTTACAACTCCCATCAGCCCTAACTTGTATTTCCAGTGGCCATGGCTGATGGGAATAGTAAGCCACAAAAGTTGAATGAGCCCAGGATGGAAAGGCTTATCTAAAGATTTGTGATTTTGCAGCTGGTAGGGGTGTCCCAGCCTATTAGACAATCCTATGCATTAGGTATAAAAGACCCTCCAGCTCAGGAGCCACATGTGGACTGGAGGGATTGTCCCGACTTCATCTTCTGCCATATCCAGTCAGTGATCAGCAATAAGAGCTCCACAGATAGTTCAGGAGTGCAGGCAGGAAAGGTGTTTTGTAAAACTGAGCTGTGCTTTGCAAGCAGCAAAGTTGCTGTACTGGAATTTGCTTCTGAGAAAAGATGCCTAGAATTCGGCTGTGATTGGTGGGAAGTGACCCTCACTTACAAGAACTGCTTGTGGCCCCATTTGGCTGCTCCCATTGTCTACCTGGTTACCGTGTGTCCTTAGCCCTGTGCTAGAATACACATTATGACACCTTTCTCAAATTTGAAATTTGGCCTCTAGGTCCCCCCATATTGCCATATTTGCTGCCACGAATGCCTTGTCTGTAAATCAAAAACAACACTTGAAAAAAAAAGGAATGCTGAACTGGCTGTATTATTTATTCAAAATGAGTTGCCAGTTCAGCTACATGTCAGTGTTGCTAAATAGATGGTTTCCAGGTAGGTAAGTTCCTGTACTGACCACTTGGTTATCCAAACATCAGCATATTCGTATTTTATTGGCACTCAGGCTATTTGGAAACAGATTCTCTTTGCTTGTTAATGGATTTTTGAATCACTTAGGTAATGAGGCAAACACTTGTCAACATTAAAATTACTCAGATGTTAACATTTTCCTTTGCTTAGAAGTACAGGGTCCTGCTATTTTATAGTACAGAAAACTCCACATACACCTCTCAGTCAGTTTCTTTCTCTCTCCCCGCTTCTCTTTCTCCCTCTCCTTCTCTCAGAAGAAAGCCAAGATGCTGTTTTGTTTAGGATTTTTGTTGTAAAAGTGGAGACTAAGTATGTGCCTCTTAGAGACCACACTTAATATTAATTTGCTGTATCATTTAAACTGACTAGCCCTACAGCCAAGAGTTAGAACTGTAACAAATACATAAAATAAGAAATGGCTGTTTTCCATGTTCTCAAATGTATTGATTTTTTTCATATGTTAAAGAAGTGAAAGAAGTTAGAGACATCACATAACACACACAGAGCAATATTTTTAAAGAGCTTGGGAAATTTTTGGTGGGTAGTGAGGTCCTACAACTTTCAGAATTTCCCAGCTGGCATGCTCACTGTGGGATTCTGAGACTTCAAGTCCAAAAGAACTAACTTTTCCAAATTCTACATTTGTAGCCTCATTTGTGAAAGAGGTCTGTGATTTTGCTTAGATTGAATACAGTATTAACTGGAGCAGGTCTGTTGTAGATAAATATGTTGTTGCTGTTGTTATATCCTGCTCTTTCCCCCAAAACTGGGACTCAAAGAGGCTCATAATTTAAAAGAACAATTCAATTAAAAACTTACAAAAGGTGAATATTAAAAGAGAAATAAAATATTAAAATAGAATTAAATTATTTGCAATATTAAAACAATTACTCTTTAGTAAAAGACTAAAATGTGATTAAAATTATAAATATCTCTTAAAAATAACCATTTAAACAGTAGCACCTTTAACACCTTCTTCACTGTAATCTGGGGCAGGTGGATAGCACATAGGAAAGGCCTTCTTTTTATGGAGGAGGGAAGCATGTGCCATGTTCCTTTTGGAAGATCCGGCTTCCTGACAAAACCACCCAGCTGCTTCAGTTGCCCTTGTCAACACATCTGTTTCTTTTCACAGTTGGAGAGAATAGCTTTCTCCTGCCGTCACTGCAGTTGACTTTCCCTTTCCCTATAGGCAGCTGACCCTTCTCAGCCTTGGAATGCTGGGCCCGGCAGGATGGGCTGGGAAATCCACAGCAGCACCCCGCTATTCAGCAACAGGAATGCTTTACTCTAAATCAGCATCATGTGATCAGTGGGTCTTTTTTTATTTTCTGAAGCAGGCAAAGAATGAAGGCGCAGCTAGACGTTGAGTGCCTTCTGCCGAGGCAATCTACTTGGAAAATGAATAGTGTCAGCTTAGAAAATTTTGGCAGATGTTTTGAGGATGCATGGGGAGGGAGTGTGAAAGGTTGCTGTGGCGGTGAAGGGATTGTCCTTAGCCTTCAGTGCTTGGTATGGTAGATTTGTAGTTGCCTCTTTACTGTTCTGTCTCCTAATTCACGCTCAGGGCCTACCCGCACTACGCTATTATAATGTTATTATTCCACTTTCAACATCCTATGGAATCCTGAGCTTTGCAGTTTAGGGAAGGGCATTTAGAATTCTCAGCCAGAGAGCTCTTTGGCCTCCCTAAACTACAAACCCCAGAATTCCACAGGATATTGAAAGTGGAATAATAGCGCTATAACAGTGTAGTGCAAAACAGCCCTCAGTTTCTATCAGAGCTTGAAAAAGTTCCATTTGGAAGATGACTTCTCCTAGAATTCTCTAGGCTATATGATAAATGGCCTTGCTAGGTCAGGGATTCTGGCAGTTGTCCTGAAAAGGAACTCTTAGTGTCCATTCCCTTTTCCTAGCAGAGATTTCGTAGTAAGAGCCAGTGTAAAGTGGTGTCCAGAGTGTTGGATTAGGTCTGAAGGAATCTGAATTCAAATCCCTACTCAGTCATAGAGCACACACAGTGACTTTGGGCCAATTACTCTATCTCAGCCTAACCTACCATGTAGGGACCCCTGTCATGGGAAAAGAATGTATATTAGCTTAAACTCCTTTGAGGAATGGCGTAGTTAAAATGTTATAGGCAAAGAACATGGGCCTTGAGGTAGCTATCAGGGCAATATAATGGTACAGAGGAAGAGGGTTGATGCTCTGTTGGCTCTGATATTTTCCAAAGAACACTTTGTCCTGGTCCTGGCATTTAGAGAGCTCCATCATTTTGCCTATATCTCTTTTATCATTTACTTTTTATAATTTTTTGCACCTAGTCTTTTTTTTTCTGCAGAATGCCACTCCCACTTGGCCTCCTCTCTTTTTCCTCCTTACATATGTAAATGAGCTTATCTTTGGCTTTATCTCCTTGTCCTTCCTGTATTGCTTCCCTTGTACAAAATTGAAGATTGTAAGCTCCCCAGGGCAGGCTGTTTTTCATCATAATAGTAAGTTGCCATGCACAATGATGGTACTGGACAAAGAACAAGTAGCATTTGAAATACCTGCCATGCTGTTTTTTTCTTCACTTCAAGCACATGTCAGAGACAGGAGCCTATAACAGAACCAGGGTAGTGGCTCTGTAGCATACTGGTTAAAGTGCTGCTTTGAGATTTGGGAGATCCAATTTAAATTTTCCACTGAACCGTGAAACTCGTTGGGTGATCTTAGGTCAATCACCTTCAGCTCTCCCAACCTCATAGAGTCACTGTGTTGATAAAATGAAGAAGAGAGCCATCTATGACATGTTGGCACAAACTTGTTGGAAGAAAGTTGGGATGTTAATGTTAATCACAAATAAAGAATAGAATGCTTTTTCACAGTTTGGCAACTATTCAAGCTCTTAGGGAATCTAAGTTGTTTCTTCCTGCCTTCTGCAGTATGTTTGAGCATCTTGAGATATGTCCCCAGTTTCTTCTGGAGATTTCATTGAATGCTCCCAGTTTCTGGTTCCTTTGTGACATTTTACAGTCAGGAAGTTATTGACTTGGTGTGTATGGAAAGGACAGTAGAATGCCAAATATACAGAGGCCATTTCCTCACTACACTGTTATAGTGTTAATATTCCACTTCCAACATCCTGTGGAATTCTTGTTTACTGAGGCCAAAGAGTTCTCTGGCTGAGAATTCTAAATTCCCCTCCCTAAACTGCAAAGCCCAGGATTCCATGGGATGTTGAAAGTGGAATAATAGCAGTATGACAATGTAGTGCAGAAATGGCCCCAGAGCTGGTTAACTCTGTCCTTCCAATCCATTGACACTAATACCTTTGTTTCTTATTCTGTCTGTCTGTCTGTCTGTCTCTGTCTGTCTGTCTATCTATCTATCTATCTATCTATCTATCTATCTATCTATCTATCTATCTATCTAAAGTTATTTCCTTTCTAGAAGCTTATTTAAAAGTGTAGGTACATAACTGCACACTACTTGCCTAAGTTTAGAAACGTTCCTTTTTGGACAACAATCCCTAATATCTCCCAAGCATTGAGACTATTAGTCATATTAGCTTGGGGATTCTGAAAGTTCATCCAGAAGAGTAACTTCTCTTCCTCCTTTCCTTTGGAGAGATAATAGAATGCTTGAGAAGCTTAAATGTAGGGAAAAGGATATTCCATATCTCATGCCCTACCCCCACCTCTTTTAAAGTAGGCCCACTGAGTGTCGTGTGTGGATGCCATAACTCCTTTGGCTAGCTTCTTTCTGCATGGCATGCATCTGTTCTTAAAAATAAGTGTTTGGGCATCATAATGGAGAGATGATGAAATCTGATACAAATAGCAAAGAACTAGTGGAGGACTACAGCACATTGATTTGAAAGAGGTTTCAGAGTTATGTTTAACCAAACCTCTGTATTATTATAAACTCCGGTGAAATTAGGAAAAACAAAGAATTGTGCCAAACTTTGAAGTACAGAAATTTTCCCTCTTGTGTTTCACATATTTTGTAATAAATATGCCATTTTCATGTTTGTACATCAAAAAGTTTCAGTTAGTGTTGGCTGAAATTTTGGCATGCAATAGAAAAAAGCATAGAACATCTTTTATGATTTCTATTGTTAGGCAACGCTTGGGTCAGATATTTCAAAGCAAGTCACTTTTTAGACTAACTTAAAACTGGGAAACAAACTGATGCTGAAAGCATTGATCGTGGTTTAAAATGGGGTTTTAAATCTGAATTCTAAGAGTATAGTACAGTGATTTGTGTATTATACTAAAATTCCAGGAGATCAAGTTTGAACCTCCATTCAGACATGATGGAAATCCACTGAGTGACCCTGTGAAGTCATATATTTTCAGCCTAAGAAGAAGACAATGGCGAATGCCCTCTGAACAAATCTTGCAAAACAAAAACATCTCTGTGATTGGTTTGCCAGTCTAAATTCTATAAACCTAAGGAGTTTTAACAAGTTTTGGTTTATTCAAAGCTCTGTGTGAAACTTTTTTCTATTAAATCAGTGGTCAGAATATAGAAATATTTACAAATATTTTTCCTGTCTACTTCAGCTCTGGAACAACTGCTTACAGAACTTGAAGATTTTTTGAAGATACTGGATAAAGAAAACCTCAGCAGCACAGCTGTAGTGAAAAAGAGTTTTCTTGCTGAACTCCTTCGTCTGTGTACAAAATCAAGTGGTAAGCACTGCTATGTAAAGGGATATTGTTTTTGGTAAACAGGATGTTAAGTTTCAGCTGTATTATTTGAGGCTGCAGGTTGCTGATAACCACACTGACCTAATTTCCATCACCTTTGAATCTTGTCTAGAGTGTCTCCAATTGGGTGTAAAGACAAACTTAAAACACCTTTGTTAGCTCTTCTGCTCTATTTTCCCTGGCAGGAAAAAACCTCCCTGTTTGCTCAGACCTTCAATTGTTAATTGGCTATTGCAGGTCTCTTAATTGAGGTGTGCTGTAATTAAAAATATTATTATTGTTGTTGTTGTTGTTGTTATTGTTATTGTTATTATTATTACTGCTACTACTACTACTACTACTGCCTTTTCAACTGTTTTAAATTCATGTTTTAATACAGTTGTTCATGTAATTGCTTTTTAACTTTTGCACAACCCCTTGTTTTAACCTTGTTTTTGTTGATAACGAGAGACTTAATAACGAGAGATAATGAGAGACTTCCAAGTTACTCTATCATAAATTGCCTTGCTCGGGTCTTCAGGATTCAGGGCCATCCTTTCACCTCTTTTGTATAGTTCCTCATGTATCATTTGCACCATCTTTTTATTTCTTCTTGATCGTGTGCTGTGTTCACCTACCAGTCTTAGAGCATCTGCACTCCTGCTTTAAATTTCCCTTTTATTTCTTACATCTTGCAGAAAGGTCTCTTATTGTTCCTTTTTGTGTTGATTATTATACTAGTCTGCCTTGTCCTGTGAAAATTTTTTATGTCTTGAAGTTTGTAAGATGCATGTCCCAGTTGGTAGGTATGCATGTGTACAAGTGGACACACATATGCATTTGTTGCTATAAGAGCCGGGAGAAAGAGCCAGTGATTAGTTTATTGATCTGGAATTTGGGACATCCAAGTTCAAATTGCATTCAGCCATGAAACTTGTTGGGTGTACTTGGGCTAGCTGGTATCTGTCAGACTAATCTCTCTCAAGAATAAAGTGAAGGAGAAGAGAGCTATGTATGCCACCACAAATTCACTGGAAGAAAGATGAGGCTCCTACACAGTGATAGCACTATAATTACACTTTAACTGCCATGGCAGCATCCTAGGGAATCCTGGGAGCTAAGTTCCGTAGGATGTAACCCCAACAGATACAACAAGAATCATATTGCTGTGATTGTGTTGTGTGAAAGGGTCCAAAATCTGAATGAAATAAATAATTGTATGGTAGGCTGCTGAAACACCATAAAATTCATTAGCAGAATTGGTTCTGCTAAATTTGTATTTGGAATCCAAAAATATATAAAAAGAGAGCAGAGAGTAAAAGACCTTGAATCAAGACAAATTACTTTCTTCTGATCAGCTTTATTTGAAGAACTATACCCATTTTTATTCACTGAGGTTTCTTGAATCATCTAATTGGCCCTAATAATAAGGGAATAAACATTCCACAGGCTAAGTTTCTAAAAGCCAAGTAACCTAGTGGTTCCCAAACTTTAGTCCTTTGGTCCTCCAGGTGTTTTGCACTTCAACTCCTTGGCTAACTTGGCTCAGAGTCAGGAATTCTGGAAGCTGAATTCGAAAACATCTGGAGGGCCTAACTTTGGTGTTCCTTGCCAGTACGAAGTTTCTATAGGTTTTAATTAAGATTAGCTTTGCAAGAACAAAGACAATAAAGAGACCACTGAGCTATAAGTAATGAAAACAAGCCTTTTTTTTTTTTTGTGATGCAGGGGAAAGGAAGAACAAACTAGCTGTGGATAAACAGTCTTTCATAGCCAAGTTTAAAAATGCTCTATATGTAGGCTATGCAATGCAAATGTGCACAAAAGAATAAGAAGCTTGTATTCTTTGCTTTGTAGGTGGTGATGAGGAATACATTTACATGAATAAAGTCACCATCAATAAACAGCATGATGAACTAGAAAAATCAGACAAAGGTAGGAATTGTTGTCTTTTACTTGTTTGTGAACACATTTATGCAAATCAGAGGAGACTAAGGCCATTTCCGCACTAGCCTGTTATAGTGCTATGATGTTATAGTGCTATAGTGCTATGATTCGACCGGCCCCTCCCGAAACTGCAAACCCCAGGATTCCATAGGATGTTGAAAGTGGAATCATAGCACTATAACAGGCTAGTGCAGAAATGGCCAAAGGCACATGGAGATTAATTATGTTTTCTTTTACATGTTTGACAATAGTTATTTCAGACTGAGCCAAAGAATGCACAACAATTTCTGCATATGCAATTCACGTCTTTATTACATTATTATGTATTAAAGTTTTGTTAGTGTTACAAAATTAAATAATAACAGAAAAGGCAGGAGATTTCCACAAAAGCACATTGCATGCATCATTTTCATGTGTATTATTATTATTATTATTTGTTGTTGTTGTTGTTGTTGTTATTACGGTATTATCATTTCCAATACAACATCATGGTGGTCTAGGAACACAGATATCTCTTCACTTGGAAGAAGAAAATCACATTGTAAAAATTTCATTTGCTTTGGCTAAACTTCTTGACAACTTTGATTCATTAATCAATTTTTCCAGTATTATTGGAGAAGGACATGTGTTAAACACTTGAGCAGACTGCCTGTGTGAATAAACTAATGTGAAATGCAGATTACATAAGGCGTTGTTCGCACATGCATGTTTGCACTGTCTGTACAAACACTCAAGTTTTTTCTGAGAATTCCTGATTTGTGCCAAGATACAAGAATTCTATTAAATCTCAAATATGGAACAAGTGTACAGTAATATCAGAGTAGCATGAACCTATGTATGTTCATGCAAATTTTAATTCACAACAGTGAATAAAAGTTCACAACAACAATATTTTTTTTAAAAAAAGAGGACACACTGCACAGTTAACTATTTTTATAGCACCTTAGGTGGAACTAATAAATTTTCCAGAGAGCACAACCAAACCCCCACTTAACATGATTATTTTTGTGTGGAACAGGAACAATACTTTTATGAACTGTTTTTCAATTTTTTAAAAAAATAAATTCATATGAGACCACCAAAATTGCTTATTTCTACTGTTTATTATTTGAGAAGCTTTAATAACCAGAACAATGTAAGCCCTGAAACCCCTGTGTGGGTACATGTACATTGCATGTGAAAACTGTAAGAGTATACAGATCAGCAGTCTATGTACAGTCAGTGAACATGTGTTGAGATTATGTAACCATACCACTGTACTCATCAAGAATTTATGGATTCTTCAAATGTTATTCAGATGTTACTTACCTGATTTGAATCAACAGGTAGGGAGAAAAACATCTGCCCCGTCCTACCCAGTCATTGCTTTCCTTATATATAGTTGTGCAAAGAAGTTTCTGTTTGTGTAAAGCATGGATGGGCAATCGTGAAGGACTAGGATGCTGCATTAGGCCTCCTGAAGTCTTGTGAGAGGTCCTCCTCTTGCAAGGCTTGAGGTTGGCTTTATATAGGCCTGCTTCAGACGTGCCTCACTTCAGTCCCCAGGGCGTGCAAAGTAGAGAGCAGAAGAGCAGGTGCCAGTTATGCTTGCAGTAGAAGGTTCTCCACAGCTTTTGGTATGTAATTTGAGGTCTATTTGTTGAGTATCAAATGCTTGGGGTCATTCTATCATGAGTATGGCTAGCACCTGGTCTTCCTGCCCTCAGCAAATCAAAAAATACAGGATTTGCAGTTACCCCATAGAGAAAAAGATGTGCAACAATAGCTAAGTCCTAAACACCCTTTTAGACTGCCACACCACAATAATTTGTGCTGGCTTCTGCCCTTGACCCACATCAGCCATGCTCTCATCACTGGCTGTCTTGTCTAGGGCTGATGGGAATTATATTCCAAACATTCCCTAGTCCTGGGATCCTTCTTCTATTGCCAGAGTGTGAGGGATTGCCACATAGTATGTTTAGATTCATGAAATTATGATAAAACAGAACTGTGTCACAATAAGCGTTCATGGCCTAGATAAGAAAAGCCATTCTGCTCTCAGAAGCTTATTTCTATGTATTTAATAGCTGGTGGGACATGCTTCATATCCACAAAAAGGTTTGGTATAAGAACCACGCTGATCACACAGTAACTGCATATGCATTTGTTCATTTATTAGGTCTGTCTGTGTAGCCATCCTATAACACAGTGGTTTCTAATCTTGGGTCTCTAGATATTGGTAGCGTATGACCCCAATATCACTGACCCCCAATATCGCTGGGGCTTTGGGATGATCAAGTCCAGCAACATCTGGGACCCCAGTTTGGGAACCTTGGCTCCAACAGATAGCTGGCCTGGAAAATTGTGTCAAGATTGTATTTTAGCTTTGGTGGAAGCTCTGCCTGTATTTGACACAGAGATAATTTCAGTTTAGGATATATAAACAGAGACTCTTTGACAGGGTCCTGTTACGAGGTGGCACACAATCAAGATGTGTAAAAGCAAATGTCAGGAAATACAAGAAGGCACAGGAAGGGCAACAGATGTCTAATGTATTTGGTTAATATCATCACAGGCTGTTCTGGATCTTGCTTTTGTTGCTTCTGCTTTTAAGCCAGAATCCATCACAGGATGTAGGTGCAGACCTGTTATTGTGGCTTCCCAGATACAGTCTGAAAATAACAGTGATTCTAACTTTTATTTTTAAATTCTGTAAGTATGCAGGAAGAATCATGCCAGGTTCTTCCCAGTGCCACTTTAAATTATGCATAACATCTTGACAGTTATCAGGCAAATCACTTTACAATACCCCTGTTTTGCAGTGGCAGTTTTACTTGGAGTATCTGTAGGTAGTACAGTAATTTCCATGTAGGAAAAAAACATGTACAACCACCATATTTGAAGATGGCAGGGGCTGTCTGTTTTCCCTTTGATTCTGTATATTTTAAAGCCCCATAGATTCATTCAGAAATGCAAACACTGGAGTTTACCCTTTGAATGGAGACTGGAATCATTTCATATGATTATAGTTAGTATGTGATCAATTTTTAAGCAACAACCGTGTGGTTTTAAGCAGCTACTTTGTGGTTAGCAGCTGTCTGTTTTCACTCACCATGAAGCCCTGAAGAACAAAGAGATACCCCATTTACTTTCAATATAGTCAGAACACTCTATTGTCTCTCCTTCCTAGGTATCTAATCATGCGGATCCCAGAACTATGGGGTCAGCAAAGCCATACTTCACTTGCAGTCTATCTGCAAGTGCTGCTGCTCAGCTAACTGCTGAGACTATAGCTTTTCCTCAGTTTGAGTTCAGTTTGTGAAAGACTGAATTGCTTGCAAGTTTAAATCACTCTCAGCAACAGTAATGACAGGGTGAATACCCAGGATGGCTTAGTATAGATGAAGAACTTGCTTTCCAAGTAGACAGATTATTTTTAAGCCATCTTGGTCTCTGCAATTTTCTGTGTCAAGAGAAAAATCTGCCTGCAAGAAAACGTATCTGTAGCTGTTCTGCTTTTTCACCGTATCCTTGGGGGTGGTTTCAAGTACCATTTTTATGACCACAAATGTGCTGCTCAAGGACTGCTGTACTTCCTCCAAAACAAAAGCATAGCTTCTAAGAATGTCACTGTGCATAATCTATGTAATGGACAGTTTGAATGTTGTTATTTTTGTTTGGGCCAAACTGTTAGGTCACAGAGATTCCTTGACCAATGGGGAAGTGGAGCAGCATTTGTCTCCTCCTCAGAAAAGTTTGCCAGAACTTCCACCTTCGAAAATAGTAAGTCCCTATTTGTTCTTTTATCTCCTTTGAATTTCTGCTATATAACAATAATATCAGCTGTATTGTGTTGTAGAATAGAATGTCCTTCAGAACAAATTGCAATACATTAATGCACCTGTGGAGAAAAATCTCAAAGTTCTTTTCACTCACAAATAATACATAAGTAATTGTTTAACCTATATAGTGCACTAAAGACTTTCTCGACATTGGAAAATGATTTATTGCACGTATTTCCAAATACCAAACTCTCTATTATTTGTCTTCTCCATTTACTTTGCTTCATTTCCAGGTACTGTATGGTGTGGTTTAATCTTGGACTGCAAACCAGAATGAGATCCTCAGCTGATATCTTGGGCCTTTCTGCCCTACACTGTTATAGTGCTATTATTCCACTTTCAACATCCTATGGAATCCTGGGGTTTGCAGTTTAGGGAGAGGCCTTCAGAATTCTCAGCCAGAGAGCGCTTTAGCCTGGTAAACTACAAACCCCAGAATTCCATAGGATGTTAAATGTGGAATAATAGCACTATAACAGTGAAGTGTGGAAAGGCCCCTTATTAGTAGCATCAGATTAAACTACAGTATCCTGATTTAGACATGACAGGAAACTGTGGTTTAACACATGCTGCAAGTCTTCAATAGTTGCATGGGGAAAAAAGAACAAGGGAGTTTCCACTTTCACAATCATTCTTGACTGAACTAGACCTTTGCTTCTCTTGTTTTGGATGTTCGGCAACTTGCAATTTTTTTTAAAAAAAAATCTGTACAAAATTTATTTCAGAATGAATTCCCAGTAACTATTTGTGCCATGATGCTCAGGTTTTATTGTTGAACTAAGTTACTGCAGAGGAGAAATGATTTAGAATTTTATATCCGTTATGAAAAAACAGTTTTCTGAGAAATATTTCCTTCCCCAAAAATGCCTTTTCCTTTCAAGCACAAACCTTTTTGTTTAACATCTTGGGTATAGGATTAGTGATTAGGAATCTCAGCTATAAGAAATACTGAGCAATTAAAAATACAGAAGAATTGAAAGCAAGCGTGTGTGCGCTGGTAGTGTGGCAGGAGGTGAAGGCCGGTGGGTGGTCTGTTGAGGAAATGGCTGTGTGAACTGCTGTCAAAGGGTGATCGGAGGGTTTATTGCTATGAAATTGCGCTTCAGGGATTTTAATGGGTGGGTGCATTTGAGATTGCTGGGAAAAGGAAGCCTGAGAGGAAAAGAGCCTTTGACATGCTATGCATTGCGCTTGTTTTAATGAATACATTCCATATCCCAAGGAGGTTTCAACTGGTTATAACTGACTCTTGTTTTTAAAACTCTGTGTTGAGACAGTGCCCTTTTCCTCAACATAAAAAAACCCTGTCCTCTTTCTGTTTTAATGTTAAACTCACATGGGACTTCATGTTTACATATGTGTTTAAATGCCTATATTGTTTTTTAACATCTTATCTTAAAACATTTATTTCTAGATGTATTTGCTTCCTAATACATGCTTTAGAATATATTTTGATTCATCCTTTGAGCTGAACATCTAGGACATGTGAAAGCTGGTTGGATAGCTAAGTTCTAATTCACATAATAGTCCACAGAATTGAAATTGGGATCAAGAAGTTCATATGTATCTTCTACAAAGATTCAAAGCAAGCTTAGTGGGAATGGCAGTGGTGACATCTGCATTTCAGTAGCAACTTTGTTGGTCCTACTCCAGTGGTTCCAGGAGATCCATGTCATGGCACTAACCCTGACAAGTTGCCCATCGTTGATAGCAAAAGATGATGATGATGATGATGATGATGATGATGATGATGATGATGATGATGATGATGATTGGACTACAGTGCTCAGAATCCTCCAGCTAGTATGACATTGTTTCAGTGCAACATACTTGTGTTTGATTGTGGTATATAAGCATTATTTATAGGTTCTAGAAGCAGATAATTTCTTTGGAGCATCAGAAAGATTTAGCTTCAGTTTCCTGATATGTGGGTTAGGCAAACATTGGCCATTTCCGCACTATACTGTTATAGTGCTACTATTCCGCTTTCAACATCCTGTAGAATTCTGGGGTTTGTAGTTTACTGAAGCCAAACAGCTCTCTGGTTGAGAATTCTAAATGCCCCTCCCTAAACTGCAAACCCCAGGATTCCATAGGATGTTGAAAGTGGAATAATAGCACTATAACTGTTTAGTGCAGAAATGGCCATTAATTACAAGCAAACTGAGGCCTATGCAAAGCAGGTTTGTTAAAGAGGCATCCATTTTGTTTAGGCTTGCTTCAGAAAATCCTCACACACATACACACCACCATTATCCTGTTCCTAATATGACACCAAAAAGTCCCACCTGAAGTTGATTGCTGTTATAACAGAAACAAGGCACAGTAGCCACTTTCTTTTTCACATATCCAAAACTTGTTTGGTAGAATAGGAAGATGACAATAATTTGTTGCATCACTGTGCACCAGTGTTGTTGCCAAATGTGCTTATTGCTTTCATCTTTCCATGAAGTATTAAAGCAACTGGCTCCAATGTCAACCAAAAGTCAGTTCAAATCAGAGACATGCTCCCTGCCTGGCACCCACTGCTGAAGTGTTTTAATGCCCTCGTTTGATTCTTAAGCACTTAAATACTTAACCCAGTTCCTATATGCTATTGAAAACTGCCACTGCAGCTAACGTCAGTTCTTTGTGCAGTTTTGTATTGATTTCCAATTTTAATTTTGCAAAGGTGAGTAAATATTTTGCCAAGGGATCAATTGAGAGCAGTAACTTGAAAGAATTATCATTATGTTGAGTGGAACATCATCTGCTTTGTGCTTAAATTAGTTAGCATTAATATATTCCCCTATATGTTGACAGTTCCACTGGGGAAGAGGGTGTCCAGACTTTGTTGCAAAGGTAATATGGAACTAGCTTATCTTTGAAATGTTTGTGTAAAATGAAAGAGGAGGAATTAAAAAAAGATAGATTTTCACAGCTTTAAGCTAGGATTCTTTTTTAAATGATTCAAGGCTGAAATTATTAAAAGCTATAATATTAATGTTGGTAAACCCAAGGGACATGAACTCAGAAGCATCAAAAGATGTTCTTAAAGCTGAATTTCTGATCTACATAAACCAAAATTCTTCGGAACTGAAGCCCAGACATCTCATGCTAGGGACTAAAATAAGAACAGTTTGCTTGAGATTGTTGAAGGATAGGCATAAGACTGGAATCAGATTAGTACTTGTCACATCTCCAGTCATGGTTGTGTGAGAATCCTGACATGAATATTAAATGTACCACATCAAACAGCATACCATCTAAGTAGCTGTCAGTTTGTCTAATGTATACGGGTTATTTCAATCGCTACCATACAGAGGAACATACCACCAGTTTGTTTGTGAATGTGTCACTACATAGTCTTGGACGTAGTTTTGTTGCCTCAGCTGGTAGCAGGATGTACCATGCAGCCACCTCTAACCTGGTACCCTCAGCCATCATTTGCCAGTGGTTGTAGCCCAACACATCTGGAGAGCACCAGCTTGGGGAATCTTGAATGAGTTGTGCAGGAGAACATACAACTCTTTTCTAGCATAGCATATAACAAAGGCATTTAGAAATCCTGAGATGGGAGCTTAGAGGAAACCATGACAGTTTCTTTCTCCAAACAATTTATCCTGAAAATCTTTACAATAGATACTCCTTGCCACATGCTGCCATCTCTCTGCCACTTCTAGTTAATCCTGAGTGTCTTGTTTTCTCCCAAAATGTTGCTCTACACACTAAGATGGACCTGGCAGCCATCCCAGGGATTTTCCGGTACTTGGAGTCTTTTGAAAATGTTCGGTTACTTCAATACTATTTGTCTAGTTTCTTTTTGCTTATATTGATTTGAAGACGTCTAGTGTATTTCCAGTTTGCTTCTCCTCCCTTCCTCCTCTCAAATTTACATTAACCGCATTAAGTTGTGCAATCCCAAAATCAACTTCAAAATAAAGAATGACTATACTACTCTGACTATACTACTATACTACTACTATACTAGCCCATTCACCTTCTTATTAAAAATCTAATTAAGAGATGTCTTATAAGCAACAGTCTTCTTGTAGGAGCCCAGTTTGATCTTCATCAAGGGTTCTTCATTTTGTTTCAGTTTTAGGGTCCCATGATAGAATCTTTTTCTAGAGAGGTTTGAATGGCCTGATCTGGTTTCCTTAGTTCTAAATTTTCAATATGTTAATGTTGAATTTTCAGGAAAACTTTGGCCATTTCTGCACCACCCTGTTGTAATGCTATTATTCCACTTTCAACATCCTATGGAATCCTAAGGTTTGCAGTTTAGGAAGTGGCATTTAGAATTCTCAGCCAGAATGCTCATTGACCTCAGTAAACTACAAACCCCAGAATTCCACAGGAAACACATTTGTGTGGACCTGAAAGCTCTCATTTATTTGGATTCAGAAATACAAAATATGATGATATAATAATAAGTATTGTGTTGCACTGCAGCTGGGCATAGTTGGCTTTATGTTGACCTCACTTATATTTTATTTTGTGCCAGAAGTTTTATCATTTTCATTATATGCCTTCACAAAAGAATACTTCTTTGCTCCGAGTTATAGATATTATCTTGGGAGTTTATTTCAACATCATGGGAGCTCATTTCCCTTTTCTTTGTCTCATTATCTACACATTTTTGTAGCTTTTGTTTGTATTCCACAGATTCCAGAAACAAAACCACATTCAGGTTCTAAAACTGAGTCTCCAGAAGGGTATTATGAAGAAGCTGAGCCCTATGGTATCTCTCTGAATGGTATGTGACATAATATGTTTAGTTTCTATCTACTAACTTAATCTGAAGAATTTAATTTTTTCTAGAATCAGTCAACACAAATGCATCTGCAGGGATAGGGCTCAGAGATTCAATTGCCAGCTCATTATATCTTTCTTGCCGCCCCCTACCTTTTCACTTTCACAAGTGGCTTTTACATCCCATATGGAGCCTTCGACTTTCATTTGCAAGTCTTCACAAGACAAAGTGTCCTAGCTCCTGCCAACATCCTATAAATGTCTTGGTATGTTCCTCCTATATCCTCCTGCATACCTTAGGTCATGCTATACATTTGGAAGATTCTTTTTATTAATTTGTTCTAATGTCCAGTTGTTGTTCAGAAAGGTCTTAGGGAAGATAGCAACCTACACAAAACTGGAGTTGATAAATTTGTGGACTTCAGCTCATAGAACTCCTAGCCTGCATGGTGGTTGGGAATCTTAGGAGATGTCAACCCAAAAAAAAGAAAGAAAGAAAAACAAAAGACAAAAAGTTCCCAAGCTCTCCCTAAAACCACGATAGAATATACAAACACTGCTGGAGCCATAATTTTGAATTTACAAATAATATCTAGTTTAAAAACCCCATCAGAACAATCAGAAGAAAAACAAACAGAGCACTTGCCTACTTGTTTACTATTCTAGGGGCCTGTGTTGTGTTTAAAGAGAGAAATTATGTATGTGGTCACTCTATTAGCTTATTGTAAAATGTGGAAACATTTGGGTAAGAGAGCTCAAAAGTTCAGAGATCAAGGGAAAAAAAACATGAAAAGGTTCCTTTTGTTTTGATTATGAAGCACCTGCATTTTTCCTACGGAGCTATATTCATGTGTCCTTACACTGGAAATGAAATAATGAGGTCACTGTGTGGATAACCTGTCTTTTCAAAAAGGTGACCAGCAGTCCAGTTTTTTTCTTTCAGAAACTGGGCTTAGCTGCACTTCAAGGGAACATCTGCTCTTCTGCTAAAGCTTCTGTTAGATCTAAATTTCATTTCTGACATGTACTTGCCTGCCAAAGCAAGAAGGTCTATAGCATTCTCCGGAATATGCTGGAAGGCTCTTTCGATGTGTAGGCATTTGCCAGGGAGATGATGTCATGTTATGCCTCACACAAGGAAAAAGATATAATTGCTCAAGTAAGAGTGACAGCATATAAAGATGTGTATAAAACTCAATGCAGAATATTATTTATCCAAAACATTACTGAGGTCAAGAAAAAATGCTTCTAGGTTGTAGGTTGATATTCCAGCTGTTGGTTGATATTTATGATTTCAGAGAAGATGTGGCATTATTGCAGATGCTTAACATGTCCATAGTAGGCACAATTATATAATGGAGGTGGTGTATAACAGACCACTGAAAAACATAGGCCCTTTCCGCACATAGAGGGGGAAACGGGGGAAAACGCGCTGAAACGGAGCTTACCAGCAGCCAGGTAAGTCCGTCCCAATGCAGAACAGTGCGAACTCACTGTTCTGCAGTCCCCAGTGTCCAAAATGGCGGCTCCGGCATCCAAAATGGCGGCTTCCGGTTGTTGGAGGCTCTCCACCAACCGGAGAAGCTCGCCAGCTGGAAGCCCGCCCCCGGCAGATCTGCAGGCATGCACTGGTGCGCGCCTGCAAATCTGCACTGGAGCGCAGGAACGGAGTAGCATGGAGGGGCGTGCTCCGTGCTTTTGAAAAACCTGTAAAAACAGGTTTTTAAAAAGCACGCTGTGTGACCACTTCGGGTCGCTCCGGAGCGGACTGAGGTGCGGAACTGCAACAAGTAGTCCAACCCAGTCCGCTCCCAAGGTGCGGACAACCTCCGTCAGAGGTCGCACCATGCCGTACTACTTACCCCATGCGGAAAGGGCCATAGAGGAAGTCTGGGATTCTCAGATGGCACTCCTGTGCATATTTGTTTGGATTTAGCTCCTTTGAAATGGTAGGGGGTTTTTTTTCCTTCTGAGTGTACCTGTCCTATGGTCAAAGATGGTAAATTGTGGACCTTTACCATTTCTTTGCTATTCAAGCACACACACAATTTTGGGACAGAATGAATCTCCAGTTATAGCATTTTGTCTGCAAGAAATAATATTTCTGTGTAGAAGCATTATTTTCTGTACAGAAAATGATGTTTTCTGCACAAAATACCCATGTGTGAACTTTACACTGAATAAAGCCTGAACTGCAGAAGTTCTCAGCAGTCCAAGATTCTTTTCAGCAGAATTTCTCAAGACTCAGAAAAAGTGGGTTTTTAAAAAATCATTTCCCAAATGTTTTCAAACATTGTTCCATTCCTACTGCGGTGATAAGTTGCATAGCTGGGCTGCCTTTTTTTTTTAACCTTCCCTGCCATTAGTACAATGGTGGCCAATATTCCCTTGTGTTTCCTTCCCATGAGCTATAAGAGTGTCCTTTTCTCCTTGTGGTTGAGGCAAAATAACTGAATAGTGTAATTTAAAAAAACCCAATATGGAACTGAGTGGAGCTGATTCATTCAAGGATTCAAGGACTGAATAAATAATTATTATTCTGACTAAATCAACCCCATTTGTTTTATTGCTAATGATCATGATCATCGCCACTATCGCTACCACCACTTTTTTAAAAAGATTGTTCTAAGTTTTAGCATACTGGTTCCAGTTATTATTGTATATTTTGTGATAGATTATTCTTTCTCTTTGATAAAAAAAACAGTTTAACTCATGTTTTAGTGATCAAGTAAGGTTCATTTGTAGGTCTTTTTCTTTCTCTCTTTCTTCTCTGTGTACGATTATGCAGGTCTTTATGGTAGACTTGCAGCTACTGAATCCAGACCAGGGTTGCAAGTTACTGAGGGAGTCATATATGCCACGATAACAATGGGTACCGCATGTTTTCAAAACTTATAACTCATGCATTGCCTTTCAGTATATTGTCAAATGAACATGGATGGTATTTCATCGTATATCATTCATATATCATTTTATATTGTCATAATTGTATTCTTGCCCTAAATATGCATGGCAGAAGTTACTATATATTCTTTCCCATACCTTAGCCAAGCACAAAGAAAAACTGTTAAGTGTCACTAGCCAGAAGACTTAATCCAAGAATCCTTTTAGGTTGCTCCATCTTTAGAACTTTAGAGCTTTTCATGGGGTAACAAACAACATATTGCAAGGTTCAGAGCCTGGAAATCACAGCATTGGCCCTAATGTGCTGATATTAAATCGTGAGGGACATTTGATTAATTACTGTTAAAATGTTAAGAGAAACTTCCAAATTTGTTTCATAATTACCTCATATCAATAGCTCAACCAACATCTGCTACTCAGAAGTTCAGCTGTAGACATGCCTACTCAGAAGTAAGTCTCACTTAATTCAGTGGGACTTACCCACAGGGACATGAATAGTATTCCTCAGTAAATATTGAATGCCCCTACACATATAATCATTCTATAAGGAAGAAATCTTAGCAGTTTATCTAGAGAGAGATGAATAGAGATGAATAGAAAGCCCGAGGTTTCCATGGTCAAAGAGTAAGTCAGTGACTCTCTTTTTTTTTTCTTTTCTTTTCTTTTCTTTTCTTTTCTTTCTTTTCTTTTCTTTTTTTTTTTGATATTCTGGAAGCAGCAGTTGAGACAGCAATGGCTTGCACACCCTCTGCAGGATTTTGCTTTTCCACTTGTGTAAAAGACATCTAATAGTATCTGAAGGATGTTTCCAAAGCAAGAAATAAAGCAAGATGTGTCTGCTGGCCAGTTCTAAAATGAAATTCCAGGTCACATTTAAAGTAATCATTTGGCTAAGAAGCCAAGCAAGTTCAGGCCTCTTATTAGAGATGAAGCAAGCAGAACATCTTCCATTTGCAAAACTGACAGACATAACTAGATAATTAATGAAGCATGTAGCTTAGTGTTTTCACCTTTCAAGAGCTGGCCACAGATATTCACTTATGCATTGCAAACTTGGGTCCAAGAATTGACTAACAAAACCATTGTTGGATGTCCTGTATTATTTTCTGAGCATGGGGCATAGTAGTTACAAGACTGGACAAATATGTAAGTTAATTCCAGATTTCCGGGGAGAGAACACAATCACTCATCCTCCACTTGCTTGAATTCTCTTGATAGAATTTAGTTGTGGGGTTCTTTATATTGTCTCAATCCAGCATCGTTTTTGCAAGAGTATACTATTATGTTGCCTTGTGAACACATCCTGAGCACCAGTAATAAGCTAATGACTCTTAACACAAAGGATACAGGAACTTGCCAGCACTAAGAAGTGGACTTGGCTGCTTGCTGTGTTCCATTTGCGGTACAAATGGAGTGATAAGCACATCAACTTTAAGAGAACTAACTTTCATAATGCAAACTATTGACCGTATCTGGGCACCAAGCTAAATCATAATTGAAAATATGGCAAAGAGACATAGGATTGGGGACTTTTACCTGTCTTCTGACCTTTCCTCAAGTATGGTCTCAAAGATGCTTTTGCAAACTTTCCATTCTCTTATTACTTAAGGCAGCTCACAATGTCATCTAAATGAGCAAACTCTATTGAAAAAGTCCAAATTTATAATGTGTGGTTTCTAGTTTCAAACAAACCATAGTTTTTTCATAACAAATTGTAGTTAAGTAAATATGGAGACTTCCTCATGGGTCAGCCAGAGGGAGAGTGGAGAAGAATGGTGCATACAGGACCAAGGCTCACTATGGCTTATTGAGATCTCATTAATCAGGAATGGGGAACCTATAGTTCTCCAGAAGTTAGGTTATAGTTCTCATCATTCCTAACCATTGGCATGGTCAATTCTGAAGCATGATAGAAATTGGAATGCAAGCATCTGGATAGATTTCCCACATGTATGCTAAGCTATGGTTTACTGCAACATCCAAATCCACTGTAGTTGAAGCTAGCTGCCATTTTTAGATAATTTCAAACAAATGTGAAGAGGATACAACATAAATTAATTTGATTGTCTTCAGGGTAGAGCTTGAACCAGCACTTATTTTTCTTTTCAGTTTGGCTTGATATATAGACTTCCATCTCCTGAGATTATGTGGGGATGGCTGGTGTGTTTGTTTAAGGAGATCTGTCCTTCACAGATTGCCAAAAGCCAGAAACCAATTTGAAGGCAATTAACAACAGCAAAGTTATAATATGGCAACCCAAATATGTGCAATTGCTGCTCTGTGCAAGCATGCCTTTCATTTTGTTATATTACTTCCTTTGTTTGCTTCCTGATTGTTTAAAAAATTTTCACAAACATGAGCATAAAAATGAAAGAATTAGTTAAGTAGAATCTATAATCTTGGAAGTCTACTTCACATATTCAGATAATTACAAGATGGTTGCAATTATCACATAAATAATAAAACATCTGATACAGTCCTTTCTTTGTGATGTTTATCTGGCTTATGCATGCTGATCAAAGTGGTGTGCGAGAAAGAAGATTAGAAAAGATGGCATGGGGGAGCAAATTCTCAGTGTTCAAATTTTGCAAGATCTCATCCCCTGTATTTCTTCTGTGATGCTGTTATCATACATGTTGTAATGTTCTCCAGTTTGCCTAGTGGAGCATGGAACAATGCTTTGTCACGAAGAAGTGTGTGTGTTGGCCCTTTCTCCCCTCCCACTTGGATGCAGATGACGGAGAAGCGGTCAGCAGTTCCTATGAATCCTATGATGAGGAAGAGAGTAGTAAAGGCAAATCAGCTCCCCACCAGTGGCCCTCCCCTGAAGCCTCCATTGAACTCATGAAAGATGCTCGGATCTGTGCTTTCCTCTGGCGAAAGAAATGGCTGGGCCAGTGGGCCAAGCAACTTTGTGTGATTAAGGACAACAGGTTGTTGGTAAGCACTTGATTTAACAGATGGGATGTCTAAACTAATTAATTTCTTCAAATTAGAGAAAGAAGCAGTTCCTTAAAATTCTGCACGCAAATAGTATAACACAAGAATGGCTATGCTGGACTTGATCAAAGGTCTGCTCCAAGACTGTCCCATGTCTTCCTCATCCATCGCCTTATGTAGCCTGGCTCTCTGTTTCCTAAGTGGTCAATTAAATACCTCTGGGATGCCCACAAGCAGGACATGAAGACAACATCAGTATCATCCAGTAGCAATGATTAGCAGTAGAGGGTTCCATAAATGAACACACTTGCAAGGAAGGTACTTGGACAGAGGAAAAGATGCAGGACCCATGCAGGAAGGGATATGGACCTTTTTTAGTTAGTGCGGTTCATAACAGTGGATGGAAAGCTGCCACAGTGGGTGTAATGAAAGTGCTTCATGCAACTGCCCTGCCTTCCTCCCATAGGATGCATTCAGGATGTCTCTGAAGATGTGTCTGGGTATTTGTACTTATGTGAGCATGTAAAATGGCTGAGATGAGAGCCTTGCATTGTGTAAAAACCACATCTGCCCACAGTTTAGAAGAGTTACTTTTTTTGGACTATAACTCTCAGGAATCCACTAGCAAGCATATCCACTCACCATGCTGGCTGGTGGATTATGGGTGTTCTCCTCTCTTTGATGGGTGCTTGATTTTAATTTCAGCTTAATAGTCCAACCATTCTATATGCTTGTCTGCTGCCATCCAACAGACAAATGCTGTAAAGATCCATTCTCTTTCTGTGTGTGTGTGTACATGTGTGTATATGTTAATGATCTTTCCGTTCAGAAACCTGTGGCTTTGTGGGTCAGTTTTAAGAGATTAGTTACTACTTGGAGGTATAAAAGTTGTAGTCCATTATTTAAACAGCAAGTCTGTCTGGTCAGTTGTTTTAATATTAGTAGAGTTTGAAAAAGTGGTTGTTGTTGTTTAGAGCACAGCTCTAAGAAACTTCAACTCAGCGTGGCTAGCAGCTATGACACCTGTGAGATTCTTGGAGCTGTAGTCCAAAAAAAGCTAACATTGCTAAGTTCTAGATTTTAAGAAACAAACCACATGCTCTTTCTATGGAACTAAGTTCCTGCTTCCATTTTCAGTGCTACAAGACTTCCAAAGACCACAGTCCTCAATTGGATGTTAATTTGTTGGGCTGCAGTGTCATCCACAAGGAAAAGAATGTGAGGAAGCAAGAACATAAATTGAAAATCATCCCAATGAATGCCGATGTCATCGTGCTGGGTTTGCAGAGTAAGGACCAGGCAGAACAGTGGCTCAGAGTGAGTGGACCACTCTTTTTTGATGACTTCTTTAACTATCTTCAAGCTATACAGATTTCATGCCCCTACAGCACAAAATGTAGGGTTCAGATCTGTAAGATTCAGACCATCTCAGTTAAAATAATCTGCCACTATCTACCCGCTATCCAGTCCTGAAGGCCAGGTTTTGCTTCTCTTTGGATTTCTCAGTTAATTAAAATGTACGCCCAAGCAAGTCCCTTTTGCCTGTGGGAAGATTAAGGGGAATTTTACCTTTCAAGGGAAGAATGAAGGGATTCTTTCTTCAACAAGAGTTTCTCACATTCTCACAAGGGTTTGAGGCATAGAACCCTTGCAAAAGTGAGAAAACTATGAATAACTCGCCCCTACACTCTCCCTCTCATTCTTTTTTAGGGCTCCCCCTCCTATTCTCTTTCCTTTTGCGTGTGTCTACCTGCCCTCTCCATGGGTGGGGAAAAGACAAGAGAATAGGGGAAGCTTCCTCCCCCATTCCCTTGCCTTTTCCCTGGGCATACCTGCCTTCCTTCTCCATGTCCAGGCAAAAGGCAGGGGAATGGGGGGATGGCATTTGTGTGTCTCTCTATCGCCTTGTCTTTTGCCCTGGTGCATGCTCTCCACACACAGGCAAAAAGCAAAGGAGTGGGGGAAGGCGTATGTGTCTCCAGCCCCCCCCATTCCTTTGTCTTTTGCGTGGTCATGGAGAAGAAAGGCATGTGGCATGTGTGCTGGGGCAAAAGGCAAGAGAATGGGAGGAGGAGAATGGTGGTGGGGAGGCAAGAGAACCAGCAAGAGAACTGTGACTAAATCCAACTGATAGTCCCAATTATGTGAATGAAGCATCTCAAAAGATTTCTCTTTCCTGGGTGAGATTATGGGTTCTTGAAACTTTTTGAAAATTTTGAAACTTTTTTTGTGAAAATTCTGTTTCCATAAAACTCATTGTATTTTGTGCAAATTATAATAGGCTAGTACAAAATTTTGCATATTACACCAATTCAACAGACAATGAATTGAAAATTGAAGAAAAATATGCATTTGCACAAAGTACATTTTTGGGATCAGTTGAATTTTTTGGAAGTCTGAAAATGCAAAAAATTATTGCAGTGCCCATTGTAATGTAATGTAAGTGCTCATTTTTGTATTAATTTATCAATGTATTTTGAATTACTTGGTAATATGCTTAAAATAAATGTTAATTTAAAATGGAGCTAAATTAAATGGTAGTGATTCTGTATAGCAATGAGCAACATGTGTGTGGATCCTGAGGAAGGATGAAAAAAATCTTCTCGATCCAACCATTTGTATTGCTACTGCTAGATAGATTTAAGAGGTTTAAAAATCTGCATCCCTCTGAATTCTATTTTCTAAAGGGAGATTTTCTAAAAATCCTTTCTTTCTCCCATGGTGGATATGTTTGGCAAATTGGTTGGTGAGATTTCTTGAATATTAATGATGTACTAAATGTTTTGGTTGAGCAGTACCTAAGGGACTTAGAGGACTGAAGAATTTGAGCCTTGCTTCTCTGAGTATTTACAGATCAGCTAGGAGTACTATTTTCCTTGTTTACTGCCGAAACTCTGAACAGGAAAGGGGCTCATCTCTATTTGGCTGCTGATTGGAAATAAGACTCCTCTTCCTCAAAAAAAAAATCCTTTTATCTCAGATCACCTGCTATCTGAGATAGATCTTTTTACTAGGAGAGAGAGAAAAGGGCCTGGAGGAAAATGCCGATGGGCTGGATGGTGCACCCATTTTGAGCCTCCAGATTAAAAGATGCCCTTGCCTGTTTTAATATGCATGAAAAGCACTGATGGAGAAAGAATGAGGCCATTCCTCTAACAAGGAGAGTTGCATACATTCATGCACACTTAGTTGTTTTCATGATACGATTGCCATCTGGCCAGCCAGGAAGTACCCCAGTCTCCTCCTGGGCCTTTTCATCTGTTTGATCTTCAGAAATTATGAAGTGTCAGAAGGGCTTTTTATAGCATGGAGATTAAAAGCAATACAATCAGTTTTTAGATATCAAGGAAAAGGCTGGGAACCCTGTGTAGTGATGTTTTAGTATCTCTTTAATGAAGTACATACTGACTGTTGCTTTAAAAACTAACAGTGGTTTGCTTGGGCTGTTGATTGATCTAGCTAAAGCCTTGAAAAGTCACTTTTTGGACTGTGATTCCCAGGATCCCATACTGGATGTGATATTGTGGGGTTGCCATCAAAAAGAATTCCCTTTCCCTGCTCTGGATGTGGCCATGTATTCTTTTGTGCATTGTTTATGTGATAATTCTCAGTTCCTTTATCAGCCAGAGCTTTTTGAAGGAATTCCATTTATTTGCCTGTTGCCCAAGAGAAATTTCATATGAACTGAATTATGTGTGAGTTAAAACACATTCCTTTCAGCACATAAGAAAAGGAAAATAAAGAGGAGAGTTGCCACAAGACAAGAATTTGCTTAAAATGTGATTCTGTTTCATTCTTTCTCCAATAGGTAATCCAAGAGACAAGTGGTCTCTATCCAGATGGGCTGGGTGAAGGAAATCAGTATGTTCCAGACTCCCAGCGGCTTAGTTTTCCCAAAGTAAGTCTTATGTCTTAAGGGAGGGGGTGCTTAAAAAAAAGTGGCTTTTAAACTCTTCTGTTGCATCATATTGTTGTAATTTTCATTTTTAAAAATCTGATTATACAAGAGAGAAGTAACTCTCATCCTCAAAACAGAAGAATTCTTGAAACTTAACACACAAAGAAAACCCAACCCTTGTTTGCCAAAGAAAGCACAGCTGGCATGCCACCCTGCTGCCTTTCCATTCATTAACATCAGCACTTCTTTTGTAGACACTTATTTGTCCATAATGTTTGCTTCAAGCAAAAATCTGGATTTACTAAGAGCTTGCAGATTTAGTCTTGCATACATCCAAATGAAAGAATTATACAAACAAGAATTCTGGAAGGATAATTTTGGATATCCCTCTAGTTAGGAGACAAAGGCAGATGACAAGTTGGAACAGAAACATCTTTGTAGACAGATTACTCGAGAACTGAAAGCCATACTGATTTACAGAATGCAGAATGGAAGCTGGGACTGATCTGACCAGGTCATGGACGTAATTCAGATAAATGATTCTGAATATTATTAATAATGCTTAGTAAAAAGAAATAAACAATTACTCTTAAAAGATTTCAGTCACACTTTGAAGCTGGGACAGTCTATGATGCCTTTTTTTTGAACCAAACCCATATGGCTATCAGAGATTAAGGACAGTTTAGCTGCCAACAGTACTTCCTGTAGTGGCCAGAGGCTCTCACTGCTCTGTTCTTCTGTGGCTCCATGGTGTAGCCAGCAAAACACAAGGATTCTTCACTGCTCTGAGCAGCATAAGACCCTTGCTTTGAAGAAAAAAAAAATAGAGGAGGAAAACCCTTCCTCTGCCTTGCATTGTTAAGGTAAGCAGTGACTGCTTTCCTCTCTGTTCCCAGAGGACTAGCAGCAAGAAAAAATCATTTGAGAAAAGTGTTATTTTACACTGCTATGGAACAACATTTTCCTGTTAACCCCCCAAAGTAGCTTGTTTCAAGCCAAGTTGCAGAAATCCTGTTGGGCAGTAATGAATTGGGAACCCAGAGTAAAATACTTGTGACTGCTTTGTGTTCATGCTCCCTATGTAGCTCCTTAGTTTAAGCCCCTAGTAAGCACATATTAGAATGGTTTCATTTCTATGCATTCTGCTTATTATGGACTGGACTGGATCCAAAGAAAAATTGGTAGAAGTAAGTAGATGAAGGACTTGCCTTCTTTCTACATTTTCACCCACCTACCCTTGTGCAAGCCATCACTGGCATGAGCCGGAAATGCAACAGAGTCCTGCTTCTGTCTGTTGCACCAGATATCACTCATGGAGCTGGGGGGAATATCAGCCGCTTCCCAAGCAATAGGGGAACAGAGCCCTGTTGATCAGAGTTGTAGATGTCTGGTAAATGAGAATGAGGGGGATCAGGGCGGATTCACTGCACAGCACTGTAACTTACACATTTGTAATCCTCAACAGGATTCTGGCTGTCATTGCTTGTAATAAATTACTCCCAAACTGTGGAACTCCTCCCAAAAAATACTGGGCTGTGGCCGTTCTGACATGCCACTCTCCAACATGCTTAACTGGCATCAACCTGGGTCTTCAGACAAAATAAGTTCCTCACCCTGCAAGTAGCAAAATGAAACAGTGGTTATTAAATACTCATAAGACAGAGAAGTATATCTAACGTACCTCTATCTGTGGGACAAGTGCAGTCCACTGTGAAGGAATTAGATAGAATGACTCTTCTTTCCCACAACCATGGATGTACATTCATGTTCATGCTATATCTTGGAGCACCATTCTGGCATTGTGGCTTGTCCCAAATGAATTCAGGCCAAAGTATATTTAGAGAGAGCCATATCCCACAGAATTATTGTGGAATTGTGTATCTCATTCCTTCTTCTTTTTCACAGGTAGAGCAGACTGAGAGGTATTCAGTGGCATTGGAAAGTGGAAGCAGCACTGATGGTCACACAGAAGTGACAGAAACTAAAGACGGTAATAGCGGTTTAAAAAGTGAATGTGGTTATTAAGAGAAGAGAGGAAATGAATTGGAGCACCTAGCTCTGACAGTCAAACCTAGTTTGCAGGTTGCCTCATCAATACTGAATTGTCTTTCTCAATTAATTGAAAAAAAATTTATCACAGAGGTGCATTGCTAATTATATTACATAGCCTGTACCAGAGCTTGAAAAAGTTACTTTCTTGGACCTAAAATCCCCAAATCCCCCAGCCAGCATAGTCTGTAGCCATATTCTGTTGGAGATTTCTGGGAGCTGCAATCTAGGAAGCTAACTACCAAGTACTATAATTACAGTCTCATTTAACAAGGAACACTCAAGGAATGAAGTGGCATAAGAAACAGCAGCACTGGAACCTAGCAAGTTATTTTATATCAACTTAGACTGTTTGTCCATCTACTCTTACTGATTGTGGCTCTCCAGGATCTCAGTAAGACCTCAGTAAGAGGTCTTTCCCATCACTGCCTACCTGATCCTCCACTTGAACCTGGGGTCCTCTGTGTCCAAAATGTGTGTTTTGTCACTGAATTGTGGCCTGTGCCAGTGGGAGAGAACCACCTTTTCTAAAATAAAGGACTAGTGTCTTCATGTCCTCCACATTGCCAGTGGGAATTTTGCCACTCATGACATTGAGAGCAGAAGTTCAGTCTTTGACTAGACTTGTTAGCACGTTTACTAGGAGCTAAGCTGGTAAAACCTGAGAGCAAGTATGTTCCAGATCAGATTATTAGCTTTTTTGTGTGTGTGACAAATGCCCTCAATACATTTCTCTGAAGCAATACCCACTCCCTTAAATTTTTGATCAAGTGTGGATCCATGGCAAAGTTCTGACTGGCAGGATTTTAGATGTACAGTGTACAACATCTAAATTCACACTTCTGGCAAATTGTCTTGGATATTCTCCCTGAGGATAAAAGTAGTAAAATAACTGGTAAGGCTTTAGTGCAAGATGAAAAAGAGTCTTAGATATGAAAAAGTCAGCTGCATTAAGGATGGGTGAATACTCTCTGTTTACCTCAAAAGCCATCTGGGTTTGGCTAGCATTGCAAATACTTGCCAAAACAAAACCCATACCTTTCTGGTAAAGGGGGCTGAGTAGGTTAGCGAGATGTGAGAGAGATTCCATCTCCCAACTACATAGGCAGATAGGACGGACTCCTCCAACCAACGTTAGACATTGTTGAATTAATGCTTTTGACCACACTCAGAACCACTGTTCTCTACTGGAATGAAAAATTAATCAGTTTGTTCTGCTAAAAAAGAGCTACAAATTCCTTGATCCCAGGAGCCCATTCATGTTACAGAATTATAGCACTGATATTCCACTATAAGTTCCATGGTTCCATCCTGTGGAATCCCGGAGTTTGTAGTTTGGCGGGGCACTAGAGAAGCACTCTGACTATTTTAAATCTCCCTTCTTACATTCGAATTCTAGGATTCCATAGGGTGGAACTATGGCAGTTAAAGTCAAATAATAATGACATAATTCTGTAGTATGAATAGGCCCCAAGAGGAGATGACACTTCTGATATGATGGTGTTGATTAGAAAAGATGTGCTTCCCTCACTGCTGGTAATACTATTAATTACTCCCCCTTCTCCTGGCTTCCAGACAATGCACAGATGGGTGGGCCTGGCATAGGAGGCTTTGAAGGTGGAATGCAAAACAAAACAAAACTCATGCCTTTGAGCTATGTGTTTCAACTCACTCAAAACAGGCTGGAGCTTTTCAACTGAAGGGGCATTTCTTTTAGGGCCCTCACCTTTTTTTGCTCCATCTCTAAGGCATCGGCATGATAGCTGCCACCTTAAAAATGTCCTCCATAGTACTTCTAAGCAGAAAAATATATAGCTGCTAGCAGAAGCTCATGACTTCCATGTTAGTGAGGTGGTGATTTTGTTCTCAGTTTTAGTCTAATCCCAAGCGCTGACGATATTTTGTACGTAGGATTCAGCACCTTAGATAGCTCCCTTAAAGCATGGTCTAAATCCCATTACTGTATTCACTGTCCCACTGACATGGAAACCACCAGCTGCCACTAGAAGGCACTAAGATAAGATGAAAATTACTGTGCTTCTTTTCTGTTTCCTGAGGCAGTTACAGAAAGGTGTCATTGACATAATTGTGCCTATAGATTAGCAGTTCCTCTTCAGGTAGCCGTATCATAGGTTTTAAAGTGGCACATTTGTTTGCAATTGATTTAGGTTAGACAAGTGCATGCTGCTACTATAGTTGTTTATGTGGTTCACTTGTTAAACCACAAAATGGGTATAATGGCCTAAATCAGAGGTGGGAATTATGCAACTCTCCAGATGTCATTTGACTATAATTCCCAGAGTTCTTCACCATCAGCTATACTGGCTAAGGCTGCTAGGGAGCGCAGTCCAACAAACGTGGAGGGCCACATAATTACCACCATAGCCTAAATCTAATTTTTAGTCCCTAGAAGAGTAGATCCATTAAATCAGCGGAAATTACATAAATATCCGTTTAGCAAGTTCCCACTGATTTAGCATGCCTCCTGTAGCTAGGATTTGTAATTGAATTTAGGGCATTGTATCAAAGTTCATTTAAATTGTTTTTAAATGTTTAGTTGATATGTGGCTTGGATGGATGGATGTCTCTCTCTCTCTCTCCCTGCCCCCCCATTTTATTTATTTATTTATTTGTTTGTGGATTTTTAGCTAAGAAGAAAGGCACATCAGGATTAAAACTGAGCAACCTGATGAATCTTGGAAGAAAGAAATCTGCCTCACTGGACAGTCCAGAGAGGTCTTTGGATACTTGCAGTAAGTGACCTGAAACAAATCCCTATGAACATTTCTATTTTATTTTAATCTCTGTCACTCACAGCCTAGAGGACAGTTTGAAACAGAGGTGGAAATCATGTGGCCTTCCAGATCTTGTGAGACTGCAACTTCCAGCCATTATCTATGCTGCCTAGGGCTGACTGAAGTTGCAGTCCAACAACACCCATGGCCTAGAGGATGATCCAGAGGGGAATGTTAATCCGACCATTATGACTAGAAAAAAAAAATCAGAAAATTATAAGAAAAGTTCTGTGCTCCATTTCTCTTCTCTCTTTCTTGCTCTCTCAGTTTTTTTCCTGCAGAGAAATCAAACAAAAAAAAGGTCTTTCCCTTTCAGTTAAAAGACTTTTGAGACAAACTTCTAAACTTTCTGTATTCTGAATAGCCCTTTCTACATCAGAATTTGGATCTAAATTCCCATGGTTTCATTCTCCATGAGGAGTCGAGCCTGCTGTATATGTTAGAAAATTCTTATCACTGAAAAAAGCTAGTATTACTCTTATTGTTACATTTATGTCTTGCTTTTTTTTTTTTAATGAGGTCAAGGGGTCCATGGCTCTCCTACTCCCTACTTATAGCCATACAGTAACTCTTTGTGGTAGTTCAGGCTGAGTGAGTTTCATGGAATAGTGCAGACTAGAATCTGGATCTCTTCATTCCCAGTCCAGCCCTCTTAACCCTTACATCACTTTGACTCTCAAAGCTAGTTTAGATAAACTGCCACAAAACCCATTACATCAGTTCCAAATTCCACTGTAAAAAAAAAAAAATTACCATGGAACATACCTTTCTTTGCAGCATATCTGAATGTATTGGTGAACAGCCAGTGGAGATCCCGGTGGTGTTATGTGAAGGATGGGCTGCTCCATTTCTATCAGGATAAGAACAGAACCAAAACTGCCCAACAGCCTCTGAACTTGATAGGATGTGAAATTATCCCAGACCCAAGTCCTGACCATCTCTACTCATTCCGTATCCTGCATAATGGGGAAGAACGGGCTATGTTAGAGGTATGGCTTGTCACTCTCTTTTGAAATTTGGTTGTGAACAATATAGATGCTTAGTGTGCCATAACTCTTTTGGCCCATAGTCTGTGATCATTTTCATACCATACAGTTAGAGGCCTCTCCAGTTTTCAATCTGGCAAATCTATTGGGGGGACACTTCACACACAATCACACTACTTTGATTCCACTTTAACTGTCATGAAGTACTAGAGATCTCTGGCTGAGGATTCTAAACACTCTACCCTCAACTAAAAGTTGCAGAATTCCATGGGTTGTTACCACAATAGTTAAAGTGGAATAATGGTGCTATAATTGTGGAGTGTGAAAGTCTCCTACAGTCACCAGAGTCCTCTAACCACTATTCCTAATGGGCATATTGGCTAGTGCAGTGGTTCTCAACCTGTGGGTCCCCAGATGTTCGTGGACTTCAGCTCCCAGAAGCCCTAAGCATTGACCATAGTGGTTGGGGCTTCTGGGAGCTGAAGTCCACAAACATCTGGGGACCCACAGGTTGAGAGCCACTGGGCTAGTGGATTCTAGGAGTTGTAGTCAGAAATGTCTCTTTTCCTAACCACTGGCTATGATATGGCATAGCACTGCCTGGAAGCTGTTTGAATGCGTTTGTGTGCTTATGTGCACTGCTTGTTCCTGAAAGTGTTTTCATTGAATGGCACATAAATATCATGGAGGAATGCATTTTGGAGAAGAGCAGACAAATATGTTTGGTCTGGGTTTTTTATTTCTTATATTTTAATTTTAATTTATTTTTATTTTTGTTGTTATTGTTGTTGCTTACTGTTCATCCAGTCTTTTCTTCATTGAGATGAAAGCTTACATGACTCTCTTCATTTCCACATTTATCCTCATTTATCCCTTCTGTGTAGTAGGAAAGGATGAGAAAGAATGATTAGCCCAGTGCTATCCACTGAGTTTCATGTCTCATTAACCAGTATGTTTTTAATGGCAATAGAAATGAAGCAGCAGATACAGTACAATCTAAAATATAGCAGATACAATAGACTCCTCTCCAGTATTACAAGTTGAGCATCCCTAGCCCAGAAATCTGAAAACCTCAAATAAAAAAAACCTTTTTGTTGCCAGCCAACCATTTACACCTTCAAGCTATAGGTGCAGACTGTGCTGCTCCTGCTCATTTATCTCTCAGATCCTCAGTCTCTCTCCAGCCTTGCATCTCATGTACAAGTAACAAATGAGTGAGACATAAGGTTGGAGAGAGACACAAGGATCTGTGAAATGGTGGGAATCCATGCACAGTGCTCAGCGTGAATCTGTGCCTCCAGTTATTTTGCAAATCCTTGCATCTCTCTCCAGCCTCACCTCTTGTTTGTTCACTACTTGTCTTGTGTATGGGATGGGAGACTGGAGAGACACTAAGAATCTGAGAGACTGAGGGGAAAAAATACACTACTGTATAGGAGATCTCTGGGGAGCCCTCCAGCTGTCCACTTCTACCTTTGAGGCAGTGACTGTGGCACTTGTGCTCCTGAGATCTCCTGTGTAGTAGGGTATTTCATATATATGCAAATGCAGGTGTTCCAGAATCCTAAATAAATAAATCTGAAATACACAACACTTCTGGTCCCAGACATTTTAGATGATGGATACTCAACTTGTATAGCTAACAAAAGAACAACAGATACATTGCAGCCACAATAGGGACACACTTTTCCCTCATGTGCTGCCATTGGAGATAAAATGCCAAAATCCTGTTTGGCTAATGCTCAGGCATAATGCCAAATTATGCTCATATCTGTCCTTCAGTAGTCATTGCAGAAGGAATTATCCACTACCTCCTTTGTGCAGTGACCCCCCCCCCTTCTATGGAACCCACTTGCCATCCCTGCCCCACAGTCATTTATTGGCCAAGGGAGGAAAGAAGCAAATAAGCAGCATGTGCCTCTGTTCCTACAGCTGGACACACAGTGAAGAAGGCATCTTCTAGGAGTTCCTGCAGGTCCTCCAGAGGTTCCAGAGGGTGATGCTGTTTTCATGTGCAGAACTGTAGAAATGTGGCTAAATACTGTCTGGGTGCCACTTGCCCTCCCCTAGCCAGGAGCAGCAAGAGAGTAGTTGAGTTTGTGTGTGGGGAGAGAGGGAAGGGAGCTCAGTTCCCTCTGATGGACCTGTATTGTCTGTCAGATCTGCCTAAGATCTCAGCCAATATATCATGGGCTATACACTGACTATAGGTGCAGAAACAATTGGTGATGGGTGGGTTCACCCCTTTTTCTCTTTCTATCTAGTACTTCCTTCACATTCTTTCTATCCCCACTCTCATTTCCTGCAACCCCTTTTTTTCTTTGTCTGTCTTTCTGGCTTAGTGAATCAAATAGGAAAGATTTTTCAGCGTTTTTCTTTAGTCAGTCAAGACTGAAGCTAAAGCCCCACCTTTTGGTAAGCAGATACATGAAGGGAATTTTCATAATTTTTCTTCATCATTTTATACATAAGAAAGTGAGGCATGCATTTTAAAATGAATGATATAGAACTGCTTATGGCAGAATCCCTTCATGGGACTTCTTCCTCTAGCTTCCTCTGTCCCTTTTCTTTTCTTCTGTTTCAGCTGCTTCAGCCGTCACTTCAGCACTAAACTGGACCCTCTGTGTCTCCCTCTCACTCACACACACACAGAGCAGGGGGAAAAACATGGAAGACATACTTAAAGGAAGTGTTGGATGAAGTTACAGGGGCAAGAATGTGTTTTGCAATGAAGCACACAGTTAATTGCTTACCTTTGAACTGTCCTGATTTAGCAGGGACAGTCCTGATTCATTCTGTGTTGTCCCACCTTTTCAGCTGGTTTCAAAACCTCTCACTTTCTGTCTCCTTGGCCCACATTTCTTCTTGGTCCTCAGCTTATGTCAATTGCTGCAAAGTGAGTTCAGTTTGCAATTTTCACACAATTAACTCAGCAGGGAGGGAGAGGAGAAGAAAGGATAGAGTCTTGGCCTTCCCTGTAGGCTCAGACAAAAGCAAACCACTACAGCCTCTCCTAGCTCATGTGTGTTTTCTCGTTAATAAATTTTGCCATTGACCATGCTATAATTTTGCTTGGGCACATATGTTTTCATCTGTCAATGTTGGAGGTTGTGTAACTGTGTTGCTGTAACATACCAGCTCATTCACCACTCTGTGAGGAAGCACTACAGGAGGCTCACAGGTTTTGCAAAATGTTGTACACAGAAAGCCTAAGTAGCTAACTTGGTTGTTAATTTATAAATAAAATCATTTTAACTTTTTTGAGTGGAGTGGAGAATGACCTTATGTCATGCAGCTGAGTGAAGAGCAGATTATTCTAATACTGGAAAAGAAAAAGTATTGCTCTATTTTTTTTTAAAAAATCAGTGTAACTTCAGTGAAATTACATTCAGTTTACAGCAGCTGAAGCATTAAGGCAGAGAAAGGGCAAGTCACTCATGTGTGCTACTTTCACCTGTCTTGGATCAGACTTGTTTTCCTTCTTCATTTACCGTACCTCTAATCTTAGATTCTCTGATGTCATCACCATGGGATGGGAGGAGGAAGCTGTGACAAATTTCCTGTATTTTGTAGTGGGAGGACTGTTTGCAGACAACAACAGACTTGGCAGGCAGACATTCCAAGTTTTGTTTTGTTGAGCAGATGGATTGCTGCGGTTGGAACAATAATAAGGGCCGTAGTAAATATTGTTCACTATTATTCTCACTTACAAAATTAAGGTACACTTTACAATGAATGTTTTGGTTCAGGACAACTAGAGGTTATAAAATCTTTTCACATGGGTTGGTTAGGGTACCAACATGATACTTACTTTCACTGTTTACCATCAAAGTTTTAATCATAATTACTTTGGGGCCCATCTGGTGGAGCAGTTTTAGAGAGTCAGGTTGGTGCCCTCTTCTGGCCAAAAAAATATATAAAAAGATAGTATTCGTTTGAAATGCTGGGTCATTGAAGTACCATTGTTCATCCATTTCCTTTATTCATCCATTACTAAGCACTCACCTACAAATTCAGCTTTGAATATCTATTGGCAAAAAATTACAAGCAATAAGAAAGAAAGAAAGAAAGAAAGAAAGAAAGAAAGAAAGAAAGAAAGAGAGAAAGAGAGAAAGAAAGAAAGAAACTTGGTACTTGTACATTATGAGTATGAGGCACTACATGGTAAGCGCATCTTAGAATGGTTTCCTTTCCATGCATTCTTCTTATGGACTGAATCCAAAGAAATATTGGTAGAAGTAAGTAGGCAAAAGTCTGACTTGCTTGCCACCACTTTTTCCTGGCAGCTCTCCTATCTTACATTTAGGCAGTGGGCTTCCATGCCAATATGGGGACCTTTTCTTCCCTTCAGCTGCACAACCCACAGCCCACCTCATTCAGGAAGATTCTCTAAACCTTGGAAGAGGCTGGGGAAAGGGCAGACAAGGCTGGCCTCATTGTTAGGGAGAGTAATACAACTGCGTTAGGAAGCCAGTTTTGGGATTTAATGGAAAGGGAGCAAGTACCTAGGTATCTATTTTATTGATAGCGGCTGGAATGTAGTATGGTCTTTACATATGCAAAAGTGTTGCAGTTATGGTATTACACACTAAATTCCAGCATAACCCCCCTTCCTAGTCAACTCCTTCTGAGCAACAGCAGCCACTAAGTTCAATGGGGGTCTGTTCTCCTGGAGTTGGCTGCCATTTCTACATCCTCCCACAAGTGACCCTCGTTGGAACAGGCAGAAACAAATTCCCTTGCACCAGTGTTCACTCACAGAAGTGGGAATAGTGATCAGCTGCTTCCTGAGCAGCAGCAGAACGGGCCCCTGTGGATCACAGTGACTGCTGCCCAGTAAGTAGGGACTGGGGGACTTTCACAGTCTCTAAACTAGGCGCTATGTAAGGACCGTGAACATGTAACAATAATGATTGTGTAACAGCAGGTTACTCATTTACAGTTGTGATACAGGATTCTAGCCATTCTTATTATAGTTCTGTTTCCAGCGAGAGCAAAGATGCTTGTGGGATTTTTCCACCTCAGGTACCAAAATCACATGGTCAGCCTTGGGTCATCTCAGTCACAAGTGAGGGGATGTAACTTGCTGCTTTACCTCAAACAGCAATCTATTTTATCTAGCCCTGAAGCCAAGAGCAGAATTTGGAGGTTAATTTCAAGAGTAAAGATAACGATATGCTGAAGCCATCCACAACTGAGCAGCAACAGGTTGTTGCTCTAAATCCCAGAACATCATCCTACCATTGCTGACTTACGAATGGTTTCAGCATTTCATATTAATTGTACTTGAAAGTAACTTTCTGAACACTGGCTAGGATTGCTGCTGAAGGGGAGAGCAAGGGGAAAGTCTCCTTCATCTTGTTCTTTTTCACCAACGTTTCTTTGGATCCTATCTATTTTCCTGATTAGAAGACTTTCTAAGCTTGAGGCTAGGTCCCTTATGGTAAGCTTTGCCTGCAGCATACAAATTATTTCTTCTTTGGTTATTTAACAGGCCAAGACTTGTGAAGAAATGGGTCACTGGCTTGGTCTCCTTTTATCAGAAAGTGGCTCAAAAACAGACCCCGAAGAACTTACCTATGATTATGTAGATGCTGACAGGGTTTCCTGCATCGTCAGTGCAGCAAAGAATTCATTTCTGTAAGTTACTGTGGTATCATATTTGACATCCAGACCTATTTTTGATGATTTCTAGCAGTGGTTGACACTACAAAAGGAATGGCTTGTCTGGGAAACGGAAGAAGCATAATTTGCCCAGAATATAATTGTTAGCAAAAACAAACAACAAACAAAAAAAGAGTTTGCTCTGATATATAAATACCCACTATCGGAGGTACATTCAGTTGAAATAGCATTTGATGAGAATTGCACTGGTAAAATATGATAAAATACAATAAATAAGAATCAGCTTGAATGGACTCTTTGCTTATGTGATAATTGGGTTCAGTCAACTTTGCACCTGTCTGGCCATATTTAAGCTTTGACCTATAATGGTGGAGCAGTCATCATAAGGTTCTTTCTTATCTATCTCCTTTTAAGATTCTAGTATTCAAGTAGAATTGATAATTGAAGGATTTCAGCAGCTCTTTAGATTCATAATGAATTCTGACTATGTATTTTTGGGTTTGACTGCACTCAGAATATTTTGACAAGAATATCAGAAGAGAGCCAGTGGAACATGGAACAGGACTTGGGTCTGTCAATGTCCCCTATAATCTGATCTCAGAAAATGCATATAAACCTTCAACAGACAGTAGGGCGAGAAGTGTGCTGTATTTCAGAATCAAATAGATGCCCCCTTAGTATCATTTTCCCTTCTAGTGGAACATTGAGAAACTAACATTTTCAGTAGACAATATATCCCTTCTGGAATGGTTAAGATAGAAAAATGCTGCATGCAGATAACCTTGGAAGTAGCTAAGGGGTGTCTATCAATGGTGCAATGGAAAATCTGGAAGTGCAAGCCCCTATTAGGACCAACTTCATAGCTGTTTTCTCAAGGAAGGTCCAGAAATGCAGGCAGCTATGTCAACAAACCAATCTAGCTGTTTTCATTTCCACTGGGAAACAAGTATTTTGTAAAACTAATACCAATGAGAGCTTACAACCACATGTTACTTGCTGGTAAAAATCATTTTATCTGGTGTCTGGTACTTTAAGAATTGGGGCCCAAGCAACTGATGAGGCAGGGTGACAGACTGCATCATCCCTATTATTCAAGAAACATCAAAGCTTTGGCCCCTTGGGCCTTGGCTCCACAACATCACTGGAGTCAATGCCTTGTCCCTTTACAGCACCTTTTTCAGTCTGAAAAGGAACGGGTTTTGTATTGTGGCTGTTTAGTCATACTGTATACTTGTACATGTTTGAAGGAGGAGAGGAGTCAAGAGCAACAAGTGACATATTAAAAGCTGGTACAGCTGCCTGGTCTGAGACAACACCCATCACCTCACATAGCTGGTACAGTCTTTGATGGCATGTGTCCTTTCACCTTTTCCAGCTTAATGCAGAGGAAGCGCTCAGAGCCCAACACATATATTGACAGCTTACCAAAGGAAAAGGAAGAACAAGAAGAACTCTATGATGATGTGGACATTCCAGAGGCAACAATGGTGAGGATCTTGCAGTGCAGGTCATTTTGTTTTGTTTTTTTCCTGCTGAAAGGGAAAAGTGCTCCTAATATGATGACCTAAACCACACAGTGTGCCTTGTTTCATGTCCATGCCCTTCTTTAACTATGGGTAATAATTAAGTAATTTTTGTGCTGGAGTGCTGGTTGTAAATTCTTCATAGAATTTACATCTCTAGTACTATCACTATTATAATAATAATATTATGGAGCATTGAATTCTTGGTGTCAGCTGAGGATCTCTCTTTTTCAGGATGAAGCTGTATTAATCTGCAATTGCTTTAAGAGGATATATTTACTATTTCTCAACAGGAAATGCCTCAGAATGAAAGCAAATGTGAAGGAGAACAGGACAAAATCTACCTTGACCTCATACCAGTTCAGTCTTTTGTGCACTCTGTTGGCAAAAAGCATGGCCAGTTGACCCCTTCAGGGTCTCCTTCCCTTCAAAGATCTCTCAGCAAGAGTTCAAATGACTCTGAGAAAGATACATCCGTGCTCCATAAAGAAGGAGAGTTGGACAGAAGATCAGTGGAAACTGCAGAGCAGGTACTTCAACAGAAACAAATCTGAAATACTGTGGAAGAATATATTTTGGTGGCAGAATACGTACTTGACCTGATCCCAAGTTAATTTCCTTGCAGTTTTAATGAACTGATTTTGTAGGTAATGTAACTTTTATGACAGTTAGAAGTATAGCCAGCTATGGAAAGGGAGCTTCTGGAGGGAATTCTAGAGTATACATTCTAAACTGCTTCAGCTCTGGCTTCAGTCTAAGCCAAGGTGTCAAACTTTTCACTATTTTGTATTATCCAGTTAAAAAACAAAAAGTGTCCTATATCTTGCTTCTGCCTCTATCTTGTTAAAAAGGGGGAAAAAAACTCTCTGTCCAAGATTCTGAAAAAAACATTACCAGTCAGAGCAGACGATGTTAGATTAGGGTGGCCACCTGGGGCCCTCCAGATGTTTTGGGACATGGACTCCTATCAGCATTAACAGCATAACCAGTGGTGAGGAACCATGGGAGCTGCAGTTCAAAAACATGTGGAGGGCCACTTTTGTCCACCCTGGATTAGAAGCACAGGTTGTCTGGTTTCACAATAAATCAGTTTGCTGGGATCGTCAATCAGGAGCTGCACTGGACCTCCCTTTCCACAACCCACTAAGAGTTGTATCCTCACTGCCAAATTCACTGCAGCCCAATATCTGGTTTTCTTTTCTTGTAGTCAGTATACATGGAGGCTGCGTAGCTTGTTTTAAAGAACTGTATCTAGAGGCATCTAAGAATGTGATTCTCTTAAAAATAATATGCATGGCTGCAATCCTCCATATTCACTAGGGGAAAAAGGCTATTCTATAGTGGCAATAGAGAACTAATTGGGAATCACGGTTGGCTTTTTGCCCATCATATCCTAAATGGGCAGCCAGCTTCACTGTGTTGCTTAATCTCTATTACATTCTTTTCATCCTGGTGTCCCAACAGAAGCCCCCAGATGTGGATGAGCTCCTGCCACTAAGGTCACCCACTGTAAAAATCCAGGCTCAGCAACAACAAATTGCTTTTCCTCAAAGTAGCCTTGAGATTAAGAATGTCACCACAGTCGTGTCTACACCCAAAGAGAAAGGAGAACGAACCAAGGCAGTGAATCCAGGTGGGTTTACTGACTGCAACAATATCTTTCAAGCCAAGAGCTTGAAGATCAGGGCTTAAGAAGTGGTGCCTTCTGTTGCTAACTTTACAACCTGTTTCATAAATATTGTGCCAGTTCAGGAAGTGGCTAGATCCTGTAATTCCAGCGTCTAGCTTAATTAGCTGCCATAGCTCAAAATAGTTTTGCATCTCTGTTTGTAGCGCCTGTTGAAACCAAACTAGGCAAAAACAGGACAGAAGCTGAAGTGAAGCGATACTCAGAAGAGCGAGATCGCTTGGAGAAAGAAAAAGAAGAAATCCGCTCTCAGCTGGCACAGCTTCGAAAAGAGAAGAGGGAGCTGAAAGATTTGCTGGCAAGCTGCACAGGTAACCATTCCTTGATATCCTTAATAGCTGCTTAGTGGCTCATGGTGCCAGTTGGAGAAGGGTTGATATTCTCAGGTATGATGTTCTGCTGGTGTATTTTGTGAGGTGGTGAAATGAGGACTGATGTAGCAGAGTTTCATCTTGGAGGCTGCCAGTGCTGATCTTGAACAAGTTTTGTTAGATTTTGATGGTAAAAGTCCTTATCACCAAGAGTTTGATTGATGGCCAGTGTTAATAGTCTAGTTACAATTTCTATATCCAGTTTTGCCTTGATCCTATCCCCAGTCATGTGCACTGTGCTTATACACCTGAACATCTAAGATTATACTCCATGCATTGAAAAAAGTGAATTGTACTTCTTCACAGCTCATGCTATAATAGATCTGCTAGTCTAAGAGATATCATGTAACTCTTTGTTCTTTGCTGTACATACTACCACTGCCATCAGAAAAAACAAATGAGGGTGAGAGCAGAGACTGGACATTTGCATAATGCCTGTCACTTACTGGATTAGCCACATCCATGTACTTCCCTTAACAGACAAGAGCCTTTTGTCTACAATGGAGCAAAACCTGAAGGAAATAGAGGAGGAGTGCAAATGGAAAGAAGATCAGCGTGTGGACTTGGAACTGAGCCTTGTGGAAGTAAAAGAAAATCTTAGGAAAGCTGAGTCTGGTCCAGTTACGCTTGGCACTGCTGTGGATACCACGCACCTGGAGAATGCAAGCCCCAAAGTATGTAGCCAGATCTTTTGATTGATGGTAGCTGTAGAATCCTTTGCAGTAAAGAGAACCAGCTGAACCAGCTTGTTCAGCACACTTATAACAACATCAGAGACCTGGGATTCAATCTCAAAGAGATTTTAGAGAAAACTAAAAAGGGACATCCTGAGGAGTTGAATTATCTCAAAACATTATCACTGAGCAAAGGAGTATTTGTGCCTTCCCTCCCATACTGTTTCCCCAGTCAAAACAGAGGCAGGATCCTTTCACACTGCACAACTATACCACCATGATTCTACTTTAACTGGCATGGCTGCATCCTATGGCACTTTGCTAAGGCACTAGAGCTAATCCTAAATGCCATCTCTAAATGACAAACCCCAAGATTCCATAGGATAGAACCATGACAGTGTAAGTGGAATCATAGTGCTGTTACATTGTGGAAGGTTCCCTAGAATCGTGTCGTGGTTAGAGCAGTGGTCCAGAACATGCCTTCAAGTCCCAACTGGGCCTTGAAACTCACTGGGTGGCCATTTGCCAGAGGATAAGCTAGGGAGCACTTACCTCACTGAAAGATAGGCAGGATATAAATGTAACTAATAAATAAAATTGTGTGCCATCTTCCACTGCGGCTGTTAATAGCAATATTAGAATCTATTTTTCTCCCTAGCTGGGGTAAAAGCATACCTTTCAGTGAGGGAAATCGACATGAAGATGGAACAACCCTTTGCCTTCCCACAACTGATTTTTCCTTCTAGTGCTATCAAAACAGTAGACTACTCTCCAGCCACAACTGTGTCTGCTTTTAATCCAATTACTAATCTCTTGGGTCTTGAATCACTAAGGCTGAAGTCAAAATGCAGGTTTGCACATTTGTAAAATTGCTTCTTTTTCATCACTTTAGGTGCTGCTGCTTCAAACAATTAATCAAAATTCTTCTTACAACCGTTTTTTGACTTCATTCTATTTAGATTTTGATCTCTCTGTATTGATCAAGAATAAAACTTGGAAAATGCTCTGCTTCAAGCTATGGCCAGGGCATGTATCATTCTCATAAATGAAACGCGTGCCTTCTGCCTCTACAGGTTCCAAGAAGAGCCTGGAAAAATTGCTTTTTTGGGGGACAGCTGCAAGGCTTCCCACAGCCAGTTTGGTCGTGGCCATGCTAGCTAGAGGATTCTGGGAGCTGTACTCAAAAAATGGAATACTTCCCAATTCTCGTTCCAACTAGTTATCTGTTGTCTTATATTACTGATCAACCTGTCCTCCCTTATGTAAACAGGGAATATGCAAACATATGGAGGACAAACTATTCGTTATGATGAATCTGTACTAGCAGTTTAAGCCAAGGACCACATAACATCTTGAGTCAGTGATTTTTATAATTTGCAGGGGGCTGCAGAAAAACCATCAATGTGCACATTCAACTAGACCTTGAGAAAGTTTCTTTTTTGCAGCTTCAGCTCTCAGAATTCCCACAACCAATGGCTATTCCCAAAAAGTACATTTTTGAAGCACTATTCTTAGCATTAAAAGCCAAATGCCTAAGCAAGGGGGCCTCCCTGATTTCAAAGGCTTGGCCAATTTATGGCTATTTTAGTGCAGTTTGTATGACCACGACTTTTCCCTTTTTCTTTAAAAACAGATGAAAGCTGCCAACTCTATGAATAGTACAGAAAACTCACCCGTCAATTCAGCAATGGCACTAAAAAACCGGCCACTGTCTATCATGGTCACAGGGAAAGGAACAGTTCTACAGAAAGCTAAGGTAAGGAAAACAAGAACCATCCTCACTGTCGTTATTACTATAGTAATTTCCACCTTGAGCATAAATCGTGAACTGAAACCCCAAGACAAACTCTTCTAGGTGAGTTTTTCTTTTCTTTTTCTATTGCAGGAATGGGAGAAAAAGGGTGCCAGTTAGGGTATCACAGGCTCAAAAAATGGACATATGACTAGAATTGGCCATTCATGGACTACAGGATTCTATTGGCAGTAGATAAAAGGTCCAGAAACGGCAACATGCTACAAGAAGTATACCGTGTTGCTCCATCTAGAAGAAATGTGTGGACCTCAGCCAGATGCTTTCTTGTGTAGACAAGACCCAGCTTGCCATAAAAGGGCCTTTGTTAGAAGAATGATGTTGCTCCTTTTTAGCAGAGATGCACTGTGTAGCAGCAAAGAGAGTTAACACAAGTGGAAATATTGCTTCTAATCCCACTGATGTCATAAATACATTGCTGTATATATGAATGCTTTTGTGTATTTCTTCTTTTGGTGTTTATAGCATTGTGCAATCCAGGATTTGTTGTTAGCAAAGGAATTGGCTTCTAGCCAGATCTGTTTAATGTTGCTGTGTTACACCAAGGGGGTTGTTTGAAAGGTTGCGGGGGGACAAGGTAAATTGAAGGCTCCTTGTTAGACTCTTTATTTGGATCAGAATTTTTCTAACCAATGAAGAAAACTTGGAGAAGCTTGGGGGCATCAGGCAATACAACTAAAAAGTGTCTGCTTTCTAGCTGTGTGTAAAATAAGACCCAACTTGCTAGAAATAATTCCTGGCTAGAAGAGAGTACAGCTAAGACCAGAAGAGACTATGGCTCAGAGTTTAATGTTGGTACAAAGCACACATTTCTGCATGAGAAATAATAAACCATTTGTGGCTATCAGAACTGGCTGGGATGCAACTTGAACCACAAGGAACTCCTCTACATCCAAAGCAACATAACCCATTTAGTGCTAGGACATGCCCTGAAAAACTGATGTGAATTAGGAAGTCATGCATGGATGATGGCTCAATTTATGGATAAGGAACAGAAGGTAGATTAAAATGCCAAAAAACTAATTCTTAAATTGCTTTGACTGATATTTGCTGATACCATTGAAGATGATTTGAGGCACAATTAAAGGGTGACATTTTCTTTCGTGTTTTCCATAATTTGGCCCCCAGTGTTACCAATGCACTTTACTGATTCTGCAGTGCTTCTTCTGGTTAATAACCATTTAATGCTTTCCCTTTTGAGCTGGTATTACACTCTTTCCATACAGCAATCAGCATAAGTAATATGCTGTATATATATGAAAGTTCAAAAGGTTTTTTTTAAAAAAATATTACCCAAATACTGTGAATGCTATCACAAAAGATGATTTGGAAGAATACAGAATCCCTCTCAACATATTTTATCATTGTTCTTCTATAAACAAAAGTATAATTACATCAACACAGGACTTGACTGAATTCTCTTCAGTAAATCTGTTAAACCCAAGGAAGGTTAAGCATGGCTTTACACCAAAAATGTCAGAAACTTAGATTTTGCTTTTGATTTGATCAAAAGAGGATACAAAGAGGAAAAATTGATGTTAAATGCTTTATTGTGCTCATGATATAAAATCGAACAGACTCAGCAGGCTTACCAGACAAGGACCTTTATAGACAATCATTCTCTCATGCAACAAATTAGTACTCATGTCAGTTATTGCAGGAACTCTAAAGATGAGTGTCCCAGCTAATAAGCACATTGTGATGAAGGAGCAATTTCTCAGCAGCTAAAGCTGCAGGGAAAATGCTATTTTACCCAATAGTATATATCAGCTGAACGTAGTAATTGGTGTACTATGTACTGTGACTATGTCTTACAAATACCTATCAGCTAGTGCCTGTGGAATATATGGCAGTTCTAGCACACTCTTTCCCCCCAACCAGAGTTTTAGAACATCATGGGGAATGCAATCATATTCTGTGCTACATCTTCCTCACTCACATGTTTGTGCTGTTCCACATGTAAATTCCCATGTTAGCAGCCTTCCACTGATGTGCCTATACACATGTGCATTCTAGGAGATCCTAGAAGCTATCCTCCAAAAAAAGCAACTTATCCAAACTCTGACCCTAGTGAGAAACCATTAGCTTGCACTTTCAGATTGCAACTTCAATCTTGGCTGAATTATGTCAGAAGGGAGTTTTCTGGAAAGCCTTATGAGTCAAATGCAGGCCTCAAATTCCAGTTTTATGTACCTTCTGCTCTTTTTTGACCTCCTGAGGGTTCGTCAATATTGAGTGAGAACAAATTGTAAGTTTGCAAGCAAAAAGTTATCTAAATTAAACACCAACAACCTTCTATATTTGTGTATTCTAGCAGGCTTTTTGTATATAGAGCAAGTGTAAAAGGTACATGCACAAATATTCCAGAGACCACCAGCCCATCTGAAACAGGTGTGCCCTTGTACCATCATTGTCAAAGCAGCAGCCAATTCACTCCAGCTTAAACGTTTAACAGTACAATCTCCACCCTTCTTTAAGTGCTGCTTCCAGATGGCAAACTTCTTGACCTTGTTGTCTCTCATTATCACTATAACATGTTTTGTGGTGTCTGTATTCTGTTGTGTCATTTACTGGTGCTACACAGGTGTTAAGATGGGGACATTAAGGGAAGAAGGAGGTAGAAGAGTCAAGAAAGCTTTGGTTCTTTCGATGCCCTGACAACTGGAAGCATCAATGGGGAAAGTACCAGAGATGTAGCAACTGACTCTTTTGCCCTACCTTCTGTGCTACAGCTCTGTATCAGCACCAAAGCACTATAGCTGATGGTGTCAAGACACAAAAACCCAATACACAAGCAGGTAAACTCAAATCCAAAATATTTGTTCATGGAGCTGTGCAAAAATACTATTATTGCATTTCTAGCTAGAATATAAATTTCCATTTGTTGAACATATGTCTTTCCAATCAGTTGCTATTTTAGAGAGACATTTTCTTAAAAAAAATAAAATGCAAAAATAAATAAAAATGTTGGCTTTATCTGAAATGTGTGATTTTCTTTTCCCTAAAGATATCAGGTTCAAAATAAGGAAGCAACTACACAGTGTTGACCGAGTGATATTAACTTTCTAAGCTCAGATACAGACAAGCATTTCAACTTTGTGCCCTGGAGGACTATTACGTGTGTATGTGGTTTCGAGTTGCATGTTGACTTATGGTAAACCCATGACTTTCATAGGGTTTTCTTAGGCAAGGGAAACTCAGACATGGTTTTGCCACTTTCTCCCTCTGAAATATAGGCTATAGTATTACTATTTGTTGGGAGTCTTCCATCCAAGTACTAACCAGAGTTGATCCTGTTTAGCTTCCAAGACCAGTTGGGATCTGGTGCTTTTAGAGCATTTAGGCCAACGGACTCTTAGCATCATCTAAAACTCTGCAATGGAACTCCTAGCTGTCTTGTGGCAAGACCTCCTCTTTATGCATTTGTAAAGGAATTTTAAAAAACACATTCTTCTGTCCATTAGGGGGCACTCATGCAACATTTCACACTTCCTGGCCGTGGCCCAAGCATCATTTTATTTTCAGCTCTCTACAGACTTATATCATGGTTCCCTTTAGCACACCAGCTTGTTTATCTCATATATACAATCCACAGCCACCAACAATGTTTTAATTCTGAAGTGACAGTTACATGTTCTACATTTTGGGGCAGGGGGACAGCTTCTGATAGTTTTAACAGAGGATTTCACATGATCTCAAGAAGGATCAAAATCATAGAATTATGGAGCGGAAAGAAACCACGAGGGCCATCAAGTCCAACCCCCTGCCGTGCAGGAATCTACCATTAAAGCATTCCCACCAGACAGCCATCAAGCCTCAGTTTAAAACTCTCCAAAGAAGAAGACTCTACCACACTCCAAGGCGGTGTATTCCACTGCTGAACTGCTCTTATTGTCAGGAAGTTCTTCCTAATGTTTAGATGGAATCTCTTTTCCTGAAATTTGAAGCTATTGCTCCATGTCCTAGTCTCTGAAGCAGAAGAAAACAAGCTTGCATCATCCTCCATATGATATCCCTTCCACTAATTAAACATAGTTATCATATCACCTCTTAACCTTCTCTTCTCCAGGCTAAACATACCCAGCTCCCTAAGTTGCTCTTCATAGGGCAGAATTTCTAGGCCTTTTACCATTTTGGTGGCCCTCCTCTGGATACATTCCAGTTTGTGAATATCCTTCTTGAATTATGGCATCCAGAACTAGACACAGTATTTCAGGTGACGTCTGACTACAGCAGAATGGAGTGGTACTATCACTTCCCTTGACCTGAACACTGTACTCCTATTGATGCAACCCAGAATTCCATTGGTCTTTTTAGCTGCCACATCACATTGCTGACTTATGCTCAGCTTGTGGTCTACTTAGACTCCTACATCCCTTTCACATGTACTATGGTCAAGCCAGGTGTCACCCATCTTATATCTGTGCATTTCATTTTTTCTGCCCAAGTGTAGTACCTCACACATCTCCCTGTCGAAATTCATTTTGTTAGTTTTGGTCCAGCTCTCTAATCTGTTAAGGTCATTTTGAATTCTGATCCTGTCCTCTGGGGTATTAACTACCCCTCCTAATGTGGTGTCATACGCACATTTGATAAGAATTCCTTCAATTCCCTCACGCAAATCATTGATAAAGATGTTGAAAAGCACTGGGCCCAGGACAGAACCTTGTGCCGCCCCAATGGTCACTTCTCTCCAGGATGAAGAGGAGCCATTGATGAGCCTTTGGGTTTGGTTGGTCAATCAATTACAAATCCACCTAACAGTAGCATTGTCTAGCCCACATTTTAGTAGCTTGTTTGCAAGAATATCATGGCAGACGTTCTTAAAAGCCTTACTTAAGTCAAGATATGCTATATCCACAGCATTGCCTTCCTCTACCAAGCTAGTAACTCTATTTTAAAAGAGAGAAAGTGAGAAAAATAAGATTAGGCCGGCACAACTTGTTCTGGGAAACCCATGTTGACTTTTAGTGATCTTGGCATTCCTTTCTAAGTGTTTACAGACTGTCAGTTTAATGATTTGCTCTAGCATCTTTCCTGGTATTGATGTCAGGCTGACTGCATGGCAATTGTTTGGGTCTTCCTCCCCATCCCCCTCCTGAAGATGGGAACAATATTTGCCTTCCTCCAATCTGTCAAGACTTCTCCCATTCTCCAAGAATTCTCAAAAGATTATTGCCAATGGTTCTGAGATTACTTCTGCAGTTCCTTTTAATACTCTTGGATGTAGCTCTTCTGACGCTGGAGACCTGAATTCATTTAGAGTAGCCGGGTATTCCTGTGCTACCTCTTTACCTATATTGGGCTGCATTTTCCTTACTACCTCATCTGCTCCATTTTCCCTAGGTAGAGCATTGTTTTTCTTTTGGGAGAAAACAAAGGCAAACAAGGTGTTGAATAGTTCTGACTTTTCTCTCTCCCCTGTTAGCATTTCACCATCTTCTCCATGCAGAGGCCCTACCATTTCCTTGTTCTTCCTTTTGCTTTTGCCCTTCTTATTGTTTTTAACCTCTTTAGTAAGCCTGAGCTTGTTCTTTACTTTAGCTTTTCTGACTTTTCTAACAACAACATCCAGTCTGGATTTGTTAACTGTTTTGTGACTTGGGGGCTGTTAATAAGGTGATTATCATTGTTAGAGTCTTGATTTTTCATTTTTATTTTTACTTGTGTATGTGTGTGTGTATGTAATGAACAAACATGATTTCAAACATTAGGCCAATTAATTTTAAACCTGGTGATAGAAACATAGCTTGCAACTATCCCCTTTGGCAGGGACAGTCCCAATTAATTCTCCTTTGTCCCACTATTTCTGTTGCTTTTAAAACGTCCCAGTTTCTTTTTCTTTCTCCCGCATTCCCATTTTTTCCTCAGTTTACTTCTGTTGCTGTGAACTGAATTCAAAATCTGTGAAATGTTGAAAGATATGCAGAGATCCTGAAAAGGGGTAATACAGTGTAAAGGCTTCACTGATGGAACGACGCTACATCTCCCTCCTCGACCCTGGCAGGGCTCACCTTTTACCTGCTACAGCTCCCATTCCATGGCCATTTAGTGGCCAGTGCAGAACTTGGAACATCGGAGAAGCACCTGGATGTATAATCAGACACAGATTGATGGCATCACCCACTGAAACATCTAGGTGACTCCCAGTGGATTCACTAGGTGATGTCATAGCCAGGTGCTTCTCTGATGCTTCATGCTCTCCACCAACCACTAATGACCCCTGAATTAGCTGCTACAGCAGCTAAAAAGGGGAGCCCTGTAGGGATTTTAGTTATTATGTGAAATCAATAGAAAATTCTGATCTCTGCAACAACCACATGGTGGTGTAAGTTGGATGTACACCATCATAAGTCACTAATGGGATGCCAGTCCATGATTGCTAAATCATGACTTAGCCCACCAAAGTCATTTAGTGAAACTTTTGATTGTTCGCTATCATAAGTCAACATTCACAATTATCTCTACTATCAGTAACTCAGAATTAACAAAGATACACAATTCATCTTGCAAGATAAATGATTTCAATCACTTCTGAAATAATTGTTAATGATTCATCTGGTAAGTTTATGTTACTAAGTTGCAACCACAAACAGTGCTCTTAGTACTGAAAGCTTTCAATGTCCCATTTCAGGTTGTGGTAGGCAAAGGCATTGAACTTGACCGGGGGAAGGGGAATAAATGTACAGCAAATTTCCAAAACTTTCTACTAAATTGCCAAGATTGATGAGGGTAATAGTGATGGTGATGATGATAATGATAACATCATCTGTGGCTCTGTAGAGAGAGGGACTCCACTCAGAGAAAACACATTCAACAGAATTTTCTCCCAAGGCTCTGTCACATTTTCCAGGTGGTCTCGAGGGGCTGCCATTGGGAAGATGTGGCAAAGTGATTTGGTTCCACAAATCCAGATTAATTCTATTTTAATATGCATTATTTAAATGTTTTTAAATTGTCTTGTTTTAAAGTGTAAGCTAGTTTGAAGCCCAATGCTGGGTAAAAAGCAGGATAAAAACAACAACAATGACAACAACCACCTAATCAACAACAAGTTCAGACAGTGGGCTTCCATGGCCAAGCAGGGATTTTAACCTTGGTCTCCCAGTGTCCTAGTCCAAAATTCAAACCCTGATATGTATTTTTGTAATTCACTAGGAGGGTTTTGTAGTAGTTCTGCTTCAAAGCTAAGTATGTGTAAAGTTACACTATACAGACAACTATCCTATCTACCCAGCATTGCCTGGAATTTTATTTTCTCATAGGGAACACTTGTTAGAAATGCTTGAGGAACTACCTTACCTTACCTTAGGAGTTAGATGTGGTTGAAATACACAGATCTGACATCCTGCGTCTCTTAATTACCCAAACTGCCTTGTCCAGTACCTGTAACTTTTCTCCATATTCCCCAATACAATCTGTATTCAGAGTTATTAACATACAGAGTTGGTTTCCTGAGGGAATACACTGCCCTCATTCTCGTTGCTAGGCCTCTTCTCTATAGCAACCAGCCTGAGCTCTATGGCTAGAATGCTAAAGGCCCCTCTCTGAACTGCCAGCCCCAGGATTCCATAGAATCCAATCATACGAGGTTTCTTCCGCCTCACACAGCCAATTGTATGAGGTCTTTGCCTGCCTGATGCAGACAAACAGACAAACTCACAGGCAAACTTTGACTTTTATATAGTAGATGTCATAATGTGGCCCTATTTTTCTTTAGGAGTTGTGGATGCAGTCCTTCAAGGGCATCTGGACAACTAATGTAGCCCCATAACCTCAGACAGTTGCCAATTCCTGTTTCAGCTAGACCGTTTCATCAGTCTTTCATTAACAGATAAGACAGCAACATTTCTCATCACAGACTCTTCAGGTTCTATCATCTTCAGATTTTATTTTTAACGATTAGTCTCTTCAAGTATTCCTACATGAACTATGAGCTAAATAAAACAAGATACACAGAAGACTTGGGATAGGGTGCTATGCATAATACATACCTCAGCATTCCTGTGCAACCATTTTTTTGTATATGATGTGTACACATTTTAAAAAATGGAAAATATGCATGTGCTCACTGATATAGAGTTGGCTCCAGATAAGAGACAATCATTTTAGTGACATTTAAGTAGGGTGTGTATACATGCCTTCAGGTTACTTGTTGACTTATGGTGACCCCATGAATTTTTCATAGGGTTTTCTTAGGCAAGGAATAATCAGCGGTGGTTTTTGCCAGTTCCTCCTTCTGAAATACTGCTTGTGAAAATCATGTGAAATTCATGAGGTCACCATAAGTTGCCAGGCAACTTGAAGGCAAATGCACACACACGCAACTTCAGTCAACTAAGTTTGGATTCAGCTCATTGCTTTTGCCAAATTATATGAAAATGAATGCATTTCCAATCCAGCAGTGATCAGGTTTAGTTGAAGCTATTGTAGGTGAAAGAAAGAAAGAAAGAAAGAAAGAAAGAAAGAAAGAAAGAAAGAAAGAAAGAAAGAAAGAAGGAAGGAAGGAAGGAAGGAAGGAAAGAGAGAGAAGGAAAGGACTTCTTTTTGTAAATTTCAGACTGATTAGAAAGGAGGAAGTGTTAAATGTTATATTGTAGAGAACACGTACACGATGCAGAAGAGGAGGCTAAAGTCAGATTAGATAGCATTTTGGACTAATGTCACAGATTCCATCATACAATGCCAAACTGTATTTTTGCTATTTGGCTGTGAATTTAACATAGACTATTGTTTCCTTAATAGAAGGTTTTTACAGCAAGAAGTAAAGATGAGGACAGAGCTATGCCTGTAGTTTATAACCTGTCAAGAGCTAGAGGACTACTTTTGGGATCTCCTGACCCATGGCAGGCCACACCAACAGGATTGGTGACACCCAGAAGTAACATTTTGCTATTTTTGTCTGGTTTGGGGTAAAAGGCGCTGAAATAGTCTTTATGAGCAACACCATACATGACAGAGTCTTTCTTTGGCAAAAAAAAAAAAAAAGGCAGCCTGTGATGGTCCAAGGGACAAAAGCTGCATGGCACCCCCAAGGATCAGATGTGGGCTGCATGATTCCTATGTGGGAAGGATCTTGCTTTGAAAAAGGCCCTCTGGTGTGATGCTCTTCCCATATTCTCCCACTGTCCCAGTTTTGCAGGGGCAATCTCAATTAATCTTTCGTTAACTCTTTTTCAGCTGTTTTTCAAATGTCCCAGTTGTTCTCTCCCACTTTTTGTCCCTTAGTACCCAACTCACTTCAGTTGATGCAAACTGCACTCAATTAACTCAGTAATGGGGAGAAGAGAGGAGAAGAGAGGAGGGGAATTTACTCTTTCCAGTAGGTTTAGGAAAAAGCAAATTGCTGCTGCCTCTCCTAGTTTATCTGTTCTTCATGTTAGAGGGTATGCCTTCCATACAAATCAGTTTACATAGAATGTAATTACATTGAATAACACATTTTCCAAGTGTCCAAACTACAATGGATATTTTGATAAATAGGAGAGTATGTAACTCAGAATAATAGTTCCTGTATACTTATGTATAGCTATGCTTAGGTGTTATAAATTAGAAAACCAATTTGCAATGGGAGGAGATGTTTGGTATAAGAATAATCCAAGCAGAATGGTTTTTAGTGTCTATAACTTGTACTTGTTGATGCAATACTACAAATATGAGTGGATAGGGAGAAGGGGAGAAACCATTTATTTTGTCTTTCTTTAGCATTCTTGATATCCCAGTGGGATTCCCAACTGCTAGGCCTTTATCCATAATAAAATCAAGGAAGAAATACTTAGTACAGGAGGTTAAATCACAAGAAACATTCATCTAGATAATCCTCATACTCATTGTGGTGGTGGCAGCAAGAAATACAAGTCTTTTGTGGAAGGGGACTTCTCTTCTCTTGTAATACTAGGAGAAATTAGAAGACTAGGCTTAGTGAATCAAGGATCCAACTTTATTTAGGGGAAGAAATGCATTTCTGTCTTGCATCCTGACAGACCAGAATCTAAGGACAATGGGAGTTCTGAGACACAAGCTCTTACATCCTAATATAATTCACAAGGTTGCCAAGCCACAGCTGCAAAGTGTATTAGCTGGGAAAATTCCAAGTAGCTAATGAATTCAATACAAGTCAAAACTTCTAGGCGCCAGTTGCCTTTTGCAGGGTAGGCAACCATTCCCTAGTTCTTGCTACATAACCTATTCTCCAGTTTCTTGATTTTGCAACATAACAAAATATACTTTTGAAGGCGCACTGGCTTTTTCATCAGGCAAAAGATGACAAAAAGCTTGATTTTTTAAAATGTCATCTGCCTGATGAAGAAGCCAGTGGAGCTTCAAACATTCGCATGATGTGTTTTATGCATGTCGATTGGCCAATAAAGGTATCACACGTTTGTAGATTTTACTGTATTTTGCTGCGTGGTCAACTTAGCTACCCTTGAATATGAAAATATGCCATGTAATCTTCCTAGTGCCCTCTTGTTCCTTTGCAAGAACTTCCCTAGCACTAGGATGCACAAATAACAGAGATGCAGGTATTTTGTGGATTAGCACAAGCAAAGCAATCTTCATTTCCCTTTTCAAAAGGGGTGGTGTTATCCTCCTTAATTTCTAGTAACTTGAGATTTCAATGTGTTTGGACTTTCCTTGGCTAAGGTTGGGTGCACACAACCCAGTTTTTCACAACATGCATAGGGTAAGTGAATGCTTCTTAACACTATGCACTTTCTGTCAGTTTTATCAGAAACTCACTAGAGTTGTCCCAAGGCATTTTGCCAATTGAGGCAAAGGACAAAACAATGCCCTTCCACAGCTGCCACTTAAATCTCTCTTCAGGACTGGCAACAGGCCACCATCTCCACTGCACCTAAAAGCACCAGCTCTCTCCTCCCCGCTCCCACCTACCAGCATCTGCTCTCTAAGGGAACCATGTTGCAAGTCCTAATGGTAGAACTAAACTGTAACCAAGTGGAGCACATCCTGAACTCAGCTGAAGACTACTATGCACTACAGACTGTAAACAGCTTCATGTTCACATTGTTTGTGCTCCCACAGCTGTATTGCAGATGAATCTGACAGAACACTGCTTGGCAGGGATGAGAGCACTGCCTCAGCAAGGCCTGGAAGGAACAACTGTAAAATCTGTGCTGTTATGAAAAACAGAATTTAGTAGCATTCAGAATCCATTGTTTGATGAGATCAAACAGCTTTATCTCAGCTTCATCATTCCTCTTTGTGTTATCATGGCTCATCAGGAGAGTTTAAACAAGTCATTTTTCATATTAACCTTGCCAACAATGGGAGTTGACAACAAAATGTTGCTGGTACATAAAATAAAGCATGTATTGGATACCACAGTCCTTATATGCTTGTTGCTGATTCAGTGCTACAAAACAGTAAAACAGTATCTGCCAGGCACAATTAAGAAACAGTTTTACAGTCAGCATTCCACATTTGTGGGTTTCACTTTTGCGGATTTGATTATTCACGGATTATGTGCTGTCCCCTCTGTTGCCTCCCTAGGCCATTTTTAATAGGGACCGCAAGCCTCATGAGACTGAGAAACTGCGAACAAGGCTTGTAAGTCCCTCTTGGAAATGATGTGGGGCAACAGTGGAGGTGTCAGTAAGCCCCACCAGCCACCCACTTCTGCCTTGTGAAGGAACCCTGATGCCTGAAAGGAATCCACGGTGGGTTGAATATGGTGATCATACTTTTATTGTGTTAAATATAGTTTGGGAGGGCCTAGAGTTTTTCCACATTCACAGAGGTCCTGTGCTCTTAATTCTAGCAAATGTGGAGAAATGACTGTATACTATAAAAAGTAACTCCTCTTTCTTCCCACGCACAGAAGAGGAAACAAGTAGAACTGCTCTGTGGCTTCAGGGAAGCCAACTTAGCAAAAAGAAGGACATGGCTAAACAATCTCTCTCCCTCTCTCTCTTCAATCAGAGAACATTGGGGAAGAAAAGGAATCACAACATGCACAGAAATATTTCCTTGGTTGCAAAATCAGCAGAAGAGCTGCAACTCCCAGCCCTGGTCAGCACAGCAAATGGCAAGGAAAGCTGGGAGCTGCAAAGCCAATAACATCTGGAAGGCTGTACAATTCCCATCCTGTAGTAGATGTAGAGCTAGAAGTACTGCTGAAAACCTCCTGATAGTCAGTGGCAAATTTGGCATTCCTAAGGATATCTTTACAAAAAGTGAACCAAGAAGTCTAGAAGGTAGCTGAAAGAGACCTGGGCCATTTCTGCACATTAGCTGATCCCATTGTCCTCCTGTCACAATCCTGGCAGTGCCTTTGCTGGGAAGGGAGCGCAATGGGAACACTTCCCTCCACACCCAGCCGGCTCCCTGCAGAAGGGAGTACAAACTGGAGAAGGAAGCACCTCCTTTGTGCTTCCTGACCTTCTGCATGGCAGGTAAGGATGGGAGTGTTGCGCAATTGCAGGTATTTAATGGATTTAATCTGTTAAGCGAATATGCTGGGATTGTGACAAGTGGGGACAGGATGGCAGCAGGATGTCCCACAGTGGGCCCTGCTGTAATTTTCCTGTCCATCCAAAGGAAGAGGCAAGCTACTAATTGATGGCAAAGGGAAGAAAATGTAGTTTGAACTCAGAAGTAAAAGAGAGAGAGAAGGCAACAGGTACATAACAAAAAAATTTTTGAGAGCTTGTTGTCTTGTTCTGATTTGAGGCACTGGATTTGGAACCCTGTTGAACTGTTAAGATGTACCTCTCTGTGAGATGGAGAGGAGTGTGACACAGAAGCTGCATGCAGTCTCCCAAGGGATTCAGAGTGGCCCTGACCCCAGCTTTTTTTTTTTTAAAAAAAGTAAGACCTTTAAAATACTCTTTGGTGCCTCTCAGAGATCTGGGGATAGTTTTGGTGTGTCCATTCTCTGCTGTTTTATCATTTCCATTTAAAATAACCCCTCTGTAAAACATGCCAGACAACACTGAAATTATAGCAAAACTGCTATGGGGATATGGAAGAACTGGGATGTGGAAGAACAGCCCATGGGCTACATGTGACCCCCTCAAGGCCATTTTTGTGACCCCCAGCACCCCCATTTATTTTATTTTTTTGCTCCCAAATGTCCTCTGTGCCCCATTTCATCATATTCTGGGAATACCCGGAGCTGTTTTAGGCTCAGGAAAAGTCTTTTTCTAAAGAGAAGTAACCTAAAAATTGACCTCCTGCTCAGTTGTTGTTGTTTTTTTTTAAAGGACTTTCCTGTGCCTAAAACAACTTGGGAGGACCCAAATGTGCTGAATGACCTTTCTAGTCTCCTAGGGGCATTTAGGGGCATTTTGAAATAATTGTTTTCAGTGGTCTATGTGTATGTCCTTTCAAGTCTCCTGTTGACTTATGGCAACTCATGAATTTCAAAGGGTTGTCTTAGGCAAGAAGTACTCAGAGATGATTTTGCCAGTTCCTTCCTCTGAAATACAGCCTACAACACCTGGTATTTGTTGGTGGTCCCCCATTAAATACTAAGCAGAGATGACCCTGTCGAGCTTCCAAGATCCAACAGGATCTGGTGCCTTTAAAGTACTGAGGTCATGTTTTCATAGGCAGGGAATGGCAAAGAATATGTGATCCTGCAGTGGCCCTTGGAGGACCAATGTGATCCCCAACCTCTGACAATTCCCCTCTCTTTTTAGATGGTCTTTGGCATGTTTTTCTTTTAAAAAAGAGAGGTGGCTGGGGAGGTATATGGGCCTCCAGAAGTCTAGAAATTGTTCATACCAGATCTATTTCTATCCTATATTGATGTAAACAAACTCTAGTAACATAAAATGTCATAAGCTTTTAGTGACCAAATTGATGTAAGTAATATACTCATGGAATTTCAAACTATTCTGAGAAGTTGGGAAACATCTAATAATATATAAACTCATCCTTAGTTATTTTAATGTTTTGATAGGTTATAAAATTTTACCATTGTCTTGAATGTCCCATGCAGTTTAAAAAAAAAATCCAAAATCTTCAGAGCTATGAAACTTATTGTGTAGCATCTGGCAGTGTCAGTATATCAATAATAAATATTTAACATAAAAATATAGTAGTTATTGGCAACCTCATTTGGTACACCATGAAGTGATTCTGTGCAAAAGTCTCGTGCTTTGAATCAGCATTACTGGTTGAAAATACTGCCCATGTAAGAAGGCAAGAATATTTTCAGTAGCTGAAGATCAGACTATTTCTGATGTCCTCACTGAGTTTGTTGCATCTGCCTTTTTGGCTGCTGCTGAGTTCTGTACAACTGCTGCCACCCGTGTTGGTTTTGTAGACTGTGGACTGTTGCTGGATGTTTCTGTAATTGTGAAGTATCCCCACTTTGAATTCCTGTAATAATTAAAGAGGAGGAGGAGGAGGAGGGGAAGATGAAGATGATTATTATTTTCCAGGTAAACATTATAGCTTTTTTTTTCCAGATTCACAAAAAATTAATTTCAATTTTAAATGCAGAGTTTTCATTTTCCTGGCATTTAAAGTAAGATTTGGTTACACTAACCAGTACCAAGACCCATAGTATAAATTGGCTTTCTTTCTTCCTTTCTTCCTTATTTGTTTATTTATCTACGTATGATATTTCTCAAAGTAGTGAACAACTATAGCTGTTAATGAAACAAAGAACAATAAAATAATTCAATAGCAGCTACTTACTACATTTTAAAGTCCTCATTCTACTGAGATCTTGCAGATGTTGTAAACAAGTGTAGGTATACATAGTTAACTCTTAGGCCATTTTTGCACAGGGTTTTTAACACAAGGCAGAGTGTCCTCCAGGGAGGAGTCTGCACCTGGGAACGGACTGGGTCGGACCTACTTAACGTAGATCTACACCCCAGCCCGCTCTGGAACGACCCCAAGTGGTCGTCCAGCGTGCTTTTGAAAGACCTGTTTTTAGCGGTCTTTCAAAAGCACGGAGCGCGCCACTGCGAGCCTGCGATCTGCTGGGGGCGGGCTTTAGGCTGGCGAGCTTCAGCGGTTGGTTGAGACCCTCGACCAACCGGAAGCCACCATTTTCGTCCCCGGAGCAGCGCGGAGCGGCAATGCTCCAGAGAAGTGTGGACCGGACTAGGGAGCCCAAAAGTCCAGTGAGTAGCATCATGGGGCGATTCCCTCATCCTGTGTGGAAATGGCCTTAGAATGTTAGACTAGTAATATTATGGATAGTTCAAAATCCCATCACTATTAGGAACTCCTTTTCATTTCGTCAATAATTCCACTCCCATTACAATGTTACTAACAATTCATTAACTTTAAGGGAAAGTATTGCAAGGGGTAAATTTGTAGTTGTGTGCCTTAAATCATTTCCGACTTATGGCAATAATAAGGGAAACCTATCATGGGGTTTTCTTGGCAAGATTTGTTCAGAAGAGGTTTCCCACCGCCTTCCTCTGAAGCTGAGAGGGGTTCCCATAGCTGGGCAAGGATTCAAACCTTTGTCTCCCAAAGTCCTAGTCCAAGATTCAAACCACTTCACCACAATGGTTTCCTCAGAGGTAAATTACACTATTCCTGGCCCCTCTCCTGGTCGAGAAAGTAATGGTGTTTTAGAGATCAATATGACCTGTGAGGTCAACCAATGGTTCTTCGTGGCAGAGCAGGAATGACCTGTGGGAAGATCTTGTGATCAGTAGCACTGAGCTGTGATGCCCATTTAGTGCCACAGGCATGGTGCCATAAAAATTACTCAAGGCCATGAACTCTCATTCAATTTCCTTCAGTTAAGGCACCCTCCAATACTCCTAGGTCCCTCCAAACAGGTGGTTGATGGTATCAGTGGAGATAAATCTATTGGCTAGATGCATCTGCTAAAGTTCCTCTTGTTCAGCAAACTAAATGCTGTCTATTGCATGCTAGGATATTTGATCTTTTTGCTGTAAAAATCTAACATGCTTCCTTTTCTGGAAGGAGGTCCGACGTGCTAACTAAAATTAAGCAATGCATATTTAATGATTGCAACGAGTCAAATAAGACTAATACTTTTAAAAGTAACTAACCAGAAATACATTTTACCATTCAGCCATATAATATGATACCCATGGGTCTTGTTAGTTACTCTTTTTGAACATTATTTTAGGAGTTGGGATGAAAATGCAAGTACTTTGATTTTTTTCCCTCTTCAATAGGTAAGAAGCAGGAAATTTCTACAACACTGGCTTGAGATGCAAGTAAGGCATCTAAACCAGGGTGACTTGAAACATTTAACAGAAATACTCTGCAGTAAACCTTACTGTTTTGACAATGTGGTCCTTCCCAGCCTTGGCACTGACAGCGGTAGCTGCCATTCCCAGGAACACATATTCCATCATTCATGCAGGGGTTGGGTCTGCAAAGGTTTACTGGTTTCTTAGCCTCTGTAGAAGCAAATAGTAGTAGTAGTAGTAGTAGTAGTAGTAGTAGTAATAATAATAATAATAATAATAATAACAGCAGAGTCTGTTGATTCTCAGGGCAGAAGATGATAAGACATCTCACATATTTTAATACTGCAGATACTGCCATTTTGTTTTTGTCTGGATACCAATGAGCCCAGCTCTTTGTATTGCAGACACAACACTGAGAAAAGGAGGCCTTACATGTGAGACCAATTAGGAGACTATAATCTCTAATGCAAACTCTATAGCAGAGAGCTTCAGGACCTACAATCACATTTAGTTCCCTTGGGGTTCCAATCTCACCTTCTAGACTTATCAAGATGGCCATGTCTTCTTCCCCATGTACCAACATTAAATGATTTTCCAGTTTTTGTTATGTCTCTCTCATCCATTTTCAACGATGAAATTCTTCTTCTAAGGCAGGGATGGGCAAAGGGTAGCCTGTAGGCCACATGTGGGCACCAGAGCTATTTTTGTGGTGTCCAGACCCCTCTAGGGATTGAAAAAAATATAGGGAGGATAGGTACATTTTTTGCCATTTTTTTGCCCCCCAGGCCATTTTAGGACCAGAAGAAGCCTTTAAAAAATCCCAAACCTAGAAGTGAACAGGAAATAGTTTGCAGTCACTTCCTGTTATTGATTTCTTTTGTCACGTGTGTGGCTGTGGGTGTAGCCCTTCAAGATCTCCTGGGGGGCTGATGTGGCCCTCTAACCTTCTGCAGTTGCCCACACCTATTTTAAAGCATTTGTTGTTCTGTGCCTTCAAGTTGTTTCTGACAACAGAGGCAACCCTAAGACAATCTTATCATGAGGTTTTCTTGGCAAGATTTGTTCAGATCAGAGGGGGTTTGCCTTTGCCTTCCTCTGAGACTGAGAGAGTGTGACTTGCCCAAGGTCACCAAGTGGTTCTCCATGGCTGAGCGGACTTCAAACCCTGGCATCCAGGGTTGTAGTTCAATACTCAAACCACTACACCACGCTGGGTCTCTGTTTTAAGGCACAGTTCACGACAATAAGAGCATTAAGCTATAATACGCTGGTAGTTTGGCCTCATCTTGTTCCCGGCCTACCACTAAAAGGCAGCCCCACCCCTCCAGCCCCAAATCTCTTAAACTGAATTTGGTCCTATCTCTGAAGGAAGATCTTCACCCCTGGTTTACAGGTGGAAGCCCATAAATCAAATTAACACAGCACAAAACCACAGCAGAAAATAACTTTTTCACCCTTGAGTTAGGAACTTCAGAGTATAGCTCCAGGCTTCCTTTATAGCATACTCCTCAAATTGCAATCATTGTCCTTGTTTTAAGATTTGCCACTTGCATCATCACATTTCTTTCCCTCCTACAGAAGATCTAACAGGGTGTCATCTCCTCAGACATTTAATAAAAAGCTAAGCTTCAGCTGTTTAAAGGGCACAAGCGTTTACCTGTCATTGGCTCTGTCTTATAAAACAAACATGCTGACCACTGTAAGCCTAGCTCACCATTTTCCATGTTATCAAAAACAGTTAGGAATACGTAGCTAATCTTGGACAAACAATGTATCAGCGCACATAATTTGTGATTCCTTTTTTTATCTCTGACATAAGAGAAGCTAGAAAGAGAGACAGCTGACCTGAATCATATTCACAAATTCCAATCCATTAGCAGAGATATGAACAAAGACAATAGCTTCATGATACACTATATATATTAATAAAAGAGTTCTTGCTACTGTACGTATAACAAAATCTTCTCAGAGAGAGTTTTGAACTCAGGGAAACTGACTTTTGGTAAGCAGATTCAGTGCTTTCAACATAAACAGTAACCACTGTAAAGATCTGAAAGACCTATATCACATCATGCAGTCCTTTGAAAATTTGGGATAAAGCATATCTTTGTATTTGTATTCTAATATTGCAGCCCAAGCAGAAGAGTCCAGAAGAATGTGAATGGGGCCCTGGTTCTTGGGTTGTTATCATGTTAGCACCACGAAGAGATCACCTCACATGCTCCAGCTTTTTGACAAGCAGAGACATTTTAGCTCCTAATTTGATCTGTTTTTAACCATGGTTTTTCCTTATTGCAATTTTGCATTTTATAATATTCTTTTAACTTGGAGTTTGTAAGCTGATCTGGCAAATTGATGGAAGGAAAGCGTATAGAGATATTATCCAATAAAGAAAATTTTACTATCATCACTGAATACAAAATTTGATCAAAAAGTCAAAATAGCCATCTTACCATCACATATTCTTTCGATTATAAGGCCTTCATTATATTTGAGATCGTTGTACGAAGAAACTTTTAACATATTATCATGAGAACCAACAATCTTCAGTAATGAGTCCATTGGGACATGTCCTATTCCAACAACAACCAGTGATATGTCATTACTACGTAGCTGTCGTGCAGGGATTGTGGCATCCTCCACTCCAGCCCCACCTGTAATCATCACCACTATTTTCTTCACACCAGGCCTTGCTCCTTTTTGGACAGTGATGATGTCATCATAAATATGCAGCAAGGAGCTGCCAACTGAGACAGAGCCACCTATAAAGGGAGCTTGATTGATGGCTTCATGGAGCTTTGAACTGGTAACATGTGTGTCCAGGCCAAAGATGGTTTGGGGCCTTTTACCAAAGACAACAAGCCCTATCTGTGTCACATCCTGATTGATGTCAAACTGGGAAGAGAGGCTGCTGACAAAGGTTTTTAGCTGCACAAAGTGGTCCCTTCCAACTGAACCTGAGGAATCCAAAGCAAAGACCAAATCCAATGGCTGGGATGGACAGCCTAGGAAGGAAAAAACAGACATTAGGTTTTCAAGAATTTATACTGTTTAGCTGAAAAGTAGCTTAAAAGGCACAAAAGGAAGATAATTCTAATTTTCTATAGTTATTTTGACATTATTAGGGGCTAAAGAAAGTGATTTGGGAAATCTAAACAACTCAGAATAGCAAATGTTCAAAAGGTTGAGGTTGTATTGAACATAAACATTGAGCAATCAATAATGTAAGCCTAAAACTGAGTGGTACAACAAGCTGAAGACCAGTGTTCAAGTCTTTCTTTTGTTATGGAGTTTACTAGATGGCCTTTGGTCAGTCAACACGTCTCAGCTTAGTCTATCTCACAGAGGTTTTGTCAGAGTAAAATTAGAGAGTGGAGAGAGAGAACATTTCATACTAGGGCCATTTGGAGAAGGGTAGAATTTAAATGTAACAAACTATTTCATTTCTGAACAATGGAACAGAAAGCAATCTTCCATTGAAATAATGAAACTGGACATCTAGAAAATCATGGGAATTATCTTGTACACATAATCAGTTCCTTCTGACCAACTTCTCAAGTATTTTTGAAGAACAGGAGAGATAAAATCTGAGATTTTCAGCAAATGGTAAGTCATTTTCCATTTCAAATAACTGGTCTTAATGAAGCATATTCCTTGTCAAATTTTAAAGGATTTATCAGAATATACAACCATCATCATTATCAATTTTTATTTCTTACCCGCCTCTCCCCAGAGGAGCTGAGTGTAAGAGGCAGATTTTACAAGAGGAGTCAACCCTGCAGGTAACTTGGACCCAAAACATGTAAGGCTTTAAAGGTAATAACCTACACTTTGTATCTTGCCTGCAAACTAATCGGCAGACAATGGAGTGATTTTAATAACAGAGTGATATGCTCACTCCTCACTGTACCTGTAGTCAATTTTGGACCAGTTGGAGTTTCCAAATTTGGTACAAAGGTAACCCAATGTACAGTGCATTGCAGAAGTCCAACCTTGAGGTTACCAGCACGTGCACTACCATCTTTAGGTCATTTGAAAGGATGGATCCAGGAGTACCCCCAAGCTGCAAACACAGTCCTTCAAAGGAAATGTGATCCTGTCCAGAAATGGTTGACACACCTCCAACCGCAGATTAGGACTCTTAATAATAACAATAAGCACCTCTGTCTTATATGGATTCAGTTGCAATTTGTTTTTCTTCATCCAGTCCATTCCCTCCTCCAAGCATTCATTCAGAGGAGACATATTACCCTTAGCTGTTTTTGAAAGCATAAAGAAATATATTTGGGTGTCATGAGCATACCGACAGCATCCCACCCCGTGCCTCCAGATCGTGTCTCCCAATGGTTTCATGAAGATGTTAAAAAGTGCTGGGGATAGAATAGCATCTTATGTATGTGACATAACAGCTCCTTTTTTGAGGAGCAGCTATCCGCAAGCACCACCATCTGGAACCAACCTGAGAGGTAAGATTGGAGCCACTGCAACACAGTGCCTCCAATTCCCAACCCCACTAGGTGTTCCAGAAGGAAACCATGATCAATGGTATTGAACACCACTAAGAGGTCTAAAAGCATTAACAGGGCCCACTCCCCCTGCTGATGCTAAAATAGAGATTATTCACTAAAGCAACCCTAGCTGTCTCAGTTCCATATCCTGCTCTGAAGCTGGTTTGATCAAGGAAGTATGTGTCATCCAAGACCACCTGGAGCTGGAAGGCAACTGCCTTTTCAATCACCCTGTCCAAAAAAGGAAGGTTAGGTCCAAGAAGGGCTTTTTCTGGAGTGGTATAACCACAGCCTCTTTTAAACAAGATAGAAAGTTCCCCTCTCTGAGAAATGCATTAATAACATGTTCTATTTGAAGTCTAATTGCATCTCCTCCCTGGACAACCAGCCAAGATGGACAGGGATCAAGAAAACAAGTCTTCCTTACTTGCCCTAGCAGCTTGCCACATCAATAGTACTCATCAATGAAATTGACCCAGTATAATCCTACTCACAGAGTCAAGAGACACCTCAGTATCAACTTCTGCTCCAACAATGTCATCTAAGTTGGCTTTTATGCAAGATATTTTATCTGTGAAATGGTCATTAAAAGCATCACAGCAAGCTACTGAAGGCTCTAAGATAAGATCATGGGGGTTAGACCTCTCACCATCGTGAATAGCTCAGCTGGGCATGAATTCGCAGACACAATACATGCAGAGAAGAAAGTTTTCTTCACTGCACATATTCCATCCTCTAGGAACAAAGATGTTCTCTATATCGTGTCTTGTCACATAGGAGTTGAACTGTCTGCCATCTGCACTCTAATTGTCCTGTTTGAGCCTGTTTACCAACAGGTCAGAGATGACATTTGTCAATAGCCCTGATTAGATTCTGATTCCACTTATTAACCAGAGCTTTAACAGAATCATCAGTGTCACCAGCCCTAAAGCCCTCAAAGGCCTCCTGGTATCTCAAAGGATCCATTAGTCTTTGAGAACAGACCATTTTAATAAGTTCTCTACCCCTACAGGGGTACACTGTAGCTGTGATGCTACCCTGACCAGAAAATGATCTGTCCATGACAACTCGGGGGTATTAATCACTTGTGTCCAGCGGTTCCAGCCTGTTTAAGTTGTCCTACCAACCAACAGTAGCCACTGAAATACCAGTTAGTCTTGCATCCATCCCTAGACACTTACCTTGGCTCTCTATGCTGCAGATTTTTCTCTTCAGTTCAGTGATCTTGTTGAACAGATCTTGTGGTGTTGAGTAAATAATTGTCCATTTTGGATTCCCTGTAATTTCTTCTAGCTCTGCTCTCAAAAATTCACTGCCAACTCCAATAAGGAGAACATCTTTGTCTCTGCTGTATTTAGCAGCCTCCACCACTGAATCCTGAGCTCTTGCATCTGTCAGCAAGACGACAACATGAGGGAGGTCATCAGGGACATCAGCAAAGACTGGCGCACTCCGAAAGCCATGTTGTGTAATATGTTGTAGGGCTTTGCCAGTCAAGGTGCTCCCCCCAAGGAACTGCATGGCATCAATGCCTTTTACCAGATTGAGCACATCTTTGTAGTCCCCAACACTGACAGTCATCTCAACACGGTCGCTGTATTGGGCCACACCCACATCCCCTGAAGTCTCTGGACTCCACACTGCTTGGAGAAACCTTTTCAGGAAAGCTTTATAGCGCAAGAATCCTTCAAGGGTGGTGCTGGAAGAACTGTCCACTAGAAAAAGAAGGTCTACACTGCATTCAAGGCTCAGTTTGGGTGCTGGAATTAAAAAAAAAAGTATAGAAATACTGTAGGAAATTCAGATGAAAGCAGAACAAGAAATTTAAAAAAACAGACTACAGAGTAGCTGGTGGACATTGCCATAGATGAACCTTAGTTACTCCAGAGACAGTAAAAATATATTCTACTACTTTTATATTGCTGTATTGCTGGTTTATTTCTTGAGCTTTCTTTTGCATTTTTTATACCATACATTATTATAAAGTGATTTAAAACAAAAAGTAGTATCCCAAAATCTCAACTAGGTAAATAAATAATCCTTAGGAATCTTTAGATCCTGAACAAACTGAACAGGAAGAAATTCCTACTGACGTCAGTGAAACCTATGTCCCACTGCAGCCATGAGAACTGCAGCCTTAGGCTAAGTCTTCACCACAAAACAAGAAATAAAAACAAATAATTCTCATCCAGAACATATGATTGAGTTCACTGGTTTTTAACCAAGCCTCTAAACCTTTATCCCCTTCTGCTTTCCTCTATTATACAGAACAAACACAATTATAATAACCTAGCACTGCTGTAGGGAATGGATTGATGCTCCCGACACTTTAAAAACCAAAGCACTGGTGCATAAAATGAGTCAACATACCACAATTAGCATCTCCTCCAAATCCAGCTGGACAGACACAGTGGTATCCTTCTAAACCCTGTTGGATGCAGGTACCTCCATTCTGGCAAGGGCGGGAACCGCATGGATCTGGGGGAGGGGGGCGGGGAACAAGAAACAAAGAACGGGAAAGGGTGCTATTCAATTTTGCATCAATCCTTAATGTTAGTTACAGGCAAAGATGAGCTCTGGGAATGAGCTCTGAGGTCATTCATACTATATCAAATCAGAGTATTTAATCATCATGTTCTTTTTTTGATCCTAGCAACAGCATATCTTACCATTTAGATAAGCAGAACAAATTCTGGAACACAGGATTGTTGTGTAAGTAAATGCAGTGGGAGTGGGGCAGGTTTATCTGCAGTGCCCTGAGCACCTCCAAAGTGGAGTGGAACAAAAATGTAGAAAATGGATTTATGGCTGGAACCTCATAGGTCCAGGCCCAGCAAACACCAATGAAATGAAACAGTGCAGGCCAAACTTGTAATGACCGTGACCAGTGTTATCTATTTTTTTTTAATGCTTTGTAGTGCGATAAGTTTTTTTTTCCAATTTAATTTTTATTGGAAAAAAAAATAGTACATCATCCTTAATATAAATGTATCCAAATGCTTTCAACATGCATTGGGGTTTTTTTTTTTACAAAATTATTCAGATAAAACCCACAATCAAAAATATCAAGCTATACTATACATGTTAAGCAAAGCTTAATCAAATATATATGATATCTTAAATATAACTTCCTTTGCCATTACTCTGGTTTATCTTTCCACGCTTTATATTTACACTTTTTAAATGAAATTTCCTACATTTTCTTGTTTCTCATATTTTATAGTTGGTACACTTTTACTTTTGTTTTCCTTTGAGACTCTTATGTTAACCATATCTTTCTATATTTCCATTTTAAAAAGAGATCATTATCCTCTGTTTCAATTCTATACCACTTTATCTAAATCCTCCATATACAGCATCTTGTCATTTTTCTGACTTTTGTTTTTGCTTTTCAATTTTTAATATTCTTAGTGATTTGTCTCTCAGATTTTTATCCCCCATCTATCTCTAATATACTTGATCACTGAATTCCAATTGTTTTCAGCTTTTTTAGTTGATTTGCCTTTTATAATGTGAAAATAAATCAAATTCTTTGAGTTCTATAATTTTTAAGAACCATTGATCTAAATCCGGTACTTCAGGATTCTTCCACATTTTCACGAAGATTAATCTTGTGGCAGTGACCAAATTCAATAATACCCTGCAGTTTTTCCGCACAAAGTCTTTTTCAAACATATATGTCATGTTCAATAAACAGAATTCCGGTAACATTGGGAATGTTATTTGGAATATTTCTTTTATAACATCATAGATCTTATTCCAATATCTTTTTGCAATTGCACATGTCCACCAAAGATGATAATAGGATCCTATTTTCTCCTTACACTTTCAACATTTATTGTTACCTGTGTGATATATCTTATCTATTCTTTCAGGAGTAAGATGATACCTATACATCATCTTCACAAAATTTTCTTTTAGATCTTGAGAGCTTGTAAATTCGTTTGTGTCCTTCCAAGCTACTTCCCAATGTTCTAGCGGAATCTCATGCCGTACATTTCTAGCCCACTCTGTCATTGACTCTTTTACAGTTTCATCTTCTAGTTGCCGCATTAGGAAATATTTGTAGTATTGAGAGATCTTATGCTTAGTCTTGGTAAAAATGATAGTTTCAAATTCGTTATATTTTCTTTGTCTGGCAAGTCCTTCTAATTTCAAGTCCATTTTAAATCTTTCTTTTAACTGTAGGTATGGGAACCAATTTATTTTAATACCTTGTTGGTCAAGTTCTTCATGTGTTTTGAACCTAATTTCATTTTTATTGTCCAGAACTATCAAATTTTCATGTCTAATCCAATCTCCTTTATGATCTGCCCATCTTCCCAAAAAAGCCTCCTGTGTTGAGATCCACAATGGTATTTTATTGTATGTATATTTCTTGATAGATAACCAAATTTTTAACAATGATTTTCTTACATAGTGATTGCAGAAATCTTTATCTATTCTCTCCTTGCCATACCATAGGTATGCATGAAATCCAAATCTCATATCTATACCCTTAATTTCTAACGTTCTCGTATCTTTTAATAATATCCAGTCTTGAAACCAAGTTATCGCATTAGCGTAATAATAAAGTTTTAAATCAGGAAAATTACAGCCGCCTTTCACTTTCTGTTCTGTTAGCAACTTCCATCTAATTCTTGGGTTTTTACCTCTCCATATAAATTTGGTCAGATCTTTTTTCCATTGCTGGAAGGGTTTATCGTTTGTTACTATAGGCAAATTTTGAAATAAAAAATTAAATTTAAGTAGGATATTCATTTTGCTTGCAGCTATTCGGCACATCAGCGACAGATTTAAACTTGTCCAATTCTTCAGGTCTCCAGTTATTTCTTTCCATATCTTGTTAAAGTTATTATCGAATAATTCCTTGTTGCTGTCCGTAAACCAGATCCCCGAATATTTTACTTTTTTCTCAATTTTAATGCCAGCAATTTTCATTAAGTCTTCTTTTTCCGATTGTGTCATATTTTTAACTAACATAGTTGACTTGTCATAATTTATTTTAAGGCCTGCTGCCTCTCCAAAATTTTTGAGATTGGAAATTAATTGTTTAGCCCCTTTCACTGGATCTTCTAAAAAAAACACCAGATCATTGGCAAAGGCTCTAAGTTTATATTCTTGGCTTTTGATTTTAACTCCTTTTATCTCAACATCTGCACAAATTTTGTTGTTTAATACTTCCAATGTTGCTATAAATAGGAGTGGTGACAATGGACAGCCTTGCCTGGTTCCTTTATTTATATTAATTGGGCTTGTTAATTCTCCATTTATTATCAATTTTGCCTTCTGTTCCTTGTATACTTCTTCTATCCACTTCAAAAAATTTTGGCCACAATTCATTCTTTTTAGAGTTTCAATAATGAAAGACCATCTGACTTTATCAGATTATTCTCTGAGTCAATAAATAGAATAGAATAGAATAGCCAATTTCTTGTCATTTCTTTTTTCGAAGTGCTCTATCATATTTAATAAAATTCTAGTATTATTCCTTAGATATCTATTTGGTAGAAAGCTGTTCTGGTCTGGATGAATTGTTTGTTGTAATATCTTTTTAAATCTTTCTGCGAGAATAGAAGCAAAGATTTTATAATTTAATAATGAAATGGGTCTATAATTTTCGGGGTGTGCCAGATCTTTTCCCTCTTTTGGTATTAACGTTATATTGGCTTGCTTCCATGATTCTGGTAATCCTTCCTGCCCAATTAAATTTATTGTCTTCGCTAGAGGCTCTAACAATTCTGGTTCAAAGATTTTGTAGAACTTAGCCGTATATCCATCTGGTCCCGGAGCTTTTGCGACCTTCAATTTCTTAACTGCTTCAGAAACTTCTGAAGACTTAATGTAGTGCGATAAGTTTAAAGGGACAGTCTCCATCTGTCACCCTTCTTCATCTCTCTATCCATAATAAATTCAACTGTATTTATGCCTCAGTTGAGGTAATGTCATTTAAGAAGACATCCTGGACCCACTACATAAAGAGTTCAGTTAGAAAATGTTAATGGAGTTTATAACAAACAAAACATTAAAAATGGGTTGCATTTGTGAGAAATTATATTCTCTCATTTTAAAAAGTTGGTATTTTAGTTGGTAGTGAGTTTATGACAGAATCATGCAAATATATACACAGAGACTGAGAAAGAAGGTAAAGAAAAATAAAGAATAAATAAGGAGGAAGAACAGATGATCAGGTGTTTTTGTCTTTAATGTAGTTAATAAGAGGAGAAGGTTGCTAAGTACAATCCAGTGGTTCTGAACCTTTACCAGGGACCTCCTGTAAGTACAATTTTGTTCTTGGGGACCTCCAACACTTAACTTAAGAATTAAGTACAGTAATCCCTCCACATTCGCTAGGGTTAGGGGCACAGGACCCCTGTGAAAATGGAAAAACTGTGAATAACTCTAGGCCCTCCCAAACCATATTGAACACATGCAAAAATTATGATCACCACATTCAACCCACTGTGGATTCCTCTGAGGCATCAAGGTTCCTTCACAAGGCAGAAGCGGGTGGCTGGTGGGGCTGACTGCCACCTCCACTGCTGCCCCGCACCATTTTTTAATAGGGACTTACAAGCCTCATTTGCAGTTTCTCAGTTTCATGAAGCTTCTAGTCCCTATTAAAAATGGCATAGGGAGGCAGCTGAGGTAACAGCAAATAATCTGCGAATAATCAAATCCACAAAAGTGATACTCACAAATGTGGAGGGCTGACTGTATTTAAATTTAGATTTAAATATTCAAGTATTTATTTAAATATTTGAATATTTGTTTAAAGTTGCTCATCAATTGCTCACCCTTATCCCTTATTCTTCCAGTAGACAATGCAAAGGAAAGAAGGATTGTTAAATGGTTTGTGGAGTAGCATGATGAGATCCTTCAAGCACCAAGAGAGTAAATAAACTGGAATTTCCTAAAGGAAGGTTATAAATAGTAGGCAGGCCTAAAGAATAATTTCTTTTGCCCTTTCCCCCAAAGCAAAGGATCTTGGTACTGCTTTGGATGAAAGTACAAAAGAAATGCTGTTTCCCTCTGAAGGAGTACTGAGAAAGTAGACAGGGTAAGCACTTCTTTTGCAAACATCTGCTCTCTCTACCCTCGCAGTACTCCTTCAGAGAGAAATGGCATTTCTTTCATGCTTTCCCCTGAAGGAGCACTGAGATCCTTGCCACTTTGCTTCCAAGCAGCTGCAAGAGTAAAGGGACTCCTTTCTATTATCATGGCTCCTTGGAAGCAAAGCTCTGCCATGCTGGCTGGCCCTGGGCTCAAGCTGTATGGCCACAATCACCATACAAGTCCTGGGAGTCTTCCCTCATCTTCTGGCCAATCTTCTTGCCTGCTGAGTTCTCTGGTGCACCTGCGTAGTAGCTCCAAGAGCCTCCAGCGCAGGATAAAATGCCTGCAATGCATTGTTACTGCTGCCACCACCATTGTCACTACCTCCTTTTTGGAATCTGGGACATGATGAATCAATTGACTGAGACTGTTCTTTAAATCCAGGATTTTCCCCATTTTCTAGGATGAATGGCAAGCCTATGCAGAATCCCTGTGAGGGCTCTGCAGACCCCTGGGGATTCATGGACTCCATGTTAAGAATCTCTGATGTAATCCTGAAGATAAAAATGAACATACCAGAACAAACTTTTCTAAAATTAAGATCATGCCTTTCTTCCTTTATTAAAATAATACAAAAGAGAGACAGATAATATAGTTTTCTTTCTGAGGTTCATTTAAAAGCAGTAAAAGAATCTAGCTTCCATTCAAAATCTTCCTTTACATGTAACTTCTCTTCATTCTAACAAGCCAAATATACTTCCCTTAGATGGAAGGATTCTTTCCACTGATGGTAGGGAGGACATCCTCTTAGCAGAATTGGAGAAGAAGTGGTTTTCATAGATTTCCAGAGACTGAGGGAAATGGAGAGGATGGCTGGAGAAGAAGGTTAAAAAAAAATCTGCTAGTGGGAAACTCCATATTGAAGATTCTACCACTCATGGAAGAATGGTCTGGATCATACCCAATGGCTTAAATCCTGTTGTCAGTCCTAACTGGAATAGATCCGGTGAATCAATGTGATTTACCTATTTGTTGGCTCACCACTGAACAAATGATTAAGCTTATCTAGGACTAACCAACAGGATGCCAGCCATAGTTTTTTATTGGATGCCTAACCTTAGTTTAGCCCATTATTTTTATTTCAAAGAATGGCTAACCAAGATTTTCAGAAGACCTGATCTTACCTGGGCAGGTGGTTCGATAACATCTAGATGGATATTTGATGAAAGTGTTTCTCCAGCTTAAAGCAGAAAAATAAGCATTAAAAACAAAGACCAAGATAGTTCAATAAGATGGCATTTAAAACCTATAAAACATAATCCATTTATTTAAATTGTGTTCTTTAGTACAAATCAGGAATAAATTCCATTGAATTCAGTGGTGCTTCATCCAAGTTAAGGATGTATGGGGTTGCACCCTTAACATATACACATCCCTATACATATTTACCTGGAAATAAGCTTCACTGAAAGAAATGAACCTTGCTTCCAAGTATATAGGCTTACATTTGCTTAGGCCCTTTCCGCATAGCATTTGCCATGTGAAAGGGACCTGGAGCGTTGCATGATTGTGAGGAGCGATCTGCACAATGCACTCACAATTGTGCGACACTCCAGGGGCCAGCAGGCGCCGATCGCACACCTTTTCATTTTCCACTGGAAGCCAAAAATGGTGCGCAATCGCACATTGCTCCTGGGCCCTGCACGCACTTACCTGGTGAGCGGAGCCTCCGGAGCCGCGCCAGTCGCGCTTCCTGTCCCAGCACAGCCTGGGAAACTCCCAGGCTGCACTGTGGAAGGAAGAGGCGGGGCTCTCGCGCGAGTAAGCAGCTCGTGCAGAGCTGAAGCAGCAGGAACACGAGAGCCTCTCACCAGAGGCTGCTCGCGCGATCCCTGCACCCCAGCGCCGGAAAAAGATAAGGTGCAGAAAGGGCCTTAGTACATCCAAATGAGTGTAACCCAAACCAACAACTGCTTTTGTTGAAAGGAAAAAGATGTCAGGATAGATGAATTATGTGTTAAGAATCATAGAATCATAGAGTTTGAAGAGACCCCAGGGACCACTGAGTCCAACCCCCTGCTATGCAGGAACACCCATCAAAGCATTCCCAACAGATGGCCATTCAGCCTCTGCTTACAAACCTCCAAAGAAGGAGACGCCACCACACTCCAAGGCAGCATATTCCACTGCCGGACAGCTCTGACCATCAGGAAGTTCTTCCTGAGGTTCAAGTGGAATCTCCTTTCCTGCAGCTTGAATCCATTGCTCCTTGTCCTAGTCTCTGGAGCGGTAGGGAACAAGCCTGCTCCCTCCTCAACATGACATCCCTTCAAATATTTAAACATGGCTATCATGTCCCCTCTTAACCTTCTCTTCTGCAGACTAAATATACCCAGCTCCCTAAGCTGTTTTTCATAGGCCATGCCTTCCAGACCCTTCACCATTTTGGTCGCCCTCCTCTGGACACGTTCCAGCTTGTCGACCTCCTTCTTGAATTGAGGTGCCCAGAATTGGACACGGTATTCCAAATGAGGCCGAACCAATGCAGAATAGAGTGGTACCATTACCTCCCTTGATCTAGACACCAAACTCCTATTGATGCAACCAAGAATCGCGTTGGCTTTCTTAGCTGCTGCGTTACACTGCTGACTCACGTTCAGCTTGTGATCTACCAAAACTCCTAGATCCTTTTCACACATACTGCTGCATAGCTTGTGACTTGCATTTTTTCTGCCCAAGTGCAGAAATTTCTCTCTGTTGAAATTCATTTTGTTAGCTTTGGCCCAGCTCTCCAATCTGTCAAGGTCATACTGAAATTTGATCCTATTCTCTGGTGTATTAGCAACCCCTCCCAGTTTGGTATCATCTGAAGATTTGATCAGCATGCCCCCCACTCCTTCATCCAAGTCATTGATGAATATGTTGAAAAGCACTGGGCCCAGGATAGAAACCTGTGGCACCCCACTAGTCACTTCTCTCCACGATGAAAAGCAGCCATTGGTGAGCACCCATTGGGTGCAGTCGGTCAACCAATTACAAATCCAACACACAAGAAACACACAAAAAATGGTACTTAACACTTTCCATGCTAATATACCTCAACACCAAACTCTCCCCCTTGCCATTTTCCAGTGGAATCAAAATTATATACTTGCAAGTCAAAGAAGAAGGGGGAAAAGAAGTTTAATTAAAAAAAAAATCATCCAACAGTGGAGTAAGAATCTAGACATCCATGTTTTGTTTTGTTTTTAGGATCTCTGCATATGAGTGTTGAACAGTTGGCCCTCCACATTTGCTAAGATTAGCGGCACAAAAGTGGAAAAATCGCAAACATCAAAACATATTTGTGTCTTTGCAGGAAAGGGGCTGAGGCATGGTGGGAAGAGCGGGCACCCAGGGTCCAAACCAGATCAGAGAAAGGAGAGGGAATGGGGTTGGGTCAGCATGGTGATTCTATACTTCCCTCTCTCATCCATCTCCTTCCTTGGGTGTGGAGAGCATTGGGAGAGGGTTTGTGTTGCTAAGAATTTGAGCTGCAGCCATCCTTAGCTGGCCAGGCACTGGCTGGTGGAGGAGGAGGCCCATAAGCAGTTTTTAAAGAGCTGTGTAGTCTGATGGGAGCTGCCAGAGGGAGGAGAGCCCCAGAAAAGAAGCAGGAGGGAGGGCAGGGGTTTAAGAAACTCACAATAATCAAATCAATGAAAGTCAATCCTGCAAATGTAGAGGGCTAACTGTAATCCAGCTATTAAAAAGAACTGAGTACTTTCCGAATGTAAGAAAGTTTGGATAGTTTCTGAAAATAAAAAAAGGTTGTAGCAAGATGGCAGATATATGGATAGTCATAAATGCAGAGACAGATATACATTTAACCTCTCAAACTTTTCCAGTCCTTTTCAATGCTAGGTGTCTGAACTCCACCCCCTACCCAGCTACCACAAATGTCACCCTTCTTACCTCCCAGCAACCTTGCATATACACACCCATGTGCAAATGCACACACTTGACACTACCTTCAAAAAGCACATTTTTCCTACCAGAAATATGCCCTTTTTCTGCTTAGAACATTCTGTCTCCTTCCTTTAGATCATCTTAATTCTTCCTATGGTATGTAAATAATACATTTGCCTTTAAAAAACACTCTTGGCACAAGCTTGCAGAAGTTACCTTTTGGCTACAACTCCCAGAACACCCCATCCAGCAGGGTCAGTGACCACGAAAGCCCAGGGTATTCTGGGAGATGTGGTTTAAAAAAATCAACTTTCCCTAGCTCTGTTTTATGTCTGCTTACACCTAGCAACTGAAGCCAATCTCTAGGTAGAGAAGCCTTGAATATCTGTTACAGGAAACAAGCAAGGGGGAAAAAAGCAGTGTTATATTTTTTTTTCAAGCCTTCTTTAGATTAGGAAGATCAAAGGACACCAAGTTTCATTTTCCATTCTAGATCCCCTCTTGATATTTCATTTACAGTACCTGCCACTGTTGCTAAAATTTGACCATGAAACTACTTTGTTTATCAGGATTTGTCATTGCTTATCTTGCATATTGCAAGGACAAATCCTCATCACAGTGCAGTGGGAATTTTTTTGCTCAGTCTACTTCCACTGAACTGACAATATAGCCCTGTGTTTGCAGTCTTCCAGTTTAGCATTGCCTGTAATCTGAGGAGAGACTACTTCCTGCCAGTGATTCAGCCTTTGCCCTGTGTCAGTGACAATCTCATAGCACTGTCCAAAGGAGCAAGACAGAGAAGTGTTCTTTCCAACCAAAAGGCTTGAAAAATGTCCTGAGAGACTTCACTTACATACTGGGGCCAGCTGCAATTTCTGAACCTGGCTATTTACTGCATAGAAGGTAATCCATTGTGATATTTTACGAAATCCATAAATGCAAAAATGAATCCTACATCTTTGTCAGCCTGGAAGAAAATGTGCAGATTTGCTCATTTTTCAAGTGACTTAAGTTACATTTTAGGATACATTTCCTTGCTTCTGCTTTTCATTCTTATCTCATTTCTCTTGTTATCCTTGTATTTAACCTGAATAACTTTCTGGAGACAAAGAATATGAGGAGAAAAGAACCACATGCAGGGTCTCAACATACTGAGGATTGTACTATAGTTCATATACTGTTCCTACACACTGCATACATTTCACCAGAACTTGGAAAAATGAATTTTTCAGCTGGGGATCTGTTTTTATGATAGAGTTTGAAAAAATATAAAATTTTATTTATGTATCACTGAGGATGGATAACAAGTTCTACGAGCATAAAGCACAGTGGCTGATTTACTTGTAAAAAGGGCAGAGTGAAGTCTGCACAGCACTATTGCTCTTCATGCCCTTCCAACAGAAATAGTTTCCAACAAGCTCTTTTACTCTCTTCAGCGTTCTGCGTTCACAAGGGTGAGATTCAGCTATGCAACCTGGCAGAGGAAGAGAAAAATGGAAGCATTGGTATTCATTACCTGAGACCAGAAGCTTAACCAAACATTGAACAGGGACCATAGCAAAGTACATTTTGCTTTGTTTTGTACACAGAACAATCTCTGGCAGCATCTCTGGTTACAAGGATCAGGCAGTAAGTGATGGGAATGACAGGACGCTTTTTGTCTGGTACCTCAAGGAGCTACGGCCAGTTCAGAGAGGAGAGACAAAGTAGCATGATCCAGGACCTTCTTTCCCCGACAAGATGTTTGTCTTGTGTTGCAACCTTGCTTTGCAATGGGGGCTGCATAGACAGGGATGGTGGCAACTGGAGCTGACATATCTGGTGTCTGGATGTTCCTTCTGGAGAATTTTTGACACTTTTTTCCCTCTTTTGTTTCTTTGGGGTGTATTTATGGAACAAACTGGGCCCGACAGTGTTTTTTCTCCTTCCCAAAATCAGGTTTTGGTGTAATCTTTAAAAGCTTCTGAGTTTCCGAGTTTGGAGACCCTCACCCCACAGGTTGCATGAAGGCCATGCAATTCCCACCTTTGCTTTAGAAGCTTATAGACAAGTGGTAAGTGCATGCTTAGGATTCCTTCCTTTACTGGTCCTCCAGTACCTTCTCTGCTTGTGGACAGAAGCAGCACCTGGCATCTTCAGACAGACTCCTCCAGGACCCATGTTTGATCCACTCTGCTTCCTGTGTCAGACCATTTGTTTATCTATCAGCAGTGGTGGGGAAACTACCCACCACTCTGAATTTCTCCCAGTGTCAGAACTGATCAATACACAGGGGTGTCTTACAGGTAAGTCTATAATTGGGACTGCAAGCAAACAGAAAGCTGACTGAGGCAGTAATGGCAAAGAGGCCATCATGAGATGCTTTGCCAGGGGTTTCCATCTGACCTGGAAGTGTACAAGGGACTGGTGCTCCTAGTGCTCTCTAATCACAAGCTCATAGAGACAGTCAGTCATAAAAGCACACAACCGACAAGCTGGCTCATCAAAATCTGGCTCTGTGGGGGGAAAAAAAGCACCAGACTTTTCAGCCTCTCTCTCGGGAACTCCTGTTCCTTCCTCCTGCCTGATAAGAGGAAGGATGCAACAGATTAGAAGCAGCAATTTCAAAGAGGAAGGAGATATTAAGCACTAGTTCCATGGGGTGAGGCAAGAGGAAGAGGAAAAAATAACATTAAAAAAGATATCTATGCAACAGCTGGTGCTCAAAACAAAACAGAAGGGAAAGTTGATTTAATCAGTGTGCGTAAATCAAATTTTCATTACCCGGAAATGCAGCATGGCATATTGCAGATCCAGTAAGGGTGGTGTAGAGGCCATTGGAGGCATCATCAGTGTCTTCTGCAAAAAGCAGGTGCCATTCAGTTGGCTCACTGGCTAGAGTGTACAGTTCTTCCCATCTGCAAATAAATAAGTCTACTACAACAAACAAAGCACTGTGGTACTTTCAGTAATCTCTCGGTAAGTAACACTGAAGAGCCAAGAGTTGGTTAGAAGAGCACAGAGTACTTATCCACATATGTAGGAAACAGCTTTATATAGAATCTCATCATGTTCCCCTTTCTGAACTCTTTTTTTCCAGCAGACAATTTTTTTAAAAAAATTATTTTTTATTATTATTATTTCACAGATGTTAGGTCAGGTCTTTCACATGGCCAGTGTGGTACTAACCCACTTCTTATGTTTTTAAACTGTTTTAACACAGTGCTTAGTTTTAATAGGATATTTTTTTTCAAAAATAATTGTTTGTTTTATAATTAATTGCTTTCTAGCAATATGGTGTTTTAAGTCATGTTGTAAGCCATTGTAGGTTTTGCATGAGACATAAAAGGGTAGGAAACTTAATATTGTCTAAATTGACTCATGAATCGACTCTGGGGTTTCAAACAGAATTCTTTCTCTGTCCAGCATGGGACTAAACCTGCGACTTTACGTCTACCACACAAGTCCTGTAGCCACTGCGGTACATGAACTGACCTACAGCGCCTATTGTTTTTCTTTTCTATAAAACATTTAAAAAACCTTAAAACATTTCCTATTCTTAGAACACATGCTTTTAACAAAATGTCTTCTGATATAATCCCCTGCTACAACACCCTCATGTATACCCTCCCCCTCCCCCACCCACATACACATACTCTTATCTGTATGTTTGGTTTGCAACGCCACAAGTGCACAAAACTTTATAATGCAATGAGATTCTACCTGGTGGATAATCTCTCCTGTCCCTTACCCTCTCCACCACCCGCGTCTCCATTCTAACCAGTTCAATTTTATCTTACTTCCTGAGCAGGCGTTTTCTTTTGTTGTTAATGGTTCACTGTTAATTAGTGGTAAGCGTGCCACGTGATTTTTCTCTTTCTCATTTATAGAGTGAGGAAAAGTGGCTATGTTGGCTGGGGCATTCTGGGAGTTACGTCCAACGACTATGTTTTCCAGGCTCTGATCTTTTCCCACTCTAAATGGTAACTTACCTGGGAAAGCTGACTCCCACTGCAAACACAGCAATTCCTCTTTCTTTTAACTGCTTGGCTGGTGCAGCCACATTGCCTTGAGATTGCCCATCAGTAAGAATGATAAGGACTTTGGGTACTAATGAATTCCTGCCCCCACGGAATCCTTTCTGAAGGATGTATTTCAGAGCGAGTCTTGTTTCTGTTCTACCACCTCTGAGGGAAACAAGGGAAGAACAGAGAAAGAAGGAGGAATTAAGACAGCTCCATTTAGGTTGACAGAGCTTCCATTCGCTTCTCAGAGGCAATGCTAGAATATAAATTAATTGGAAAGGGAGAGGTAATGTATGACCTTTACTGGAATAAGGAAGAATTTTCCTTGATATATTTCCATCAAATAAGAAGAATCACTTTTATCAGTCATTCCCAACCTGGTGCACTCCAGCTGTCTCAGACTACAACTCCCACCATCCCCAATCACATGCCTATTAAGTGTAATGCTATGGCATGATGGGAGTTGCGGTCCAAAAAGTCTGGAGGGAGCAAGCTTGGGGAAGACACACTGGTAATATATGTGCAACCTCTGATATGCATAAAATCATACATCCACACACTCTTTTTAAATAAATATTTGGAAGACAAATTATACTGTATTTCATGCCACTCCCTTAATTTGCTGCTACAGTTTGACTGTGAGGTGAAGACACATTCCACTTTTCCAGTAAGCTGAGCAACAAAAAGAAGCCATGTTTTGAGGTGATACATATTCCTCTTTTAACACTAATTTGCTTTCATTCATCCTGCTTTGCCCATTAAGAATAATGGACCTTTTCCACTCCTTTTTTGGTCACATTAGATACCTTAGCAAGCCATTTCTGTCCTTAAGGGCCAACTACACATTACACACAATAAGGATGACTAAAACAGCTCTTTGAAACTCAGAAGGAAGTGAATAGGCACTATTGACTTCCCAGAGTTTTTGACCATGATGGTAAAGAAAATGAAGGATACAGACAGCAAGGAGGAAATGAGGGAGACATTCAAAGTGTTCTATAAGGAATGGAATGGTTACATTAGTGCAGCTGAGTTACACCATGTGATGACAAACTTAGGGGAGAAACTCACTGATGAGGAAATGATAAGGGAGGCAGATATTGATGGGGACAGACAGGTCTGGTATGAAGAGTTTGAGCAGATGATAACTGCAAAGTGATACTTGCAGAGTTGGTGGCTGGCAGTGCCCATTCTCCTTCAATAGTTTTCTCCAGTACATTCTCTCTACTTAAGTAACCTGGTTCTCTAAGCAAACAATCAGCTGTGGAATAAATCTGACCAAGCATTTTAAAAAAAGAAAACAGAAAAGAAACTCATAAGGAAGAACCCAAAGGCTCTGAAGGCATTAACTTTCTCCATTCTCCACTTTTCTTCTTAGAATTGCTATACCTCCTTTTCAGCTTTTGCATCTACAGGGCTCCAATCACACTCTTGTGTCCTGGCATCTTTAAATTCATTACTGTACCAATAGAGAAGGAAGCCCTAACTTTGTTAGACTACCTTCCTCCTGTCCTTTCATTTATCTCACTTCCCTCCCTACTGTAATGAACTCAAGACTCTAAGAGTAGTGCAAAGCAAAGGGTGGAGGCAATGGATTAAAAGATCAAGGGAAGACAGGTAGGAGAAACTGCAGCTGCCTTGATTTCCTAAAACAAAGGCAATCAAAGGGAACAGTCTGGCCACCAGGGGTGACTCCTGGCTTTCATGTCAGTGGGGAGATGAATCTAGTTTGGGTTTTAGACTCAACTTTGAAAGCACCATCCAAGGTACTGAACCTATTTTAAGCTGAGAGGTCAGCATTAAAGATCATACTAAATTCCTGAGCATAATCACTGACCCATTGATATAGACGCCATTGGCTGCCATTGCTGGCAATCTGACTACTTTTTGTTTACTTTTATATTTCTCCTAAAGAGATCTGATCCTCACTGTCAGGATGAGTTCACATAGGATATGTGCTCATCCCTTGGTAATAATAAGCTGGAGGGATAGCCTGGAGGTGGGAAGAGTCAACATAGATAAAATCAAAGGAGCCTGTTGATCATAGCAAGCCCAATTATTTCCCAAGGAGGCAGTTTAAATTTTCATCTGAGATGAGTCACTAAGTTCTAAGTTAGGTATGTGTCACCATTCATCCATCCTGCCCACCTTTTTGTGGGTGAAGTTATGTTAGAAAGATTTTTAAAGACCTAGAATCCACTGCAGGTGCAATTTCATCTCTGCCCCCACACTTCCACTGCAACATCTGTGAAAATTTAGTGCCTATGACTCCCAGACATTAAGTGCATTTCTGGGAAATCTGCTTGGATTTTACTAGCTGATCATGGAGTGTAGTAGCAAAACATTTTGGCTATCACAGACAGTTGACTTCTTCTTCTTCTTCTTCTTCTTCTTCTTCTTCTTCTTCTTCTTCTTCTTCTTCTTCTTCTTCTTTGCCCTGGAGGTTCGTATGCTTGAGATACACAGAATATTTATTACAAGAACTTGAAGGAAAAAACTGAAAATGCTTCAGTGTGATAAAGCAAGTGTGATAGTGGTGGGACAAAGATATTAACACTTCTCTGTTACTTAGTCTGCATGCCTTTGTTTACAACTGGAAGCAATCCTGCATCTATACAAGTGTATGCAGATAACACTAACAAGAGAAAAGAGATTCCACCTAAACCTCAGGAAGAACTTCCTGATGGTCAGAGCTGTTCGGCAGTGGAACATGCTGCCTCAGAGTGTGGTGGAGTCTCCTTCTTTGGAGGTTTTTAAGCAGACGCTGGATGGCCATCTGTTGGGAGTGCTTTGACGTGGGTTCCTGCATGGCAGGGGGCTGGACTGGATGGCCTCTGTGGTCTCTTCCAACTCTATGATTCTATGATTCTATATTTGGATTTTTTTCTGTGGATGAATAATACACACATGGTAGTCTTTGCATGTTGCTAGAATACATAACATTAACTAAACAATACCAACAAGTATTAGTTTCAAAAGCATATGTTTTTTTTTTTATCATTAATGCTTATAAGAAAGGGACAATTAGAATTGTGTCCTATTATATTGGACCAGCAGACTTCTCTATTTTGATTCTTACAAACAATGGCAAAATAAGAGGGAGGGAATTAGATTTATGACCTGTCAAATAACAAGCAGAGAAGGCCCTAGGAAAATGGTGAGGCATTCTTTGGAGGTCTAAGCATAACAGGGAAAATCAAGTTTCAGCGGCCCAGGACTGGTCAAATGTCATACCAGAAGGAATATATATGTGACGTCAGGGGATTAAAAGAGGAAAGCAATGACAAACCAGCTCTGAACAAATCTTGCTAAGAAACTCTCATGACAAACTCAACATAGGTTGAATCTTAGGTTTCCATGAAAGTTGGAAACGATTTGAAGGTGCATAGCAACAAAGCACAAGAGGGTATAGTGACCCATTTCGGAGGAAAGGGAAACCAGGGAGCTTCATTTCCTGGCCATTCAAAAATCAGTTGGAAATTCACCCAGTTCCTCCTGTTTCATAGTCATTAATACATGACCACCTTTATTGGGACAAAGGCCAGAGTGTGCAAAGTAATATTTTGTCCCAAAATAACCAGAGCTGACATTGCAATGCCGTTGAGACCAAGGATAGGATAAATGGCTATTAGGAATCCCAAAGTCTTTGCTGGCGAGGAATGCAGTTGTGACGTCACTTCTCTCAAAATTTGGAATGGATCACCTCTCCTTAAAGAGCTTTCTGCTGCTATGGGAATAAGCTTACCTGCCCAAAAGCTTAATTGCCCAGAATCAGGGGGAATATCGCTTATCTAATTTACTATAAATGTACAATTGAAATTTTTCTTTGAAGTAAAGCCTGCACAATTTTACATCAAATTGGATTCTACTTCATGCTGATTGTGAGACAGGGCAGCTCATGCAATTTTATCTTTGCTTAGATCTTGGGGTATAAAGTTGTTTCTATATCATTCCTCACCCTGATCTGCCCTTCCAGACTATATAAGGCAATACAGCAATTTTTTGTGTCATATTTGATTATAACACAAAAGAAACAGCCTATTTCTAGTTAGCAATGTAGACCTTTTTGTAATAAAGCAACAGTTGCCTCCTCCTCTTTTCTAAGCCTGCCATGGGAGTTCTTAATAGAGCCCATTTCCACTTATTGTCTCTTAGCACTGCTTTTATTTCAGTTTAAAAGGATTAGGGCAAAGCCAGATTTGCAAAGTAAACTCCCTCTTTAGAGAACAGTCTTCTTCTCCCATTACTACAAGCTCTTGATTCAGAGCCATGTTTATTCAGTTTTTTTTTTAATGAACCATATTGTCATTTCTTCATTTCCTGGTGCGTTCAGCATTTGATCAGACTCTTGCTTTGTGGTGCCTTGCTCTTTAATCTATACACTACTCTTTGTATCAACCTGTAATTCTCAGTGCTCTAAACTCCTGCCAGAGTGAGCTTTGATCTTCTGAAGGTTTCTTCCCTACTCCATCCCTCCAACATTTTCTCTCTCAAGCCACATGTCAGGGACACGTCAACAGTCTAGCAGCAACAGTCATATTTTCCTTGGCCAGCTGTATTTTGTCACTAGTCTTCCTTTTCACTTTCAAATGGCTCAAAATGCTTAACAACACTGCCTCTCCTGATATCATCTAAGATTCTATGTAATCAGATCTGCTTACAGAACTCTTTCCAATCCATGCATTAGTGCAGGGATGGATTCCACACTGCACAAATATTGGCATCTTGGTGCCACTTTAACAGCTATGGCACCATCCTATGGTATCTTGGGAGTTGTAGTTTCATAAGGTATTATAATACTCTGCCAGAGAGCTCTAGTGCCCTACTAAACTACAGTTCCAGGATTCTGAGGGATATAGCCATGGCCATTAAAATGGTGTCAAAGTGCTATAATTGTGTTATGTGAAAGATACCCTAGGCTGTATCTCCATTGTAAAATTATAGCAGTTTGATATCATTTTAATTGTCATAGCATCTTTCCTAGAAGTTTATGTATAAATGTGTTGAATGTATTTTTTTATTTTTTATTGAGAAAAGTATAAAAATTACAATCATCTCTCTCACAGACATATAATAAATCCTACATATAATCCTATCAATTATCACCACCCAGATTCCCCCAGTGCTAACTCTCCCTCTTATTGAAAAAGTATAAAAATTACAAAAACATCTCTCACATACATATAATAAATCCTACATACAATCTTGTCACTTCCCACCACCCAAAATCCTCCAGTGCAAAGTCTCCCTCCTCCCTTCCCTCCCCCTTCTGAAACTCAGGGTATCCTGCTACCTTATCTGTTATTTCCTTCTTTCCACTATATATATTTCATAGATTTCTTATACCTTTTATTCCACCTCTCCAACCCTAGTCCTTTTTCCAAATTACTTAATATTTTACTATTTTTGAATTACTAAGACATCATTTTCCTATAATACTTCTTTCACACTATAACACATTTTCTTGATTCTTATTTTTAACTTATAAATAATATTGCCCTTTTCCCTCAACACTTTTCCCATCTAGGAAGTACCATTTTCCATTCTTCAAGTACTTTCTTTTTCTGATTATCTTTTAACGACTCAATCACAATATCTGCTTCAGCCATATCAAACAGTTTAAACAACCGGTCTTCTAATGTTGGTATACTTTTTTGTTTCCACACTTGGGCATAACATATTCTTTCTGCTGTTATCATATATAGTGTTATTTTTTTCCTGTGATTTATCAAAGCCTAATTCATCTATCATATTAAGTAGATAAATTTGGGATATCAAATGAATCTTATTTTTAACATTTCTTGTATTTTACTGTGTACCATTTCCCAAAATTTTTTAGCTCTTTTATATTTCCACCATATATGATAAAATGTGCCCCGTTCTTCACATTTCCAACACATATCTCTTACATTTTTCTGCATTTTTGTTATTTGTACTGGTGTTATATACCATTTGTATAACATCTTATAGTAGTTTTCTCTTAAAGTAACTGGTATTATTAATTTCCAAGTTGTATTCCAGGCATTTTCCCATTGCTCTATTGTTATTATGCCTCTTATATCTTGTGCCCACTTTACCATTGTTGTTTTCACTACTTCTTGTTCATTTTGTCTTGTAAGTAATATTTTGTATATCTGACCTACCCTATGTTTTGTTCCAGATTCTAATATTTTTTCAAATTCTGTTTCTTTTATTTCAAATCCTTCTTCTTTTTTATCTTTCTTATATTTTTCCCACAGTTGTCTAATTAAAAGCCAATGTGTACCCCAGCCATCTATCTGTAATTCATTTTGGGTTTTAAAATTTATTTCTTCCCCTAGTATTTTTAGTGTGTCTTTATATGTTATCCATTCTCCTCTTCTTGGTTTTTCCTTATTATAAAATGCCTCGTGGACTGAAACCCATAACGGTATCTTTAAGTATAATTGTCTTTTATATTTCATCCATGTTGTTATCAAAACTTTTCTCAAAATATTATTTTTAAAATTTCTATCAATTGACGCTTTTCCATACCAGGTATACGCATGCCATCCAAAATTTAAATCATCTCCCTTTAGATTTAACAATCTATTATTCCTTAATGTAGTCCACTCTGTTATCCACTCCAAATTGTTTGCATGATAATATAATTTTAGATTTGGCAGATCCATTCCTCCTCTTTCTTTTGTATCTTCTAAAATTTTTATTTTTATTCTAGATCTTTTTCCTTTCCATATAAATTTCCTTATATCTCTATTCCAATCTTCGAAAGGGTTCTCGTTCTTAATTATTGGCAGATTTTGAAACAGAAAATTCAATTTAGGCAATATGTACATTTTAATTACTGCAATCCTTCCTAATAGCAATAAATCTAATTTTTCCCATTTTTGAGATCTACCCTTATTTCCTTCCAAACTTTATTATAGTTATTTTCATATAGATCTTTGTTATTTTTTGTGATTGTAATACCTAAGTATTTCACTTTTTTAACTATTGTAAATCCCATTATTCTACTCAACTCTTCTTCTTCTTCTTTCCTTATATTTTTTGTAATTACATTTGTTTTTTCTTTGTTTATCTTATAGCCGGATAATGCTCCAGATTTTTTTGTTATATCTACTAAGATTTCTATGCTATTCAACGGATCTTCTAATATGATCACCAAATCATCTGCATATGCATTTAGTTTATATTCCTGGTTCTTTATTTTTATTCCCTATATTCTCTTTTCTCTTCTAATTTTATTATTCAGTAGTTCCAATATTAATATGAATAGCAACGGTGACAGCGGGCATTCTTGCCTTACACCTCTTTTAATTTCTATTTCCTGTGTCTTTTCTCCATTTATAAGTGTTTGTGCTTTTTGTTCTGTATATATTGTTTTTATTCACTGTAAAAAATTTTCCCCTAAATTTAGTACTTTTATTGTTTCTTCTAAAAATTTCCAGTTCATACTGTCAAACACTTTTTCTGCATCTAAGAAAAGGAGAGCCGCTTTTTTCCGTTATGTTTATGATAATATTCTATAGTGTTTAATAATGTTCTTATATGTGTTGAATGTATTTTTAATTGCTTCAAATTAGTGCTTTCATTGGATTTTTTATGCTTTTAAACTTTTGTACTCCATATTGTTTTTGCTATTTTTTTTTAACTTATACTGTAATCTGCTTTGGGTCCCAAATAAAATAAAATAAAATAAAATAAAATAAAATAAAATAAAATAAAATAAAATAAAATAAAATAAAATAAAATATTTTCTGATATATTTTCACTTCAATATCTGCTGGCTTTTTTAAAAATTAACTTTGTTTCACTTCTTTTAATTCTTTTATGCCACCAGTGGGGTTTCTTAATATATTCTTTGCATAATATAAGATAAATGACAAAAAAGAGCCACTGAGCACCATTAAAGATAGCAGGAGAAGTTTAGATACAAGTATACTGGCTTGGATTCAAATGATTAAAAATGGACATTTTGACAAAACATAAAGAAGAGCTTACTGACAGTGCAAGCTGTTCAACAGTGAAACAGACTTCTTCCAAAAGTATCGGATTTTCCTTTTGAAGAAAACCATGAGTACGAAGCAGAAGCTGGATGACCATGTGACAGGGATTTCCTACATTGGCAGGGAGCTGAATAGATAACGTCTGAAATCTTTTCCAGTTCTGTGATTCTGTGATCCAGATCAATAATATGGACGTAAAACTGCCAGAATGCAAATATTCTGTAACAACTAATTGTAGCATGACAGGTAATGAAAACCAAATTGTGGGTAGGAGCTGCATGTATGTCAATCTTACTTGAACACAATCCTCCTGAGTTTGTCTTTTATTTCCTGTTTGGTGAAATATACATCCAATGAGAATTCCAAGTAGGCAGTGTTGCTGAACTGTATTGCTCCCACTCTGACCTGAAAGGACAGAATAACAACCATAAGGCTGATGTGATTTTGCGCTGCTGCTCCAGGTCTGAAAAACCCACAAGACGTTTAATCAAGCAAATGGGGTATCAGTAGATGCATGCTGTATTTAGGTCTGCTATTTGGGTTCTCAGCTTTCAAGCCCTTCCTGGACCCTCATCTCCACTCTTCAAGGAATGGGAGGAATCTCAGAGTGACAGTACTGCCTTGAAAGGTGTGTATATATTTACCTCATTTGCTAACTTGGAGTTTTTTTAAAAAAAACCTGAATGGCATAGTCAGTAGAACTGTGGATGATGTTTAATATAATATAACCTTGTCAGGGGCTGCCCCTTGCAACAACACCTTTGCAACATTACCAGGGCCTGCCATTGTGACTTCACAAAAGGTCTGCCCCTAGGTCTTAGACTTTGGTCCTGACATCTCCAGTCCTGGAATAGTCATGATCTGGCAACTCTACCTGCAATAGAATTCTTTTGTGGAAAGCTCTCTAATCAAGTTCCCCACACTCTCACAAAGGCAAGGACTTAGTATAGATCAACACCACAAGTCATTTTCTTCTTTGATTATCTTAAGTATTATATGTTGTATATAGGAGCATGTAAATTCACATCTCATTACAGGTGCCTAAAATGCAAGCTGAAGTAAGCTAGTTCATAGGCCATGGTCTACTGAATGGCAGCAGGTAGAGACAACCTATGAAATATTAGCTATAAACACTGGACCACAATAGCATCAATGGCAGAGATACTCAGGACATAGCCCTGGAGTTATATGTACCTCCTCAGGGTTAGTTTGATGGCTCTTGACTCTTCTCAGCTCTTTGACTGCCCTTTTTCCTAGCTCCCACCCCTTCCCTGCCCAAAGTGTGAACTGGCTTTTCCAGAAGCCTCCCCGAGAGACAATTTATCATTTAAACCATTTGCTATTCCTCTGTCCCCTGCTGCCAGACACACACTGTTTAACATTTAAAAACTACTAGTATTTCAACAGCAGACATGGACTTCCAGCTACTTCTTTTTTTAGGGTGGGGGCATTTTTGGCAGTTCATTCAGTATCCAGAAGGCTGAAGAACAGGAAAATTCAACTGCTGTCACAGCTGCCTACTCCTTCCCATAGTTTTATTTTAAAATTTTATTCTATTTTAGAATGATTTTGCATATAATTTAGATTTTGTTACTAGGTGGCATAGGATACCACAAGAAGCGTTGAAAATATGAAACTACTTCCGGACACACAAAAATCTGGGGATAGCTGCTTGTTGTATTTGGACTGTTAGATGATTCAAGAAATAATTTCCTGCTTATATTAATGGTTTTTCCTAGCTAGCCACTGACGTCTGGCAGTGTATTTTACTGTTTGGATAGTGAGGCAGTGGGGTGACCCGTGGCAGGTTCCATGGGGAAAATATAAGCCTGGACCTGCCAAAATTGGTAATTGGATCTGGCTACCCCTGGCATAAATGAGTTGTGATTAAGCCATACAGTAGGTCCTTGGTATTGGCTAGGGTATGGGTCTCGCCACTGATACTGTGGACACAATTCCCATTATGTACAATGGTGTAGTAAAATGACATCCCTTGTATAAAAAGGTAATATCAAAGCTTTTGGGATTTTTTTTTTTTTTTGAGTATTTTCAAGCTGTGGTTGGTTGAATCCATGGATACAGAATCTGTGGATATGGAGGGCTGACTATAGTTGACTTTAAAAAATGAACAATGTAATTTCTAACAATCAACCAGTTCAATAGCCCAGCTCTGCTTCTTATTAATAAACAGCCACAACTTCCCTAAGGTTAACTGAACAAGGCTTTCTGATTGGGCTGGTTTAAGACTGAACCACTAACTAATTTTTTTTCCCAGTGTCAGATGGCCATGTATAATTTTCACAGACATATTGGTTGGATTTTTGTTGCAACTTTCTGGTTCTTTCAGAAAGCCTTCTCATACATACACTTACAAACTTGATTTTCTTTCCCATTTCCACTTCTTTTCCATTTCTGTTCTTGTACACACTGCATGAGGTGCACAACAATGCTTACCTTTTCTGGACCAATATCCAAGGCATCACAAAGCTTGACTGCTAAATGTTTTGCCCTTTCAAAGTTTCCTTTGCCAATGCTGTAAGATCCATCCAACAGAAACATGACATCAACTGGGGCAGAGCAATTCATTACTAGAAGATGACAAAAACATTATATCAGCTGTAATGAAAACCCTGTGACAGGTTTGCCTTAGGGTCGCCACAACTTGGAAACAACAATATGCAAAAGGCCAGTTGCGTTGGGAGTGAGGGGAAGTGGGATTGCCTGATAGAAGGAGGAACTATGTAGGGCAAAGCTTTCCAAACTTTTCATATTGGTGACACACTTTTTAGACATGCATCATTTTGTGACACAGTAATTCAGTAAGCAGAGGCAGCCCCTCCACCGGAGCCTGGCCCGCTGCTGCCACTGCCCTCCCTGAGGTCTTCCTTGGCCTGGGGTGGCAGTGGGAGAGGCACCCCTTCCACCCATTACATTCACATGACACACCTACACACTGCAGCTGACACACTAATGTTGCAAGACACAGTTTGGAAAGCTCTGATGTAGGGCATCTGGTCATACATGCAGGTTCTGCACTCTTGCCCACAGACTGATCACACACTTAAGCTCAACCAACCTGCATGCCATATACATTTGCATGGAGGTAAAAAGACTAAAGTACCACAATGTCTTCAACACTCTGAGAGGAGTGTTCACGAGCAACTATAAATGGCTGGTTAATCACTACAGTCTCTGCACCAACAGAAATCATATATTTTCCAAATGTTAAAGATACAAATATGGGATGGTTGCAGAGCCTTTTTCAGCTTTAAAATTTTCTCCCTCCCAGAGAAACCATAAAGTCTCTTGCAACAGTATGGTTGTATGAAATACTTGCAGTTTTTGGTTCGACTGAAACAGATTTCATAAAGCTTGTTTTATATCAGCACTAGATTCTTCTGAGACTCTGTCCTGATGTTACCTGAGCACGCACCAACTTGCCTGAAAAGCAATTACTAGCTGCCACAAGAGTTTGTTTCCCAAGGTACAAGGTTCATGTTCTCAGAGGGTTGGATTAAGTTAAGGTTCTCCTTTTTCCTCACAGGGAGGGTCCTGTGAGAATGTGCAAAGCATAAAATGCCTCTGGAAAATTGGGGAAATTAATTTCACTCACTGGGAAGATTCTGTAACCTTGAGGTATAGGTGAATGCGGGTGTTTAAAGACAACAGAAATAGACAGAGAATAGGAAAACTGGTGGTGAAGAGCCACTTCTGTGGCACAGCACCAGAAGAGAGCACAGGAATGCTATCAGTTGGACATGCACCTTTTTGGAACATCACCTAGTAAAGTCAATGGGGAAAAAACAAACACCCAGAAACAGAATATCAGTGATCAGTGCTCCTTACATCTCTCTCTCTTTTTCTGTTTCTCTTCCCATACATAAAAATACAGGAAACCATGGAGAGGCAGGGGTTGCTTTAATTTTTATTAGTGCAGTGGTGTTGGGTGAGGAGGCGGAAGTCAATACTGCATGAGCAGATGTCTACTTGCACAACAGTAGTATCCTCCTTTCCCTGAAGAGCCCCCATGTGTTGTGGATTGCTCCTCCGCCTCTATATTTCGAGGGAATATAGGAAGGAATGTGCAGATGGGGAAGCAACCTCCTCCCATCTCCACTGATGCCTGAAGAAGTTCCATCAGTCAGAAAACTGTGCTGAATTTTAACACACATCCCTTCTGCACTGTTTTCTTGATTTAAAACATCTCCTTGCAACTGCTATGTGCGTAGTAGCCAAACAAGCTAGCTTTTTTAGCTTTACTCTTTTAAGCTTTACTATTTTAAGCTTCCTCTGATGTTTTAATGACTTGCTATGCTGTTTTTATCCCCACCACTCTGAACTATTAATTATTATTTTATGTGGGGTTTTTTTTAAATGTTATCTTAACCAGAGTGCAAAATCTGGTTCATGAACAGGCAAGATTTAAATTGTTCTAATAAAATAATAAAATCGTAGTCTTTGGAAAAATTGGACAAATGATACAAGGTGAGGTGATGCATGGTGTAACAATTAAAATTGGCATGGCACAAAATCATTCTCTGGTATGCTTGATTTGCAGTTATTGATTTGTCTTGCTTGTGTATTCAAGTCTGAATAAGGAATTATTTTGGGGGGAAAAACATTATTAGGACAGATGGCCAGAAGGTGGCATTTTTAGCCCCTGCCACTGTGTAGCCTTAGAGAGTGGTGAACAATGGAGCAGTACCGGTTTTCTATGTGAACAGGTATTTCAGTCCTGCAGGGTTTTAGTCTGTGCAGAGATCTACAGCCTGGGTTTCCCTGCCCAGTCTGGGGGCAAGAAACTGACCAGTATTTTGGGATGGTACCTGTATGTATGGGGCTAAAGGAAAGACTTCACTGGCAAAAGATGCAGAATAGCTGCCCTCACAGTGTTTTAGACTACAGCCCCAATAAACCCCACACAACATGGTCAAGAGATAATCAAAACTGTAATCTCGAGGGCTCCGAGGTTGGAGGAGGCTGATGTAGCTGGCAATGCACGATGGATTTTAACACTGGTGTGACATATATGATGGGGGTGGCAAAAGTACAGTTTTCTAGATTTTGTTGGACTGTTAAGACCCAGCATCTCAGCCAGCACAAAGAGCCAAAGGTAAGATGTGCACCTCAATAAATTGTACCTCAATAATAAAATAACAGTTTGCTTACCCAAGACAACCAGCCAGCCAGAATATACATCTATGTATGTGTCTCAGTGACACCTATCCATATCTGAATCTGTATTTTTATATTCATATTCTATTTTATTGTTCCTTTATCTTCCTTGAACTTCAGTTAGCCTACTCTAATTGGCAGCAGTTTGGCATTTTAATTCTTTCAGAGGGTCTGGGATAGAAAATAAAATAACTGCATAAATCTCAGTGTCCAAAAAAGACTAGAATTTTGTGTAGTGTGAATAGAAGGGCATGACAAAACTGTGTTTTTAAATAATGCTGCCATCATTTCCCCTCCATCTCTCTCTCTCCCACCTTCCTATGCAGGACAGTACATCATCATCTCTCTTAGTGTGGATTTCTACCTAGTTAGTAGGATTTAAAATCAGATTTGTACTCCTGCCCCATAATTAAAAGGGATCCAAAGTCTGAGAGAATAACATTTAAGGCCCTCAGAGTGATATTATACAGTAACCTTTTTCGTTTCTGTCCGTTGATAGTCCAATACACTTCTAATTCAACAGAGTTAGACCACTGAGTTGTTTCAGCAACAGAGAATAATGATAGAGCTGTAATTAGCAAAATGTAGAGGCAGAATCTGTGAGACTTCACAGCCAAAGGAGTCAAGCAGGACATATCATATGCCACTGTCAGCAGAGGAGAGCAACAAATGCAAAATTATGGAGCCCCAAGAATCTTATTTTCTGTTGTTATGCACAACGGGGGGGACAGAGGGAGGAGGGAGAGAAGCTATCATTGTTTTAAAAAAGTCAGACAATTTTTTTTCAAAATGTAGGCAGGCATCTGCCTCTTAAACTCATTTGGTAGCAGGGTTTGTTATGGTATATTTTGTGCTTTTATCGTTTTACTGTGTGTTTTAAACAGTCCTTTTAACAGAACTGTAATTAATTGCTTTTAACTTTCATACAGTAAGATTTGAGCTGTGCTTTCTTTTAACTTGTTCCAAGTTATCTTGGGTCCTACACCTGGAGAAACCAGAAAAACGAACCAACCAACCAACCAACCAACTAATAAATAAATCTGGTTTAACTTGACAAGATGCTTTCCAAATTTACCCAAAGCAGGACTTTCTCTGTGATAAACCATGTTCATTCTTCTGGAAGCAGGAACTGAATCACAGTAATCATAGATTAAAGAAGAGGAACAATTTGACAGAACCAACAATGGGAAGCAACTCAGGGTTCTCCTCATTTCCACCACTACCCCTCAATGCTACTTAGAGGCACTTTGTGTTGGAAATACAAAAATGCTCAGCATTTGAGAGTGAAAGGTATCTTAGAGCAGCAGTGATAAAGTTAAGTATCTTTCAGTGATCCAAAGTCTTCCCAAGTCTTCTCCACCTATCCTAATTTATCTGAGTGGTAATTGAGCATCCATTCACACTACACAAAAGTAGCACTACATTCTTTAACTATCACGGCAACATCCTATGAAATCCTGGAGTGAAGTCTATTGTACCACTAGAGCTATCCAACTGAGAATTTTAAATAACTCCCTAAACTGCAAATCCTAGGAATCCATGGGACGTGGCCATGGTAGTTAGTGGAATACGGCTTTATAACTGTGCAGTGTGACTGTGTCTTTGGGATCTTCCTATGTCTTCTCTTCCTGTCCACTTATTCTCTGACTTCTACCAGTAGAGGAACTAGCTTAGTTCAAAGTTAACTTAGTAGCTTTAGACAACTTTCATATCTTTAACAGAATTCTCACAATCAAGCTTCAGTTTGTTTCTTTAGTTATTGATGTCTTCACTCCTTAAATAAGAGTTGCTAGCCATATCCATCTCTTTGTACCTAGTGGACATTCACTCATCAAAGTCACTCTTGAGAGCCAAACCTTAATTTGATGATGTGCATAGGTCTCCACTCATGACAGAGCCAGGCCTCATGTCCTGAAATGTGGGACAGATTTGGTATTTCCATGTCTTCTTCAAGAGGATTATCCCAAGGGATAATTGGAGAGAGAAGCAAATGTGTATGAAGGTGCAGGGAAAAAATAGATATTCAAATATTCAAATAATGTTTTAGGGCAGGAAACAAAATGACTTACACTGGCCAGCAGCTGAAATTTTTTCAGTGGTTTCCTGGCTGACGTGTAGTTCTTGTGTGCTCTGTGACATCAGTGCTGCAGGATCATTTTTAAAATAATAACAATAAGATAACAACAACAATATTCTAATTAATCACAACAGGTCAACATGCTGTCAGCTTCTCACTCCCCTAGTACATTTTGACAAGCTGGACTATCATCGTCATAGCTAAATATCATTCCATTGCTAAAAAGACAAATCGTACTAAAGAGAAAAAAACTAGAAATACAAGGTGATCACATTAAGCTCATTCAAAAGGTATTGTCCCAAAGGTTCATGTGAGATGAAGAAGTGTATGATCAAAACTTGTTTCCAAGGTTATTAATCTATTGCTACCAAAATATCTTAAGGGTATCTTTGCAAAGCACTACAGTGCTCTCTCCACATCCACGAGTTTGACCTTTTCAAATTTGATTATTCACAAAGGACATGTTTGCCTCCCCCACATGTTCCTACTTGCATTCCTCACCCCAGGCTTGCAAGGCTTATGTTTAAAATGAATGTTTTTTTCTCTTTTGGGTGAACAAAGCCCCCCTCCCACTGCTGAAAGTGTGGCCTCTCTACCATGTGATTGTACATTTTGCTGTGTATTGGCTGCTAATTGGTCAGGTGATCTCTTTGTTCCTATCCCTCCCTTTTCAAGATGGCCACCAGAAGTAATTAGAACTCCAAAACTCTCCTCTTGTCTGTCTGAGGGGAAAGTAACTGGTAAGCTTTTTAGGTTGTCTTTTTTTGTCCCCCCCCTCTGCTGGGGCCAGAGGCGAAGGAATGGGAGGGGGAAGCTCCAGAGGAAAAAAGGAAGGGAATCATTGGCAGGGGAGCTATTCACAGGTTTTCCACTTTCATGAGGGTTCTGTCCTGTGAACCTTCACAAATATAGGCGGGCTACTGTACTTCCAAACAACTGCTAAACACTGTACCAACCCGAGGGACATTTATGTTTGGGATAGAGTAGTTTGTTTGTTTGTTTGTTTGTTTGTTTGTTTATTCTTTTAAAAAAAGGCACCAGCACTAACCATTATCTAGCTTTTCCAATTGTAACTAAGCTAGATTCTAGCCACTAGGTCCTAGAGCAGTGGTTCTCAACCTGTGGGTCCCCAGATGTTTGTGAACTTCAGCTCCCAGAAGCCCCAGCCACTATGGTCAATGCTCAGGGCTTCTGGGAGCTGAAGTCCATGAACATATGGGGACCCACAGGTTGAGAACCACTGCCCTAGAGGCTTAGGGATCTTTCACTCTACAAAAATACAGAACTAGGATTCTACTTTAGTTACTATGGCAACAAATCTGGGTTTGCAATTTATAGGGATATTTAGAATTCTCAGCCAGAGAGTTAAAGTGCCTCAGCAAACCTCAGGATTCCAGAGAGTAAAGCCATATGCAATGGAAGTAGAGTCATGGGGTTATAGTTGTGCAGTGTGAAAGAGTCCTATAATGAAGGGGTTGGCCACCTATGGCCCTCATGGGAATCTCAAAAGCCCTCAGTTCAGACCTCATAATTTGTCACAGCAATCTATCCTTCCCCTGGCAATTGCAGGTTTAGGAAGGAAAGAGACGTCAGGAAGGAGAGAATCAAAGAGAAAAAGTGGTAGCTCTACCCACTTTTGGTTATGCTTCTTTCTTCCACTATTTTCTGTCCTGCCTACCATTGGCATATGGCTCCCAAGAGATTACTCATTCTCAGCAGTGGCAGCTGGTGACTTCCAAGTCAGGGGTGCACTATATTCCAGCCTTTAAAGTAGCTATCCAAGATGCTGAACTCTACAGGTTTTACATCTTGCATAATCCCTTTGAAGTGTGGGATAAAACCGAGTGGATTCATTGTACCTTGACATGGAAATCACTGGATGTCAATGGACGGAGAAAAGGTTATTAAACTCAGCTATAAAGGAACATAAGCCAAAGAAAGCAGTGTACTATGTAGTTGCAACATTAAACGCAACTGCTTTAGTCTGCAGTGCGGATGAGTGAACCTGAACTGAAAGAGCTGATTTGATCTGGATTGTATTATTGTACAAATCTTCACATGGGTTCTTTCACAGTAGCTACAACATATTTTAAAGTATTTTAAAGCTTCATAAGGTCATAGTTCCAAGAACAGCATAGTCTCCTTCTAGCTACTCCTTCTGCAGTGCCATTACTCCCAGAAGTCTTCATAAGGAATACAGGAAGGGGAAGGAGCCAGAAAGTAAAGGACTAGGTAGAGGGTTAAAAAAAAGACATGGCTCAATAGGATTATATAACTGACTGTCAAACAAACCTCAAAAGAGATATAGCACATAAGATGATTAAAATACTAAAATGTTTTTGAGGAAGTGCTTCTTGCTCCAGTTAATGTCTTCCTTGAGCCATCTTGCCTTTGATTTGCTGTCCCCATGGCAGTAACACAGCAGGAATCAGACAGCACTGTATAGTACATTGTAACTCAAATCAGGAACCACTCTGGAAACCACAAAATTGTTCATATAGTGTTGCACCAGGGTGTAGCTATGAGGCATATGTGAAGTCACTGGCCCTTCAACAAGAATTCTGACCCCAATGAAATTTTCCTTCAAATTTCTAGCATTGCAGCAAGAAAACTGCTCACATGTTTGCATCACTTGGTAAGGTTGCTTGCCCTTTTCTTTGGATGCCTAAATTGTATTTCTAAATGCTCAACTGAAGTTTTAAGTTGGAAACTTAGGGACCGAACAATTTTTTGGGCGGGGAGAAGACTTTGAAGAAAACTCTCATTTTGCCCACCACCTCTACCTACCCCCTGGTTTGCACCAATAATACTGCTCAAATCATTCAATTCCAGGTCTTGGTTGACCATTAGTAAGTATCTGATTCATGACTACCAGAACACAATGCATAGCTTTGCTAAATGTTTGTGAAGAGAAGACATGTCCAGTTTTGTGTCTATGTAGATTCAGTCTTTTTCCTTGTCTTACAATCATCATCAAGTGTGGCATGGTCTTTTCTGCATTAAGTCTCAGAATGTTATTGTGTTTCCTTCAGCACATCAAAATTCAACCCACTACTGTTAAAAAAGTGTGAATAAGATATTTACCTTGAGAAAGCAGGAAAATGCAGGTTGATTCAAACAACAGCAAAAGGGTCATGATTGGAGCACTGGAGGAAAAGAAAGCGAAATATTATTTTTAGGTAAAGAATGAAAGAGATTCCTTTTGACAGTGGAGTTTGTCATTTTATTTACCATACAAGATAATCTAAAAGGAGAACCAGCATGGTTTGAGCTTTGGACTGAGATTCTGGAGACCAGAGTTTGAATCCCCACTCAGCCTTGGAAACTCCTTGGGTAACCTTGGGCATGTCACACACACTTAGCCTCAAAGGAAGGAAAAGGCAAACCCTTCTTGAACAAATCTTGCCAAGAAAACCCTGGGATAGGTTTGCCTTAGGGATGCCATAAGTTGGAAATGACTTGAAGGCACAGAACAACAAAAAAACTAATCTAACTGGAAACCATGTCCTACCAGGAGCAGCTTAGGGAGTTGCGTATGTTCAGCCTGGAAGAAAGAAGGTTAAAAGGTAACATGATAGCTCTGTGTAAATATTTGAAGGATGCCATATGAAAGATGGCACAATCTTGTTTTTTGCTGCTTCAGAGACTAGGACACAGAGCAATGGATTCAAATTTCAGGAACAGAGATTCCTTCTAGAAATTAGGAAGAACTTCCTGATGGTAAGAGCAGTTCAACAGTGGAATACGCTGCCTTATAGTGTGGTGGAGTCTCTGTGTCTGGAGATTTTTAAACAAAGGCTGAATGTCAGGAATGGCTTGATTGCATAGTAGGGAATTAGACTAACAACAACAACAAAAACAACAACATTTATTTATAATGCACTTTCTACCAAAGGGCAGAACAACAACATATACAATAAAAGATAAGGACATTAGAACAAAAAACCACAACTATACATAATACATGGCAAGAGATCCCCAACACCCTACCAGTCGCTACCCATCTCAGCACCTTAAACACAACTCAGTGGCTTAAGATGGAGAGTCAAAGAGTCTCCAACCATTTACGAAAACCGATGAGATCTTCCTTTGGCTGGAGCTCCAAAGGAAGACCGTTCCACAAATGTGGAGCCAGATCTTGAAAGGCTCACAGCCTTGACAGAGCCATACGCACTGGTGGAACAGATAATAATCCTTTGCCTGCAGATCTCAAATTCCTGTATGGAATGTACCAAAGAAGCTGAGCTGCAAAGTACTGAGCGAGGCTAAAACGCAAAACTTTAAATACCAGGACCAAAAGTTTGAAACAGGTCCTGGCCTGAACTGGTTAGTCAGTGAAGGGATCTATGGGGAGAAGAAACAGGTGGATATTTTGGTAGACCTAAAACAATTTGGACAGCATTGTTCTGAATTAAAACCAGAGGAAGAAGGGAGGAGGAAGGCAAACTTGCGAGTAAGCTGATACAATAATCCAAGCGTGAGACAACCAAGGCCTGGACAAGCAGATGGGCAGTCAGGAACTTTCGGATCCTGTGAATGTTCAAAAGATGAAAGCTGCATGCCTTTGCTGTAGTCCCGATAAAGAGACATTGAGATTAAGTGGTCATTCAGCAGAACTCCTAGATGGTCCTTGTGGTCTCTTCCAACTCTATGATTCTGTACTTCTAACATACTGGAGAAAGCAACTAGTAGGCTTTTCTGTCATGGTGTAGAGAGAGACATTATCTGTTCCCTCCGCATAATTAAACAACAACAACAAAAAGCAGTAGAAACCATGGTTTGTCATGTTCAGGCAACTAGACCAGGGTCAAGAAAGCAATCATCATAGTACAGCACATGGAAGAGCTCCTAACAAGTATTTTGCACCAACAAGGTCTGGCAGCAACTGGCAGCAACTGGCAGCAAGTGCCCAAGACTCCTGCTCCCTTTCCCATAAACTGGGAAGCCCTGGAGGGATACACCTTTGGCTTGTATCCCAGTACTGTACTTGGACAGGCATAATAATTTCAGAGCTCATGAAGAAAGGTGATGCACAGTGGCAGTGCTGGAACTAAGCTCAGTGGTTGCCAATGCTAGGCTGGGCTCGGGCCTTTTCCCCTGGTGCTTAGCCCTGTTTCTTCTCTGCCTGGGCTCCCAAATCCTCCAAAATTTCACAAATGAAAACCCAGATATATGTAGCCCAGTAATGTCATAGTGTGGTCAAGATGGCAAATTGTTATTAGTAAAGAAGAATGCACAAGCTAGGAAAAGCTACAGAAGTTTACTTTTGCCTGAGCCTGAAAGGAAAGAATTTTAAATTTTAAAGGAATTTTAAAAAGATTTAAAAAAATGTATTAAACAATTCAACAGGATACAACAGCTTTAAAAGAGTTTGAAGAATAATGAAAATGTTCATTATCCTTATTTTTTATACTTCTGCAGATGTAACCTAATCCCAGTTCAGAGTCTGGATGGAGTTTGGATTATTGGAATGACCATATGCATACACACACACACCCCGATCATTTCAAGGTACATACCACCTAAAGCCCAGCAAGTTAATCTGGCTCCTAAGACAGAAAACACCTATACAAAATGAAAGTGACCATGTTGATCCATCTGAACAAACTCACAATCAAAAACTTCTTCCCCGACCACTTTTAAAGGAGAGGAGAGAAGAGAATTTGGAAAATTAAAATGAACTCACCAAAAATATTCTCATAATAAAATACCTTGCTCAGTGACACACATGAGAATTTGCTTGCAAAATTGTGGATCTCCTGATGAAAACAGATCACATTGTTTGGAAGAATCCCTTATAATAAATGGTTCTGTTGTACTGCAGTATATATTCTACTGTACATATACTGTCTTTTAAGATCCTGCCTGCCAAAGGAAAGTAAAAATAGTTCCACAGGCTGGTGCACAGAGCATAGTTGCAGATCCATTTTCTCATTGTCGATTACACATGAGTACCTTTTAAATTTATGAGCTACTTATAAACCTCCATATGCTGCTCTAAATAGTAGTGGCACTTCTGAATAAACATAGATCTGGCGTCTATCTAGCTGGCTAGTGCCCAAGTTTACTCTAGCAAAAACTTTCCATTAAAATTGTGCATGGAAACCGTAGGCTGGTGACTTTTGCAGAAGGCTGGCATGACTCACTGGTGAGTCTTGATCTATTGTTTGGGAGCTGTGCATTATGCTATATATAATCCTTCATCACCAATGCATACAGCTTCATTAGAACTTACCAAATTTCAAATATAGCACCCTGTAGCAAATTGTAGTCTAGAATCCTGGGACAGAGTGTGTTTTGATCTATACATTGGCAGACAGACAAATAATGATTAGAGATACAGAAAACATGATGCTAGTTTTCAAAGCTCACTTGCTTCTTGATCAAGTAGTTAAAAAATCATGCAGGGGAAACAAAAGGCATGTCCTTGGCGTCACCGAAGTGTGCTGGTCTGCATCCTGTCATTCTGGATGTTACACTGAGAATGTTTTTATCTAAGCACAAACTTTGCCAAAACTTTGGTTGTTGGTTTTACTAGAAGAGTCTGGCCATATAAAAAGGGAAACTTTACAATGGAGAACTGAAAATCTTTTCATTTTTTCTTGGACAACCTTTGTTCCTCTTGCTCCTCCACCTGTCTTTGTGTGTGTGTGTGTGTGTGTGTGTGTGAAGATGAGATATGGGGACATAACTTTTGGCCTGCAAAAATATTCTCACTGTAACATCTAAAACCACAAAATGAAGACCTGAAGGCTTTTGTGACTCCAACAATGCCACATTTGTTTCCCCTGTATTAGTTCCCATATTTAGTTACCATCTTTACCTGAAGAAAAAGCCAGTGGGCATAATGGTTTTTGCACCTTATGGTTGGCCTAATACAAGTATCACCAATGCATATTTTGGATTTTGTTTAATGGGCAAAATGCCTACTCCTGGATTTTTTAGTAATACAGATAAAAGGATGTCACAAGCAGATCTCAACCAGGGCCAGTATCTAACTTAAGGGTGGACATCTATGACCCTCCAAATCTTTTTGGACTGTAACTTCTTTCAGCCCTGGGCAGCTGACCAATGGTGAGCTGTGACAACATCTGGAGGGCTATAGTTGTCCATCTTTGACCTAGACTGAAAACCAACTGGTAACTCAATATATGCTACTCTGAGCAACTTGGAGAAAAAATGGATTACAGATGTATATATCTACCTACCTTCTGTTTGAGTGTCTATTTGTCCATCTGTCTGTCCATCTTTCCTTTCTGGCAGATTTATTTGGCCAAGACATGTTCAGAACTTTAGCAGTGGAAAAACTAACTATGAGCTGCCCTGGAACCTCATTCTTCCATAGTTTGCTTGGACATGTGAACTGAGAGTAGGGAATGTCTGGCCATCCAGATGATGTTAGATGACTCTTCTCATTGGACTTTCAGCCAGCATGGCAATGGCCTGGTATTATGAGAGTTCATCTCTCAATGCACAGAAGGCCACAGGTTTCCCTTTCCTGATCTACATGCTGAGCTTTCTAAATGACAATCTCTTCTCCTTACCAAATCTTCCCTGTCCCAGGAAAACTGGATTATGTGCATAGCATCCAATTTAGAATTACCTTTATTTTACACACAAGTAAGTATAGATGGTTCCAGGTAGATAAAGGTAGATCCCTGCCCAGTTTTTATTTTGAAATGCTTCCCCAGTAATAGAGGCTAAATGTGTAGCAGGACTTGGAGAGTTCTTTCTTTATAAGTTCCAATGGAGAGGGATTTTGAAATGAAAACCAGCTCAGTTTCAACTTTTCCTAACCAAGTACAGTAATCCCTACCCAAACCAGAGCTATAAAAACAAAAGTGATTCGCAACTGCACATTATGGTCTGAATCTTATCGATTAGTCCCATGTAAAACAGGCCAGTTGGATCACTTGTTGAATATTGTGTCCTGTACTAAGAACTGTATTTAGGCCTTGAGAACCAGTGTAGCATAATGGTTGGAGTGCTAGACTAGACTCTGGAAGACTAGAGTTGAGATCTCTCTTCAGCCATGGAAACCTGCTGGATGACTTTGGGCAAATCACACAGTCACAGCCTTAAACAAAAGCAACAGCAAACCTCCTCTTAATAAATCTTGCCAAGAAACTCCTCGGATAGTGTCATCATAGAGATCCAGTGGGGTGTAGTGGTTTGGATGTTCAATTAGGCCTCTGGGAGACCAGGATTCAATTCTGAGAAAGAAGACTGAGAAGTGACATAATACCTATCTCTAAAGGGATGTCATGTAGAAGATGGAGCAAGCTCGTTTTCTGTTTCTCTAGAGACTATGAACCAGCTGATTCAAATTACAAAAAAAGAGATTCTCCCTAAACATTAAGAAGAACTTCTTTCACTGTAAAAGCTGTTTAACAGATGAACAGGTTGCTTTGGAGGATGGTGAATTCCCTACCTTTGGAGGTCTTTAAACAGAAGTTGGATGGACATGTCTCAGGAGTGCTGTAGTTCTGTATTTCTACACAGCAGGAGGTTGGACTAGCTAGCCCTTGTGGTCCTTTCCAACCTTTGGATTTTGTGATTCTACAAAATCCCCACTCAGCCATGGAAACCCACTGGGTGACCTTGAGCAAGCCACACTCTCACCACCCTAGACAACAGCAATGGCGAATTCCCTTTGAACAAAACTTGCCAAGAAAACCTCACCTTTGCTTTAAGATGAAAATGACTTGAAAGCACAGAATAAGAACCACAATGTTATCATAAATCAGAGTCAACTTAAAGACATATAAAAGCAAAACAATGTAGTAATAATGGTTGAGGTACTGAGTACCACTCTAAACCAATTTTTAACTTCATGGCACTGTATTTAATCACTGATACCTACAAATATAACAGCAATCAAGGAGTCCTTCAATTACTTTTATTTCCTTGTTCTGCACTCCATCTCTTGGCACATGCCAGGGAGATAAGAGTACTTTCCCTCCATTCCCCAAGGGCATGCATTCACAACTCCAGAACTCCCTGACTGCAGATTTCCAGAAACAGGCCCTCACTTGCTGTCAGATCTGACAGGTGAGCAAGGGAATCCACCTGAATTTTGGGAGATAAAGGTGTTTTCATGACCTTCTTATCTGTCCCTGAGATCTCAAATGTCTCCAGGGAAACTATTTCACCTACCCACCCTGCTTTATTCTTTTGAGGAGAGAAGTGAGCATAGAAAACATTACATGGATACATCAGCAAGCTATCCGTCAGTGCTCATTTAATAACAGTTTTTAGATCAAAACATTCAAAATGTTTAGGTTTGCAAATAGGACTTTGGCAGAAAGGGGTCAGAAGTACATTCTCAATGCACACACACACACACACACACACACAAACCTAGACATGTGAGGCTATTGTGTTTAGTCTTAAGCATATGTTGACCCTGCACACATGAAGATCCACTTCTACTTCTTTTCCAGAAAGTATCTTCTACTTCTTCTCCAGAAAGTATCACAGTGGGGAGAAAAGCAATACCCAGTGCTTTCATTTTACTGTTCTGTGTTCTGCTTGGCTTCATTCTGAATGGTTCTGTTTGAATATTGTCCCCAGCCCTATTTCAGTACTAGAAATTAGTTGGACAGGATGCAGCTCTTTATCCTGTGGACCACAGTAAGGTGAGGTGAGGTCCCATGGTGGAGTGGAGGAAACACAATCCCTTCTGTATGTTAAAGAATGTCATCTAACTGCACCCTTCTCCTTATATGGGAACAAGAAAAATGTGCTTAAGGTACATGTAGTTGCCTCAAGAGCTGGGCTGACATGCCCTAGACAGAATTTGCAGTTGGGCACCCACCAGGAATGCTGGCAGCAACCATCAACAGTATTATTTACTGCTGTTGTTGTTATTATTTACTGTTAATATTCTAGTATTATTTACTACTAGAATTACTGTTCTAGCCCTGGCAGACTGCCATCTGTTGGAGGTTCTTGGAGGTTATTAAACACTACAGGATGGATCTAACACAAAGAACAGCATGAAGTTCCTAGTCTCAGCTGGTTAGCAAATGTTCCCAATCTTGAACCCCCCCAGGTGTTTTCTCTTACATCAGCATAGCCAATGGTCACTGATGATGGGTGTTCTAGCCAAAAAACTTATCGAGGGAGACACGTTTGATGATAGCTGGTGGTTTAAGTGTAGGAGAGGAATAATGTGGTCCTTCAGACTGGACTGTAGTTCCCAGAATTCATCATCATTGGCTATGCTGGATAGGACTGCTGAGATTTATAGTCCAATAACTTCTCGGAGGTCATAAGATTCCTACCCCTGTTGTAAGTGAGGATCATCCTTTTATGATACCACTAAAATAATTGGGAAGGGGTAACTACTGGGAGCTGACTGCATATAGATTAAGGATGGGCAGACTTGGGTCTTGGACAGTTTATTGAGCTTTACATAATCTGTCTCAGTTTAGACTGCTATACTTATACTAGACCCACCAAAATAAAGGGGACTTGTCCAACCTTAGTGCATCTACTCTAAACTTCACTAAATCTGGATTCAGCAACACCCATGTTACCAATCTATGTTTTACATTTTTGAAGCATGATGCATGCTCAGGACCTCTTATGGTTTATCCATGGCTAGTTGGAACTGGTTGTACTTCTGTTTAAAAAACTTAAAAGTGCTTTAAAGGATCAGATCTATGTTGATGTCATTGCACACTCTATACAAGAAGTGCAATCTTCCTAGAACGTTTGCCAGATTATTTGGACTGACCCTGATCATATAAATAAGTCATGTGAATGTGTCTAGTTCCTCCTTCTTTCAATAAATGTTTTGACTTTCTACAGCAAATGTATCCCCAAAAGGCAATAACATTAACTACAGCATAACCTATAACCATATGGCTGCTTTAATCTATGCCAGAATGAAGCCTAAATAGACAGATTTCAAATTCTTGTGAAGTGGACATTAGAATTTAGAAATGACTCCATAAATGACCTGCAGTTTTCATGCTTTATGTGTGCATGCACATTTTAACCATTTTTTAAAAAAATAAAGCTTTAAAGTAATGCCAACTCTCAAAAAAACATACCAGTAGCCCAGGACACTTAAAACTGAATTTAGTTAGGTAATTCAAATTCAACCCACATATTCACAAAACCATGTGCAGTGTTGTGTGAATTAAACCTAGCTTTATGAAGAATGTAGGGGATTACCTATAATCTCGCAGAATATAGGTCTGAAACAGTGAGTACGATCTGGGTTTTTTTTCCTTTTCATTTGGACACATGATCATAAATGTACATAAAGTGTGTTCAAGATGCAACTAAGAGGCACTTAAACCAAATGTTATGAAAAGTGGGAAATCAATTCATTCAGAAGTGTTGTGCATTAATACAGCTTTAATCGATGATTCTTTTTTGACTAGGAGCCTACCCCAAAAAGAGAAGCTTATTATGCTTGAGCGGGAAACCTTTCTCATTCTATTTCTCAGAAGAGATTACAGTACATGTATAACAATATCATCACCATCACCATCATCATCATAGTGAAAAAGTAGTCATTAAAAGTATTATTTTAAAGAAATGTAATGCCAGCTGTGAAAAAGAGCTGCCACAAGAAGTACAGCTTCAGGGCAGGATATGGAGTCGAGACTGCCATGGTCGCCTTAGTGGATGATCTACGTCTGAGTATCGACAGGGGAAGTGTGACCCTGCTGGTACTCTTGGGCCTCTCAGCGGCTTTCGATACCATAGACCATGGTATCCTTCTGGAACGCCTGAGAGGGCTGGGGATCGCGGGCACTGCACTTCAGTGGTTCCGGTCCTATCTCTCGGGTAGATACCAGATGGTGATGCTTGGGGACAGCTGCTCCTCGAAAAAGAGCTTAAATCTGGCGTCCCTCAGGACGCCGTCCTGTCCCCAATGCTATTTAACATCTACATGAGACCGCTGGGAGAGATCATCAGGAGGCATGGAGCAAGGTGCTATCAGTACGCTGATGACACCCAGATATATCTCTCCATGCCTCGGATAATAGCATCGACTAAGGGTGGCATCTCGCCTCTAAATGAATGCCTTGAAGCAGTAATGGACTGGATGAGGAAAAACAGACTGAAGCTGAATCCAGATAAGACGGAGGTACTTGCTGTCAAGGGCCCTAGCCCAGGTATGGAGGTTTGTCAACCAGTTCTAGACGGGGTCACACTTCCCTGAAAGACTGTGTCCGCAGCTTGGGGGTGCTCTTGGACTCAGCGCTTCAGATGACAGCTCAAATTGATGCGGCAGCCAGGAGTGCCTGCTATCAGCTTCGGCTGATACGCCAGCTGCACCCCTTCCTGGACTTGGAACACCTAAAAACAGTGGTACATGCGCTGGTAACTTCACGGCTTGACTTCTGCAATGCGCTCTACATAGGGCTACCCATGTGCTTAGTCCGGAAACTTCAATTAATTCAGAATATGGCAGCCAGGTTGGTCACCGGAAGATCTAAAACTGACCACATAACACCTATTTTGAAGTCTTTATACTGGCTGCCTATTAGTTTCCGGGCACAGTACAAGGTGTTGGTTTTTACCTTTAAAGCCCTTCATGGCTTGGGGCCAGCCTACTTGCGGGATCGCCTTCTCCCATATAATCCGCCCCACACATTAAGGTCCTCTGGGAGGAATCTACTGCAGCCAATCAGAACTAGGTTGGCTACGGTTACCCAGAGGACCTTTTCTTCAGTCGCTCCCAGGTTATGGAATGGCCTGCCGGAGGAGACCCGGCACATTACCAGTCTTGACTGCTTTAAAAAAGCAGTCAAGACTGTTCTCTTCCGACAGACCTTCCCAGACTAGTGTTCCACTGCCTCTCATCAATTGTCCCTTTGTTTTTAATTGTTTTAATTGTTTTGTTTTTAACTTTTAGTTTTAATTTTATTTTAATCTGTTTTAATAGTTGGTGTGTTGGGGGGATGGTAGGGTTGGTGAGTGGGGAGGGTGGGCTACATTTTGATATTTTAATATTTATATGTTTTGTAATGCCGCCTCGATCCATTTGGGAGAGGCGGGATAGAAATAAATTTTATTATTATTATTATTATTATTATTATTATTATTATTATTATTATTACAGTAAGACTTTCACCTTCTTTTGTAAATGCAGATGTAATTTCAAAAGGACAGTCAAAATGCAGATTCCTGTTTATTACAAATATTTTGGTGGAAACAAGAGACCTGCTTATTTGAAGCCTTCCAGTGCAACTAGATACAGCTGTTATAATGAATCATAAGATCTGAGAGGGAAGGGTGAGTCAGTGAGGTTTATGTTTGCTTTGGCTCGCAAGTTTTAAACCTCTAAAGAGAAGTTCATTTGGTTCATGGAGAAACACTCAAGAAATAGTTCTTTTTGGCAGGTTTGTCAATGCTGCTGCAGCCCACACCTGAACTTCTGAGTAGAGAAATCCCATGTTTGCAGTCTTCAGGCTTGTCAGATCTACTTTGGTTTTGCTTTTTTTTCTTCAATAGAACTTCAAGACCAAGCACCAAATACAAAACACATAAACTTGGAATAAAAAGAACAAAGAGCCTCTGAACGAGGAATAGGGAAATCTGTCAATGTCACTTTCTTCTACATTTGTTTTTCTTAAAGCCCTCAAGTTATTTTGGAAAAAAAATGCACATTATGGTAAATTCTTCAAAAATTAAACTAGATTTCTTCCCCCTTTTCACCTGCCAAATTCAACAGGTACAGCTATTCCCAGCAGGGAGAGGACTGCATTCTACCTACTGGCCATTTAGGTATAATTTGGAGCCTCTCAGAAAAAAATCAGGCAGCAATCTTAATTCAGCAGTAATAAAATGGTGAATATGCTGGGATTCAAATTTAGACTTCTGAGAGTTAAGTAGTCAGTACCTTTAGCCAGGATGATCTGTCAGTTTAGGTTTCACCTATGTGCAGTGTTTTAAAATCTGTCTCTTCTATCTTCAGTATGAAGAGCTTTGCTAATTCTGGTAAATTCTTATGAAAACTGACATGAAATAAGATTATCACCTGTACCTATTCTGAGCTTAGAACTGTCCTCACATGAAAGCCAGCTCATGGTTACTCTAAATTATTTTCATTTCAACAACTCAATGGAGTGGTGGTTGGGAAGCATTTAGTTTTGCTAGTGCTAAAACAAGTGGAAGTTGGGCATCATCAGCTTGTGGCCCAAAGAATGGAGGCTCTTTCTCTTTTCAGAGTGAGCCTGCCCAACTTCAGGTCAGGCTGTAGGCTTACCTTGGAATCTGCTGCTGATCCAGATTCTACAAAAAAACAAAACAAAACCCTGAACTACCTTTACCCCATCTATCATGAGGTCTAATTTTGCCCTTACATACTTTTCCCACTAGTCTTGAAAATCCAGATTTGGATCCCAGTATATTCATTATTCTATTACTGCTGAATTAGGATTGCTGCCTTTAGTTGTGTGCGTGTGTGTACGTGCATGCATGCACACACACATACATATGCTTTCTGTGCCTTCAAGTCATCTCTGAGTTATGATGACCCTGTCTTAAGGTTTTCTTAACAAAATTTCTTCAGGAGAGCTTTGCAACTCCCTTCTTTGAGGCTGAGAGAGTATGACTTCTTCAAGATCAACCAGTGGTTTTCCATAGCTGAGTGAGAATATGAACCCTGATTTCCTAAACACCTAGTCAATATGCTCCAATGGAGACAATTTTTAAAACTGTATTTCCCGTTACAACACACAAAATTTGAACATGGCCCCATTGTTTGATCCAAATCAAATACTGGGAAATTATTTTCTTTTACAGGTACAAATGCTAAGTTTAATTTAATATTCAAACCATGAAGACTACATGTCCACTCTGTGGCACCTTGTCTAACAAGATTCTGTTTATGGATGGTGGGACTCATACAGCCTTCCAGATGTTGTCGAACTATTGCTCACATCAGTGCTAGCCAGCATAGCTATAGTAAGGAATGCTGGGATCTTCAGTCCAACAACATATAGAAGACCACAAGATTTCCACCTGTACTCCAGAGTTTTTCAACATAGGCAAACAAAGTTTTATTTCATATATCATACAGACTGCTGTTGCTGTAGATGCATGGAAAAAGGTGATCCAAATGTTCTTATACTTCAAAAGCCAAAAGTCAAAGGGGAAATCAAAATAAGATATGGGAGATTATTATCAAGCAAATGAAGAGGAAATGTATAGCATGATTACAGGCAAGCAGTCCAATGGACATTTACCTAGGAATAAGCTCCATGTAGCTGACTTATGAGTAAACATGTATTAGACTGAACTGTTAATTTTTCTCTTTATACATGAACTGGCTTAAATTAGGATGCATCTGAGTGGAAATCCTTACTAAGATAGTATAAAATTAATGGGTATAGCCTACAAAAATGCTGAAAAGATTAAAACTGGTTGAAAGATCAAAGGGAAGGCAAAATTGACCTATGAGTACATTTTCTTAAACGAGAAGAATAACATAAATGCACAGCATGTTACCATGTATATTCATACACATTAAGGCCCTTTCTGTAGGACGGCGTCCTCCCGACATGGGGACGCTACAGGAGTGGGACTGCAATGATACTTCTGCATGACATTGTCGCAGTACTGCTGTTCTCATGTCACCAGCCAGCGCAATCGGAGGATATATCATTAATGGAAAAGCTTCATCGATGACCCCCTCTGATCAAGCAAGCCTTCTGTCACAGCCAGCCATGCAGAAGGGCTGGAAGCTTGATCATGCAATTCCTTTCCGACAGTAGCATGGGAAGAAGGCTGGCTGAAGTGCGGAAGGAAGGGGCATGTCCCTTGTGCTCCCTTCTGCAGGCAGCCGGTTGGGTGTGGAGAGGAGTGCTGGGGATATACTCTCAGCCTGGCAGAGGTGCTGCTGAGATTGCAATGGGACAACGTGCAAGAGCGTTATCCTGTGGAAAGGGGCTAAGTGATGGCTGGTGGATACCATGGGAGGAAGGTCTATTCTGGACCATAGTCTAAAGAAGTTATATAAGGTGTTGAGATGGAGATCCAGCGCTTTGGATCGCTCATTTAAAGTTTAGAGTAAAACCCAGAGCAGATTCAACATCCAACTGATGTGGGAGCCACCAGCCGCCACTGCAGCGTTATGAAATTGGGGACAGGAAGACTAATGAAAAAGTAATTGAAGAGCAAGAGCCAGTGTGATTCAGTGGTCTGAGAGACAAGGATTCAAAACCCACTGGCTGACCTTGGGAGCCTCACACACTCTCAGCCCCAGAAAACCCTGTGATAGGTTTGCCTTAGAGGTACCACAAGTCAGAAACGACTTGAAGGCACACAACAACAACACAACAATTGAAGAGCATGGCAGAAAATTGCTCAAAGCTATGTTTAGTGATTCATATGGCCACTTCTCACCTGACGCTGACATGTTTGAATTTACTGAGATCTGAATGGATCACAATATGAGGCCCACAATACAACACCCTGCAGCTCTTTACAGTTCTGAGCAAATTTAGGCTGTTTGGGAAAATACAAGTGATCATACTACAAGATCGATTTAGTGCATGTCCCCACTGAACTATCACACCTGAGAACCTCAAAGACACAATACTGATGCGGACCATTTTGGGACTCATGAAAACCTCAATGTAGTGTACATATGTAGCATACACAGGTATTCAGTTATTAGTGGGGAGTTTGGCACAACTTCCAAAATGCTGCAATAGTCAACTCACTGCCAGACACATTTTGCAATAGATTAACCGTATCATAAAATACACTGTGTATATTTTATTATCTTTGATACATTTAGGACAGGGGTGGGGATCACATGGCCCTAAAGATATTTTTGGATTACATTAGCTGTGCTCACTGGGCTGCTGGGAAGGCAGTCGAGCAACATCTGCAGGGCCATGCAATGACTGAAGACAAAGGTAAATAAAGAAAATGACTAAAAGATGAACAAGACAAGCAATTAAAAAGCTAGATGTTTATTTAATTGATGAAGACAAAAAATATAGATTCATGTAGAGAAGGAGGAGTAAGTGTAATTACAGTTATGATTTATAAACATACAAAGAAATGCTTAGTTTAGATGCAGAAGCTGTTTAGGTTGCTTTCCTACAGTGCTTCATCCCCATCGACTGTTTCAGCCTCTGGCTTTTCCAGCCATGCTATTCACAGGCCTTTCACTAGCGATGCCATGGTCAAATTTGGAGCATGCAATGCGTGTTTCATAAAATTATAAGAAATTCCCTCTTTGCAAAGGCTTCATTTCTGCCTCATCTCACAGGACTGTCTCATTGGTTTGACTCAGAAAATGAGCTACATTCTTCCCAGCTGCTCCAGGAAACCCACTTCTTGAGAGCTTAGCAAAGCAGATGAGCTCATGTCAGTGATAAGATCAGGCAGCAGCTACATTTACAGAAAAGTATCCATTTTATTCAAGATCTTATGTGTACAGGTATGCTTCCAGGAAGCTGGCACGAGTCCCAAGGCACCATAATTAGACAAAGGAGTAAGTTGTCTCCCCATCTCTCTCTTGGTAGATTGGAAACAGGACTTCGTTCTCAACCAAAACTGAATTGGGTAAATTACCCCTTTTTATTTCTGAACTGCAGAGAGCAGCTGCCTTCTTTTGGTAAATACACAAGAAGGGAACTCAGAATTTGCCTGCGGTCATTAAGATTCATAGGCACTGCATTGCTCTGATGGACTGAAAGGGATGCAAAATGTTTCCCTTTCCCCCCCATCTGGTGCCCTCAGGCTGTGTTGAATAACTCCCACCATTCTCAGCCAGCATGGTCATTAGCAGGTTTGGGAAGGCTGGCACAACACTGCCATCAAAGATATGCAGAGTATCACATCTCTCTACCAGAAGGAACATACACTTAACAGTAGAGCAGAAGCTTTGTTGGGATCATCTAAGAAGTCACAGAAGACTGCATTATGGTAATAGCTTTGTTAAGCAACAAAGCACAAAAATCTGTGTATGTTTTTGAAACTTCTGGATTCTCTCTTGGAGTGCATGAAATATGGAGCAATATGGAGCAAGCAGGGAAATATGAAGTCAAGATTTCTAGAAGCCTTTCTGAGGCCGGATGTTAAGTAAAAAAAGGGTGAGTGGTTTGATAACAGATAGAATCATAGATCATAGAATCATAGAGTTGGAAGAGACCCCAGGGGCCATCCAGTCCAACCCCCTGCCATGCAGAAACACCCATCAAAATACTCCCAACAGATGGCTATCCAGTCTCCGCTTAAAAACCTCCAAAGAAGGAGACTCTACCATACTCCAAGGCAGCATATTCCACTGCCGGACAGCTCTGACCATCAGGAATTTCTTCCTGAGGTTCAAGTGGACTCTCCTTTCCTGCAGCTTGAATCCATTGCTCCTTGTCCTAGTTTCTGGAGCAGCAGAGAACAAGTCCACTCCCTCCTCAACATGACATCCCTTCAAATATTTATTGTTCCCAGACACAGGCTTTTAGATTCTGATCTCATAATCAGATTTTTCTCTCCTCCATCTCTTGCTGAACATCTCTCACAGGAATGGGAATCATGTGGCTTTCCAGATGTTGCACTGCAATAGCTATAATTTTTTCACCTGTGGCTATGTTTGCTAGGGCTGCTGAGACTTGGAATCCAACATCATCTGACAGACCCACAGGACTCCCATTCCTGATCTAGCCTGGAAAAGTTCTGGGGAATTTAAAAACTTGTGCACTACTCTTTGCTGCCATTTAACAAGTTCCATGGAAAACTGCAAGTGTTCCACGATTGATTTAGGCTGTGCTAGGAGTCTACAAAATTCAGCCTACAGGTAAGGACTGAGGATCATGCATCACTTCAAATGTTATTGGGCTGCAAGTAGCATCAATCCCACCAGCATACTCAGCGGGGAGGAGTGCTGGAAGCTGCAGTCCAACAGTATCTGGATGGCTGCATGATTCCTACCACGGCATGGGACCAGAATAAAAAGAATCTGTCAGTTCAACCTCTGACCTCAAAGACGGCATGGACAGAAAAAGAGAAAAAAACTGGCAACAACCTGCTCTCCCAACAATCATTCCAGAAATTTCCAAAACATAGAATTTTGTTCACTAAGCACCCTCACAGGCAAAGATGTTAGCCATATCATTATTTTAAAATTCTTTACTAATTCTGTCTGCATTATGCACTTACACCACTTTCATACCAGTATATTATATGTGGCTTCATCTTAGGGAATCCTGGGATCTGTAGCTTGATGAGATACTTAGAAGACATAAAAGTACCTTGAGAAAAGAGGAACTGACGATTAAATCAATTTAATTCTATAGAAAAAACAGACAATCAGTGTACTTTGGGAACTCTGCTTGAGCAGACAACAGATAAGATCATTTCCGCACTCCCCTGTTATAGCACTATGATTCTATTTTCAACATCCTATGGAATCCTGGGGTTTGCAGTTTAGGTAGGGGCCTCAAAGGCTGTAATTTTAATAAGGTCTAATAAAAGTGTTTTCATTTTAGAATAATGTGTTATACAGGATTCCATAAGGTGTTGAAAATGGAATCATGGCGCTATAACAGGGTAGTGCGGGAATGGCCTAGGTCTCCAGCAGAAAATCCTAAGTACCTCACCAAACCATAAATCCCAGAATTCATTGGGATGGAATACAGGGTAATTAAAGTTATATGATGCCGATATAACTGTGCGGAGCGAGATACAACTGTTTAACGTCACACCCAAATGTACTAAAACGAAAGGATGCTAGGCTCCAGCATGCCTCCAAGTGCCATCGGGTGCGCTCTTTGAAGGTCAGTTTCCGAGTGCCAAAACTCCCCAAAAACTGCTGTTGGGATGAAAAGGTACCCTTGGGATTTATAGAACAAAGTCCAGTCAAAGCATCACGAAGGATCGAGGCCTTTAGCTCTATGCACGCTTACATTAAACCCTCACTCCACCCCGTCTACCAGATTCTGGCAAAACACGAAAACTCGATTGAACTCATCCGCGCGGCTCTCCACCGCCAAGCTGCGACCGGAGCATTCACACCCACGACTCCAAAGTGTTCTCCTTTCCCCAGCCCGACTCTTTGCTCCTGTCCCCCCTTTGCGGAAGATCGGAGCCTCTCCGCCGAGTTCAACAGCTCCGTCTTTGCCTCGGCTTTACTAAACCGCGAACGCCGCGCGGGTGCAACTTACCGTCTGCTCGTTTCCCTTGCAGATCCTGCGGCTGGGCGCTTGCGGGGCGAAGGCGCGCAAGGCAATTGAAATGTGGAGAGATCTCTTTTGCAAGAGGAGGAGGAAGAGGGAGGGAGACAAGAGGGTGATTGGAAAGTTTCCCCGCGGGTGCCTTTTTACCTAGCCCCTTCCCTCTTTCGGTGGCATCGAGGGCGCTGCAACACGGGAGGGCTTTTTCGCCTTAGGTTAGTGTCGGGGACACGGAGCGCCTTCTCCCATGAGCTCCGAAGGGCTTATTCCCTTTCGGAGAGTTGGGGTTCCACCAATCCGGGAATCCGACTGCAGCACGAGACCCCCCCTTCCCAGCTTCACCTCCGCCTGCCGCACGATAAGGCTTTGACAAGGTGCCCGTGGAGGAGGGTGGCGAAGGTGGATGACGCGCATCCCAGACTCCCGCCCTCAGCCCGCCAAACCGCTTTGATCCGGAGGGACGGGCCAGGCGGGAGCCCGAAACTCGCACCTTTTAAAGCCGCCGCCGATTTGGAAGCGCGGGGTTTCTAAGCGGGGAGATTTCAGGAAACGCTTGGAGCAGGTGAGGGGGCTCTCGACTGCACCCGGAGATAGGCATGTTTCTTTAAGGTGAGGAATGCAAGCCAGGAATGTCAACAAGCAATTACACACTGGGGTCAGGAAGGAGGGCAAAGGAGGCTGTGACAAACCCACCCTGCTTTTCCTTCGGCCAAATTGGGTATGTTATTTTTTTAACCCCAGCAAACGCAGCATGATCTTTCTCACCATCGCCTGTTTCAACTCTCTCGTTCCATATGTGGTCCTATAACACTTGTGACTGGACTCTTCTAGCTTAATTCCTTCTCTTTCACTCATCCAGTCCAGCAATCTAGACTAGTCTAGCGATCTTCTACTTATCCAGTCTAGCAATCTAGATCTTGTTCACTGCAGAAACACTCGTTCACTAATACATGTAAAAAAATCTCGATGTACATCTTTAAATCCTTGAGTACAGCCAGAGGCTCTTGCATGCATGCATAGCTGTGTCTTACAGGATGCTTGTTGGTCATTCACACTGGCTGCTCAAAACACCTTAGTCTCCTCAATACACACAACAACTGTGCAAATGCCAGAGCTGTTCTATTTGACCCCAGCACAACTGGTCACGGGGCAAATGTTCAGCTTGTGGCTGAACAGCCATACGAACAGGGAGGCATCTAACACCTGTGCAAGTGATTTGTTGATCAGGCAATTGATGGGGATCCAGATCTCTGAGCCTTAGACCACATTTGATGATGAAAATTTCACACACAATGCTCTCAACAAAATGCCTCTGCACCATTATGCTTGTGGCGATTCATGTGTGTGTGTGTGTAGGGGGATGCTATATTCTCATGTGAATGAGTACTCAGGGAGTCTTTAGTTGCTACAGATGATTCAAAGGACAGTAACGTCTTAATGAACACTCACTTAGAAGCATCACTAAGCTGGGCAGCAGAGCATGATCAATAGACCCCAAGATGAAGCAGGCTATTTGATGTCTTCAGTATTGATATGGAATGTATCAATGGAAATTTTAATGGAAGAGCTCTGTAAGGGATGTCCAAGTATGCAAAATGTAATCAAGATGTAATGGACAACCACACGAATAAGCTTCAAAGAGGAGATAAAGGAACCATGTCCTTGTGTCTTAAAGCCTCTGTGACAAACTTAGTTTTAGAAAAGAACTCTCAAGAGTTCTGAGAAACTGCACACGTTTCTCTCCAGACCTTGGAGGATTTCCTTCTTTATTTAGAACATGGGGTGGCAATTTTGCACATTTCCCCAACCTGTTTTAGCCTGGATCTCCTGTCCCCCAAACCTGCAGTAACCAAAAATGCTTGTTATTAACATTTCATTTGTTCATTCTATCAGCTAGAACTCCTGCAATCACTTTATATGGGTGCTTGAAGAAATTAATTGTGCAATATTATTTATTTTTTTGAAAGCAAAAAGTATATACTGTCTTTAGCACCAACTTATACATCCTTTGGTCTGGCATCCTCAGGATTGGCTACCTGAAAGGGAGTTGCTGGATTCAGATGTCAAGTCTACTCATCCTCTGTTAGGAAAGGAGTATGTTTTGGCAGCTCACCACTGATCTTATTTTACACAATTTTTGTTGTAATAGTCTCTTGTTCTTTTTACCCAAAAAGAACAAAAATGCAACCGGCAGTGGTCATTCTTAAAGACAAATCCTTATTCAAAGGCCTATACATTCTGCAGGAATATTACAGTTTACCAGAGGAGGATGTTGACTCAAAGCAATTCCATTCCCTTGACAAAGCTTCTCAAAAGATACCAAAAGTAATATTAAAGATTAACATGGACAAAGCTTTAGAAGAGATGTTGTTTCTCCTTTTTTACTATTTTGGTGTGGATTTGCATTCTTGTTACAGAACTCACTGGAAAAATTCTCTGCCTGAGTCATGTAAAATGTAACATTCTGGAGCTGGGGTACCAAGGACTAAGATTCTTCACTTGATAGATCCTTCATCCTAGTCTGATAGAAGAGTAGATCTCTCTCAAATTGTGGGGAATCTGTATTTTCTTAATCTGGATTGTATAAGAGGAATGAGACATTTACCATTTCTAGAAGGAAGTCTGTTGATTAACTACAGACTCAGTAACATGCCATGAGGTATACATTTAGAGTCAAAGCAGTTAGTCTTCCCCCCACATTCATGGGTTTGACTTTTGCAAATTTGGTTATTTGCGAGGTGCCCACTTGCCTCTCCCACATTCTTCCCTGCCCATTCCTTGGCCTTTTGCCCAGGTGCAGGGAGGGGGAAATATCTTGGTCCCCCTGCACTCCCCTGCCCGTTGCCCACGTGGGCTTGCTGGCAGTGGCTGGCAGGAGGCTGCAGGGGAAAGATCTTTGCTCCCCTGCACTCTCCTGCCTGTCCTGCCCACATGGAAGAAAGGGCGTATGGGCAGCAGGCAGGAAAGCACAGGGGGAAAAACCTTCCTTCTTCTTCAGTCTCTTGCTTGTTGCCCACATGTGAGCACAAGAGGAAGGCAGAGGATGGGGGCAACAAGCAGGAGACTGGAGTGGAGGAAGGTTTTTTCCCCCTCTGAACTCTTCTGCCTTTCTCCCAAGCCCACAGCAGCAGAAAGAATGAGGGAGGGAGGAGAGCTCACTGGGGAGAGTTATTCGCAATTTTTTTACTTTTGCAAGAGTTCTGTGCCCCTCTCATGAATGTGGAGAGCCTACTGTAGTTCTTTAGAGTTAAGGAGTATAGAGAACACACCTTTTAGACTCCTGGGCAATGCAGTTTAGGGAATGGCACATCTGTGCTTCTTGAGGAACCTCACCATCTGCAATTTCACCATCTATTATGAATATGTCTTGCAGTTTTACAAACACCCCATTTCACTCACTATATTGGGCTGAAACTGTTTCACCCTTGTGTTTCTTTCAAAGGCCTTTACTGAGCTTTCCGTCATTTCAAATTTATCATCTCACTGACAAACTTTTATTGGGGAGGCATCAGTACAGTAAATGGCCAGTAAAACATACATACCTTCTGTGCTTACCTCAGCTCTTATCACAGCCTCAAGGATGATATAATAAATTGAAATCACACAACAGCAGCAGCTTGTTTTGACCTATCAAAAACATGGAATCAAGGGACATTCACCTGTTCTAGTGCTCCTGCAGTTTTGAGGTGGACATTGCAGCTGATTTGCTTTCTACCTAAATGGAAGAACACAGCATCTTGTTCAAACACTTGTGTAGGTGTGACCTATGGACAGATGCTGGTCCCTAAGCCATTGGCAGTCAGTCCACAGCAGGAAAACAAAAAGAAAGTCCATGTGTGCAAATATGGTGCCAGTCACTAGCACACTGGGGATAAAAAAACACCCTGCCAGTCCGCCATAGTAGATCGCTTATACAACACTGATTTGTACATTCTCTTGTTTTCCTGAGGGAAGTGGGGGGGGGGCAGGGGGACAAGATTCTTGAGTGTAGAATGCAAAATAATTCTACCAGCAAAGTTGCAAATATGTTGCAAACTTAAAGTGTTCATAGGTTCTAATCATGACTGAGGGTTTCTTTTCTCTACTAGTGGGGAACTGGAAGTTAGCATGGCAAGGCAGCTAATGCCAGTTAAAACTGTTTCATGTTGTAGATATCTTGCATTTATCTCTGCTCTGCAAAGAAGTGCTGCAGATCTATCACCTATCCTTACATTTCACAGACTCTGGGATTAACCTAGATTCTTGAACATATAACTCCACCCTTTGAACAAACAATACCAAAACAAAGCTCTTACTAATGGCCTCTCTAGACAGATGTGGACAGGTATATACTTTGGAAACACTTTAAGGTAAAACTAAGAATGAATACAAATCTAAGGAGATAGTCCACAATACAATCCTTAAATCAGTTATATTTATATTCTACATTTACAAACAACATGCCACAGCATTCATTACATGACATAAATTCAGTTAAACATGATACTTGGAATGGAAAAAGTATGCAGACATGTAACACTTTCTTGTTATGATTTACAGTACCAACCTATCCATGTTTACTCAATGTAAGCCCTAATCGGTTCAACATGTCCTGATTAGGATTACAGCCCTAAATAATTAATGCACAACTTCATTTCCATAAAAAAGAACAACAATTGAGAAAGTGACAATAATTTTATTAGTTAAGTAAACAATATCTTCTTATGAAGGTTTCAAGGTTTTAGTTTTGAAAAGCAGCCATTTCAAATTAGATTAACCCCATAAAAATGTAAATACAGAATTTTAAACTTAGTCATGTTTTCATCAGCTATTATTTTTAATGGGGAAAAAAAGCTTCAAATTAATTGCTTCTTTGGTTTGAGCTACTTCTTACAGCACAGATGTCAAACTTTGGCTCTCCTGCTCTTTTGAACTACAACTCCCACAATCCATGACTGTAAGCGAAAACATCTGAAAGACCAAAGGTTCCTTGTGATTATATTACAAAAAAGCCACAGCCCACATTATCAAAGGGTATCACACCTCAGAACATGAAAGTCTAGAAAGCTAGTCTTTGTCACAAACACCGGTAAAAAATAATTAGTTACACTGATAAAGAGATGAGGAAGAACCAAACAGTGTCTTGGTCCTCTTCTGAAGGCTAGCATTTTGTTCTATAAGATCAGACACAAGAGCTTAGGTTTATCACAATTTGTATATGAATTATCTGCATTCTGACATCTTGTACCATCAAAGCTTTTGTAGAATATCTTGTGTTGTCTCTTTTAACGGTATCTTAATCTTCACAAACCACAGTTTAACAATGTTTAAACATACTGGGTGCAATTCATATTCTTCTGAGGTTACTGTTACAATCCTTATTGACTTAAATGATTCTGGCCTAAATCTAGCTCCTATTCCCAACTACAAGAGGTCCACCAAATCAACGAGATTTATCTAAGTGTTGATTTACCATTCAACAAATGATTGTCTACTCTAGTTGGAGGCACCAACTGCATTTAGCTTTGCATCTTGATCCTAAACACACTGGTCTTTCTGACAGACATATACCCCAAGTGTACTGTTGACTTACATCAGCATTCTTGAAAGTCCTATAATAATATATTATATTCTAGAAACATATAACGTCACCTATTATAGCGAATCTTTATTGTTTTAAAGGCTTTACAATTTCAGTAAGCTTATCTTCACCAAAATGGTCCTTTAGCAGCAAATAAACGATCTGCTCTAGCTTTGCAACCTATGAAAACAGGAAATTACAAAAATTACAAGTGAACAGCCTTGTTGTTTACTCAGTTTGTTAAAAAAAGAATAAAGTAAACCGGCCTACTTCACATGACATTCAGCATCCCACAACTACACTGCAATTTTTAAGAAAATGACGTATCTCACTGAAGATATGTAAGCTTTCCAAATATTAGCCAGGATGAAATTTCATGTCTTGTTTCCATAAGAACAAGTTGCTTACCTGTAACTATGGTTCTTCGAGTGGTCATCTGTGCCCTCATACATTAGGAGCTTTTGCGCCTGCGCGGTAGCGTTCGGAAGATTCTAGAGCTCGTTAGCTTGGTGGGAATCCCTCCCCCATGCTGGTATCGTGCATGCTCAGCCCGCTGAGCAATGGTCTCTCCTCAGTTCTGGTCCGCCGAACAAGATGGGACCTGAAAAAGAGGGGAAGGAAGGGTGGGCATGTATGAGGGCACAGATGACCACTCGAAGAACCACAGTTACAGGTAAGCAACCTCTTCTTCTTCTTCGTGGTCTCTGTGCCTCATACATTAGGAGACTGTGTAGCTTACCAGGAGAATGGTGGGTCAGGTCCCAGAACCTAGAGAACAGAAGCCAGCACAGCACGTCCAAAACGAGCATCCTTCCAGGACCGGCAGTCTAGCCTGTAGTGGCGCACGAAAGTCGATGGCTGGGACCAGGTCACCACACGGCACAGCTCCTGCAGTCGACTCCTCTCAGGAGGGCTGCAGATGTAGCCAGGGCTTGGGTGGAATGAGCCCAAAAAAGGTCTGGCGGTGGCTTCTTGGCAAGCTCGTACGCCAGATGTATTGTCTGGACCACCCACTTGGAAAAGTGCTGGGTGGACATCTTGTGGCCTCTTCAGCGCCTGCCGTAGCACACAAAAAGGTGCGGAGCCTGTCTGTAAGAGGCAGTCCTGTCCTTGTAAAAAGCCAAGGCCCAGCAAACATCCAAGGAGTGGAGGGAGTGCTCCAGAGGTGTAGTCGGGTCCGGGCAGAAAGCCGGCAGGATGATGTCCTGGCTGAGATGGAAGCTGGACACCACCTTCGGCAGGAAGGAGATATCAGGTCGAAGGACCACCTTGTCCCTATGGAAGACTAGGTATGCCTCGTCACACCATAGTGCTGTCAACTCTCCCGCCCGCCTGGCAGAGATGACAGCCACTAAGAAAGCCGTCTTCATGGTGAGCAGCCTGTCATCTGCTGTCGCCATCAGTTCGAAGGGTGGCCTAGTCAGTTGTGATAGCACCAGCGATTACGACCACGGCGGTAGTGGTGGCGATACCAGCGGGTAGAGGTGCTGTAGGCCCTTCAGGAATTGCTTAACGGTACTGTCCCTGGAGAGCCGCTGACGCGGATTGTGGCGGTTGATATGCCACGATCGTGGTGAGGTATACCTTCAGCGATGGAAAAGCCAAGCCCTGCTGTCGAAGGTGTAGGAGGAAGTGGAGCACGGTACGCAGGTTGGCAGGCGATACTGGCTCTCAACGTTCCTCGGCAAAGGCCACAAAACACTGCCACTTGTAGTGGTAGTTCCTACGAGTTGACTCCTTCCTGGCTGCGGTCAAAGGTTCCCGATGACAGGGTTGTCTAGGGAGATATCCTCCAGGCATGGAGGGCCAAGAGCCGCAGGTCCGGGTGCAGCACGAGACCGTTGGAGTGGGAGAAGAAGTCCGGTATCGTCATGAACCGTAAGATTCGTCCCCGGGCGGCTTCGAACAGGGGACCGGACCAGTGCTGCCTCAGCCAGTACGATGCCACGAGAACCACATCGGCTCAATCTGCAAGGATCTTCGCTATCACGTGGTCCAGCAGGGGGAACGGAGAAAAGGCGTAAAGAAGTTTCTCGTTCCATGGAAACTGGAACGCGTCGCCGATGGAATGGCGATCGCAGCTGGCCCTCGAGCAAAACTAGTGACACTTCGCGTTCTGGCTGGTTGCGAAGAGGTTGATGGTCGGCTCGCCCCACTGGTCCTGAACCATCTGGAAGGCCTCGGTAGATAGGGACCACTCGTGGTGGGAGGACGTGTCCCTGCTGAGAGCGTCCGCTGTGGTGTTCTCCTGCCCCACCAGGTGAACTTACACTGGATGTATCTGAAGCAAGACGCACCAGTCCCAGAGGTCGAGTGCGATGTTCAGCAGAGTGGTGGAGTGAGTGCCTCCTTGCCTGTTCATGTAGCAGACCGCCATCGTGTTGTCAGTGAGGATCAACACCATGTGGCCCATGACCAGGTGACGGAACACTCTCAGTGCCTTGTGGATCACCAGCAGCTTGAGAGCGTTGATATGGAGGGGCGTCTCGTCATCCATCCACCTGCCTTGGACTCGGAGGTTGCCGATGTGCGCTCCCCAGCCGAAGAGTGAGGCATCCATTGTTAATGTGACCAATGGCTTGGGTTCGCGGAACGGTATGCCTGACAGGAGGTTCCTGTAGGACTGCCACCACAGGAGCGATCGACGTACCTGTTAGGGCAGCCGGTAGCGGTGACACTGGTCGTCCCAGAGTGGATCGAAGGCCCTGACGAACCAGTGCTGGAGCGGCCATGCGCACAATCTGGAGAGATAGATTATGGCAGTGGTGGAAGCCATGTAGCCAAGGAGCTGCTGTATCATCCTGCCTGACACCGTCAGAGTGTGGAAGGCGGCGGATGCTGCCCGAGAAAGCGTCCGCGCCCTTTCCTCCGGTAGGTAGGCCCTTGCCGATACCGTGTCCAGGGTCGCCCCAATGAAGTCGAGAACCTGCGTGGGTTCGAGGTGGGACTTCTTCAGATTAATCCTGAGTCCAAGTCGACTGAGAAGTATCAAAGTCCGGTGGATGTCTTGGTAGAGTTTCTGTTGGCAGGACACCACCAATAGCCAATCATCCAAGAACAGGCAGATGGAGACACCTTTCATCTGCAGAAATGACACGATGAGAGCCATGCACTTGGTGAATGCTCGCGGTGCGGTCAAGAGGCCAAACGGCAGCACCCGGTACTGGTAGCAAGTGCCATCGACCGTGAAGCGCAGGTACTGTTTGTGCTGCGGGCGGATGGAGATGTGAAAATAGGCGTCTTTGAGATCGATGGACGCAAACCAGTCCCCTCTCTGGAGGAAGGGCAGGATCGAGGACAGCATGACCATCTTGAATCTCTTGGGGTGGATGTAGTCGTTCAACCCTCTGAGGTCTAGGATGGTCTGCAGGGATCCGTCCGCCTTCGGTACCATGAAGTACCTCGAGAAGAAGCTGGCGATCTTGGCTGAATGCGGAAGCGTCTCAATCACTCCCTTTTGGAGGAGGGGCTGGATCTGTTCCAGCAGTGCCAAGCTGGCTGGGGTGGAGTAGTAGACACTCCGCGGAGGAATATCCTGGAACTCTATGGTGTATCCCAGGTGGATGATCGTAAGCACCCAGGAGTCTGCAGTAATTTTCTGCCATTGGGCGAGGTGCCTGGCCAGGCTCGGCTGGTGGTGAAAGCCTGCTGGAAGGTTGAAGAATGGCATTGGCGGCGTCCTGCAGAAACCCTCAAAACTGAGATTTTGTCCCGGACAAAGACTTCTTAGACGATGAAGATGGGCAACGTCGTGGAAGCCTTCGTGAAGTGGAGGACGTCGATGGCCAGGACGCTGTCAACCATGGAGACCATGGCTGGTAGGCGGATGAAGAAGAGGACCTTCTCCACAATGACCTCTGGGCGAAGGTACGGTGAGACTGGGATGGCTGGTTACTTCCCATCTTCTTCGCCGTCAGATGGGCCTTCACGAGGTGGTCCATGGCCTCGTCTGTGGAGAAATGGAAGAGCCCCTGGCCGTCAAACAGGAGGTCCTCGATCCGTTGATGGCTATCCTCCTGTAGCCCAGAAGACCAGAGCCATGCATGTCGTCGGAGGACCACTGAACCGACCATCACCCTTGAGGTTGCCTCCACGGCGTGTCTCGAGGTGGTGATCGGCTGGTTAGGTACCGCGACTGCCTCACCGAAGATCTGAGTGGCAGCGGTGCGAGACTCCTCCGGCGGGTCAGCAAGGAGCGGTGCGAGTCGGTCCAGCAAGTTACGATGGTACGGCATGAGGCATGCCATCGTATTCAGGGTCCTGGCCACCAAGGACGCTGCCGAGTAGAAACGGCGACCAAAGGAATCGAGCTTCCAGCCTTCACGGCCGGGCGGGGTGGTGTGTGCTCGATTACCTCTCTTCATCTGAGCTGACTCCACGACAATCAAGTTCGGTACAGGGTGGCTGAAGAGGAACTCCATGTTCTCTCTTTGTGTCCTGTACAGGTGCTCCAGCTGGTGTGGTACTGGCTGCGCTGATGCTGGCTTCGCCCACGGCTGCTTCATTGCCTCAGCCGGAGTCGGCAGGAACGGCAGTGGTGCGGTGGAGGGTGGGCGGGTCTCGAGGTATTGGAAAACCGGGTCCGGGCCGACCGGAGCCGGTTCGGTCACCTTAAGGCCAAGGGCAGTGGCCATGCGAAGGAGGATGGCCGAGAACTAGTGTATGTCCTCTGGAGCAGACTCTGGACCTGGTTCCCCAAAAGCCAGCGGAGGCGACTCACACAACGATGGAGTCAACTCCACGCAGTCTGAGTCAGACTCAGACTCATAGAACTCTGCAGATGGAGTCGGGGATCTCTCCTCTGCCTTCTCCTCGGATAGCTTGCGGGCAGGGGGAGCCAGGGTCACCACCGGAGCTGCAGCCTGTGTCAGTTCCAATGAAGCCGATGTTGTGGCCGGTATTGGAGTCACCTGTAGGGGCACCACCGAGGGCGGCCTGCGTTGTCGACGTTCCATCTCTTGCCGACTGGGCCACAGTGGTCTGTGGCACCAGGTGAGTTGCCGTTGCAGTCATCCGTGGAGGCAGCGAGACAGCCCTGTAGCAGGTGACGGCTCCTGGGACCTCCGGTGACTCAGTGAGCAGGACCGACGTGGTGACTTCTCATAACGGGAATGGACCTCCCGTGGTGGTGATCAAGACCGGTGTCGTGGAGACCAGTACCGAACATCAGGATGGTACCAGTCCCTGTATGACAAGGAGTACCAGTAATACGACCCTGCCAGCTTGTGCCACTGATGCTCCTGGCCGTACCTATCGAGGTAGGCGACAGGAGAGTAAGTGGGCTCCCTGAAGTATGCCCTCTCCAGGTGCATCTACCGATAACACGGGGATGGAGACCTGGGTCTCTGCTCCAGAGACCGAGACTCGCCATGACAAGAGGCTGGTCCATGGGTGGGCAAGGGTCGATGGATGACCTCAGCCTCCTCCTGGCGGTTGGTCGACAAACGGCGATCCGGCAGGTTAACCTCAGCCATGAGCTTGGGCAGCTCCGAGGGTGAGGCCTCCATGGCCTGCTCCTCTTCTGACACCTCGAGGACCTCTTGCTCCTCCAGGAGCTGTTCAGGTTCCTCGGCGGGCTGGGTGGGCGGAGGCGTTGGAGGGCAAGTCTCCCTTGGGGGAGAGCGTCTCTTCTCCTTCCTCTTTTTCTCCCTTTCCTTCCCAGCATCCTGAGTGGATGGATGCTTCTTCTGAGCCAGTGTTAACGGCCTCTGGAAGGAAGAGGAAGCCTGAGAGCCCACAGGGTCTTCCCATACCGAAGCCGACGAGACCTTCGGTATCTTCGGTAACCTCATTGTCAGTACCGATCCCAGTATCGACGAAGTGGAAGGTTTGGCAGCCACCGCTGAAGAAGAGGTGGTTGGGCATCCCGACTTTTCGGCCATGCTGACAGTGGCTTCGGGATCCTGGGCACGAAGAGACTCTTCCGAACAGTACGACTTAACATGTGCGGAGCGGTTTTGGAGGGTCTGGTGGGTGATTTGATGGCAGACCGAGCAGGCCTGCATGTTGTGCCCCTCGCCCAAACAGAAAAGGCACTCGCTATGTCCATTGGAGAGAGCAACCTTCCTACCACAGGAGGCGCAGCGTTTGAAGAGGGCCGACATAAACTACTAGCGAGTCTGAGAAGAGAAAGAGCGGGAACACCTCAAGCGACAAGCCAAGTCCGAAAAACCCAAGAATCGTCATCAAGCCAGAAATGGGTCAAACCGATTGAAAAATACCAGGAACCAAATCGCAATCCAAGGGGGATAGTCGAAAAGCCAAAATCCAAAGTCAGAAAGCCAAAAAATCATGAAGAAATAACCAACAAGCACAAACCAACGAGAGAACCTTCTGTTCGCAATGGCAGACAAGAAAGAACTGAGGAGAGACCGCTGCTTGCCGGGCTGAACATGCGTGATACTGGCATGGGGGAGGGGTTCCCGCCAAGCTAATGCGCTCTACAATCTTATGAATGCTACCACGCAGGCACGAAAGCTCCTAATGTATGAGGCACAGAGACCATGAAGAAGAATCACCATTACCAGAGCTTATCTTCCTTGTGTTAAATGGGTTTTTAAAAGCAAAAGCCTAACATTGATAATCTTACAATCTCCAAACTCAAACCTTGGGTTGGTTCCCAGGACATCTTTGCTCCATAACTCATCTCTCAAAATCAAGAGATGAAATGCACTGAAAATCTGAACACATTTAGTTTCTTACTCAGATTTCAGCTAGAAACATTTTTCATTAGATGTATAAAGTGAGCTAGATAGTGATCCAAAAATTACCATTTTACTAGCTCTGAAAGCAATTATTTAAATTTTGAAAAGATACTTACTTGCTTTTTCAATTCTGTACAGCAGCAGCACATAGCTTTCTCTGCACATTCTAAAAGAAACAAAATCCACAGAAATAAGCACTGAACAATGAACATACAAAGGAATTTCCGATTTTGTAAACTAAAATACTGACTTCTCACATTTTTGTGCAAGTGATAACAAACAACATTAAGAATCTTAGCAAAGAGCATATACAACTGAGGCAGACACATGAACTGCCTCCTGGGTAAAGTACTTACAATTTCCATACTATGTGGAATTTTGGGATTTGAAATTTAGTGGAAGTATTTAGAATTCTTAGGCAGGGGACTCTAGTGCCTCACAGAACTACAAACTCTGGAATTCTACACGATGCAGCCATGGCAGTCAAAGTGGAATCATCGTGCTACGAGTAGTATGAAAGGTCCCCTGTTCTCACCATCCAAGCACAGATGATGATGTGTGCCTTCAAGTCACTTCTGACTTATGGTGACCCTAAGGCAAACCTATCGTGGGGTTTTCTTGGCAAAATTTATTCGGGTGGGTTGCCCTTGCATTCCTCTGAGACAGAGAATGTGACATGCTCAAGTCACCCAGTAGGTTTCCCTGGCCAAGTGGGGATTTGAACCCTGGTATCCAAAGTCACAGTTCAACGCTCAAACTACTACTCCACACCGGCACCCAACCATGGTTGTTGTTGTGTGCTTTCAAGCAACTTCCAATTTATGGCAATCCTAAGGTAAACCTATTACAAGGTTTTCTGGGGCTGAGAGTGTGTGATATACCCAAAATCATCCAATGAGTTACCATGGCCAAGTGGGAAAGTGAACCTTGGTCTCCATAGTACAATGCACAAAAAATGCAGAGAGCAGGAGAAAAGGAAACCTAGCGGGTTTCCTACACACAGACTGTATCTGCATTCAGCTTGGTGCCTAGGTATATAGGCACTTCTTACATTTCCCACCTCCACACATTTTTCTGTCCTTTCCCCCCAGTCAGGTACTCAGTTACTTCGCTTTATCAGAAACAAACAGAATTAACATATGGTGAAATTCCTAATTACGCAAAATGTAAGTTGATTTATATTAAACTGGACACCAGGTCATGGTAACTGATAAATGTTACCTCCCCAGCATTTTGTGAAGCAGGTGGGAAATTTAACAACCACCACAATTTGAGGCTTGAACACATTTAACGGCAGCTTTCAATACAGTAACCAATATCACTTCTAGGTTAAAGACCCTCCACAACATGAATTTAAAACCTGTAACGCTAGGTCCAATACGTTGTATGTTTACTCTTACTTGGAAGTTAGTACTGATATAAATTAGGAGGGGGCAACTGATTTTGCAGATATTATTGGACTACCACTCCAATCACCCTTTACTGGCTATCCTGTAAGCACTGATGGGAACTGCTGTCAAAAGAGCATATGGAGTTTCACAAGAATCCTATCTGTGAAATGAAGTCTGATGAAATATGCAGTAACTGCTATTAAGACAAGAATCATATTCATTCCATGAATCACACCAGTATTTTTAACAGCAGTGTGATCTGATCAGTAATAGGCAGCCTCATCTGCCTCTCCTGCCCTAACTAGCTTAGAATCTAAAGATCACCTGAATTGCAGGAGACCTCTTTACATACAGTTCAGACTGTTCAAAGTAATAGAATTTCAAAATCATAAGTGCAGACCTCCAGGTTTAATGATGGAGCAGCAGGCAGCTTAGTGGTATCTCTCGCCACTGTCACCCCGTGCGGTTTAGCCAGCTTGATTAAAACGCTTGCAGCTGGCAAGTAACTCCCCCGGTAAACAGGGTTCAGAGGGACTCACGGGGGACTCAAATCAGCTCATCAGTCTTCGAGAGCCAACACAAGTTGGACTGGAGAAGACGAAGAAGAGCGTGGGGTTGAAGAGTTACCATGACCGAGCTGGAAGGCAGCCGATTGTCGGACCGGCACAAGTGACGCCTAAACTTTTTAAAAAATAAGTAAGCAAACTTTCAAGTTAAGATTGAAGAAAACAGACTCTTGACTGGTCTAGAGAAACGTCGACATAAAGGGACTTTGCCAAACGTTAAACAAGATTTTTCAAGAATAATGAGCGCTGAGACTTTGTTTATTTAATCATTAGCTACTTGAAAAGTGACAGCTGGACCTCGAGTTTCTCAACGTAAAATGCTTAAGTGACTTAAATGTTTAAAAATCCAGGGGAGCTAAAGAAAGAAAGAAAGAAAATATAATTTGTGAGAAACTCAGATACTAAAAAGCAGTTTCATATAAATGTATATACCTGGCTTGAGCTCGCGAAAAGAAAACAGAACGAGGAAAGTTAAATCCAAATAAACTTCGCTGAGCTCGCTAGGGGAGAAGACAGAGAAGAAGACAGAGCACAAACCAGTGTGCGGTATAACAGAAGGAACAGGAATTAAAAACTGACTTTTAAAAGACAACTTGCTGAAAGGGGCTGGAAGTGACCAGGGGAAATAAAATCCTACATGAAGAAGGGAGCAGAGCAGAGACGAGTGAGGCACGACAGGTGGAGAAAAAGCCTGCAAAATAAAAGAGACAGAAATAGATTGGATACATTCAGACTTCTTGGAACTGTTTCTAATGATCGGACTTGAGAATATTTTAATAGCTTCATTGAGGATACAAAAGAACAACGGGATTAAAGGATACATATTAATGAATGGCAGAAGTACCAGTTAAAGACAGTACGGGGCAAATACAGCACGAACCAAATAACCTCACACGGGGAAGACAAACACATCGTATGGTGAAAAGTCAACCAAACATTCAGAAAATTGTTATATGACAAGCGTGTCCGGGGGGAATTGGTGGAAAAGAAGAACTGTCAGTGAAGGGGAATGTATTTTGATCTCAGAAAATTAACTGATAGGGCTATTTAGAGAATTAATTCTATTAATCTAGATTTGATTAACTGATTACAACTTCTCATCGATTCTTTTGATTAATAGGCTGTTTAATTAATTGTACCTCTGATTAAGCCGGGGGAAAAGGGAAGGAGCTCAGTAAAGGGAGGTTGATTAGCTATTTGAACACAGCTGCTCCAGTTGACCTTGAGAAGGAACAAAACTAAACAGACACAGCGCATAAGATAAACCCTCAAACACATGAGAAAACAATTTAGGCTACAGTGTTATTCAGTTACACGATGTGCTAAGAGCTCCATCTAGTGGCAAAGGATAGACACTAAACAGTGAAGCTTAAATAAATATTTCAAGTTTTCTTATAAATTGAGAAAAAAAGAAACTTAAAATATCAACCTCACAGCACAAACTATTTGTTATATATCAATAGTGTAATATATTACATTTTGTTGCATGTTAATATATAGCATTTAAGAGTACTTTAATAAGAATGGTAAGCAAAAAGAAAACATTTTATGTACAATCTAAAATAATTTTGGAAAGAAGACCCTCTCTAGAGCAATCTGTACAGATTCCAGAACTATGCCAACAAATACTAGAAGAACTATGAAACTTTAAACAAGAAATCAAGCAAGAATTAAAAGATACCAGAGCTCATATAAAAATGGACATTAAAAAAGAACTGGAAAGCTTTAATAAGAAAATAGAAAAAATAAACAAAGATATGAAGACAATAAAAACAGACATAAAAGACTTACAGGACAAGTCTTTTTCTACAAAACGTGCAGAAACAGAGATGAAGACACTGAACGACAACCAGAGGCAAAATGGGACAGAGATAGACATTCAAGAAATGAGATATCGGGATAAATGCCTTAAACTGAGAGGAATTTCTGAAAAGGCGGGGGAAGACCTCTATGAAAGATTAATTCCAGATTTAGCAGCATATATTGAGATACCCAAAGACAACATGGAGGCTGAAACTGATAGGATCTTCAGACTGAATTCAAAGATCGCAAAAGAAAGAAATTGGCCAAGAGATATAATTGTTTGTTTCACCAGAACAAGGGTAAAAGAGAAAATCCTACAGAAAAACTACGAGGAAAAATTAATAGTTGACGGAAAAAAAGTGAAAATATTTAAAGACATACCATTTCAAATATTAAAAAGAAGAAAAGAATATAAAAATCTAATACAATTGTTGCAGAGACATAAAATAGGGTATAAATGGGAGAGAACTAAAGGGGTCTCATTTACTTTTAAACTAAAAAGACATAAAGTCACCACACCATCGCAAGCAAATGAACTTCAGGAGAACTTAAGAGATGAACTAGAGCACCCAAGAAAAAAGAAAGAATTCAAACATAAAGAGAAGAAGGAAACTACTGAAGGACAAAATAAGTTAGAAGGAGAGATAGATACAGAGGAAGAAGAGCAAGAAAAGGAACAGGAAGCGGAACAGCTTGACTCAGATATAAAAGAAAAATTAACAGAAGGAGAAGAAGCATAAGAAAATTAAAATGCCACTAAAATTTTTGTCGTGGAATGTGAAAGGACTGAACTCAAATTACAAACGTTGACAAGTATTTCACTATTTAGAAAAAAATTAATTGGATATTACTTGTTTACAAGAAATCAAAATTTGAGAATCTGACACTAAATATCTAAAAAATCCTAAATTTGGGAAAAGCTTCTTTTCAGTTTACCAAAAGATAAAAAGAGGGGTGGCTATTTATGTAAACTCCAAATTTCCCTCAGAAGAAGTCCTCTGTGCTGATCAAGGCCACTCTATCAGAGTACAAGTATAATTCCCTGATCTTATATTATTGGTGCTTGGAATCTATTCCCCATTAGAAAATAAATGTGAGTTCTATAAGAAAATAGAAGAATTACAGAGATACATTCAAGAGAAAAATCAAGAAAATATTTTAATCATGGGGGACATGAACGGAGTCCTAGACCCTAATAAAGATAGATCAACAATAATCAGTTTAAAGAAAAAACAAGGAAAATCGCCTAATAATTTCTTAAAATTAATAGAAAACATGTCACTGACAGATATTTGGAGATTAAAACATGGGAATTCAAAAGGATTTACCTTTTATTCAGACAGCCACAAAACAATGTCAAGAATAGATACGTTTTTAATCTCCAAAGTGTTACACACAAAAATAAATGGAAATACTCCCAAGAATTGTATCAGATCACAACACGGTGCGGCCTGTGATGAAGTGTCGAAACACTCATAGAGCAGCTCAAGGGCGTTGATGTGGAGGGCGGTCTTGTGATCCATCCATTGCCTGCAGACTCTGAGGTCGCTGCAGTACGCTCCCCACTCGTAGAGGGAAGTGTGTGTCGTTACTGTGACTTTTGGATTCTGCTCCCGGAACGGCATGCCCGACAAAAGGTGGCTGTAAGACTGCCACCACAGCAGGAACCAGCGCACCTGTTGAGGTAGCTGAAACCGGCGTGCCTGGTCATCCAAGACTGGATCGAAGACTTGCACAAACCAGTGCTGGAGCGACCGTGCGCGAAGCCTGGAGAAGTAGGTCACTGCAGTTGTCGAGGCCATGTACCCGAGGAGTTGTTGGATTCTCCTCACTGTTACTGTCGGGGCATGAAAAATGGTAGATGCTGCCTGACGAAGCGTCCACGCCCGGTCTATCGGTAGGTACGCCATTGCCGATACTGAGTCCAGGCTTGCCCCGATTAAGTCGAGATCCCTCGGCTCGAGATGGGACTTCTTTGGGTTGACCCAGAGTCCGAGGCTGGTGAGAAGAGTAAGTGTCCGATGTATGTCTCTGTAGAGTTTCTGTCTGCAGGATGCCACCAAGAGCCAATCATCCAGGTAGGCGTAGACTGAGATGCCTTTCGTCCACAGGAACAATACCACAGGGGTCATGCAATTAGTAAAGACCCTGGGCGCGGTTGAGAGTCTGAATGGTAGCACCCTGTATTGGCAACAGGTGCCGTTGACCATGAACCGTAGGTATCGTCTGTGCTGTGGGCGAATGGAAATGTGGAAGTAAGCATCCCAAAGATCGATGGAGGCGAACCAGTCCCCTCGTTGAAGGAAAGGCAGGATTGAGGGTAGCGTAACCGTCTTGAACCTCTTGGGGCGGATGTAGTCGTTCACCCCTCCGAGGTACAGGATAGGCCGCAGTGTTCCATCCGTCTTCGGTACGGTAAAGCACCGCAAGAAGAAGCCAGTGGTCTTGGCTGAGGATGGAAGATCCTCGATCGCCCCTTTAGTAGAAAGGACTGGATCTCCTCCAGCAGTGCCGAGCTGGCCGGTGTGTAGTAGACTCCTCGCGGTAGAATATCATAAAACTCTATGGTGTAGCCAAGATGGACGGTGGTAAGCACCCAAGAGTCCGTGGTGACGTTCTGCCATTCGGCAAGGTGTCTGCCCAAGCTCGGCTGATCTTCTGGGGCTGCTGGCAGTCTGAAGGTTGTTATCAGCAGATGGTCAAAACCGAGACTTTGTCCCAGATGAAGACTTCTTAGAAGAGGAAGATGGAGCCCAATGGGGAAGGAATAATTAAGAAACTTGTAGAATTGGAAATTCAGAAGTGGAAATTTGAAAATAAACTTTGAAATTACATGAAAGGTAGTGGTATTATTCAACGAATAGTGCAGTAAATGTTAGTCAATGACAAGTATTGTATAACCATCCTCAAAGTATGTAGAGGAATAAGAGAAGGAGGTTAAGTAGGTATAAAAAATAAAGTGTTAGTATTATTAGTAAAAGATAGTATTAAATTGCGTAATTATTTAAATAGATTACGTTTATATTTGTAATTTTTCTTTTTTAAATGTATGTAAGATTTATTGTGATGATGGAATTTATGTAACGATAAGAAATAACGAGTGTTTTATTTGTATATTTGTTTTCTTTTTTAGTAAAATAAAGATAAAAAAAGAAGATGGGCATCTTCAAAGAGGTCTTCGTGTAGTAGACAAATGGCTGGGATGCAGTCGATCGTGGGGACCGCGGTTGGTATGTGGAGGAGGAGGAGGACCTACACCACGATGGCCGGGAGCCGAAGCTACGGTGAGACTGGGACAGTTGGTTAATGCCCATCTTCTTGGCCGTTAGTCGGGCCTTGACGAGATGGTCCATAGCCTCCTCAGTCGAGGTATGGAACAGTCCCTGGCCATCAAAGGGGAAATCCTCGATCCTCTTGTGGCTGTCCTCCTGTAGCCCCGACAAACGCAGCCACGCGTGTCGTCGAAGGGCAACTGCGCCCCCCATGACCCTCGAGACAGCCTCCACGGCATGCCTTGAGGTGGCGATCTGTTGGTTTGAGACCGCCATTGCCTCGCTGAAGAGCTGTGTTGCACTTGTGTGCGAGTCCTCCAGTAGGTTTGTGAGGAGCGCGGCGAATCAGTCCAGGAGATTACGGTGATACGCAGCAAGACAGGCCATCGTGTTCAAAATTCTGGCCGCCAGGGAGGAGGCAGAGCAAAACCTCCTGCCAAAGTTGTCAAGCTTGCGGCCTTCACGGTCCAGTGGGGTCGTGTGTGCTCTGTTACCACCCTTGGTCTGGGCTGATTCTACCACGATGGAGTTCGGGACCAGGTGACTGAAGAGGAACTCTGCGTCTTCCTATTGGGTTTTGTAGAAGCGCTCAAGCTGGTGCAGAATCAGCTGAGCTGAAGCTAGCTTTGCCCACAAGTGTTTCAGGGCGTCCAAGAGTGTCGGCAGAAAAGGCAGCAGCGCAGGTACAGAAAGACAGGATCGTGTGCCGCTGGAGCCGGCTCCACAACCTTCAACCGGAGAACCGTGGCCATGCGGAGTAGGATCGTGGAGAACTGCTGAATGTCTTTCGGTGCCACTCTGGTCCCAGTTCTCTGAAAGCCAGTGGAGGTGAGTCATGGGAAGACGGAATTGAATCTGCTGAGTCTGAACCCGTCTCATAAGATTGTGAAGGAGACGGAGACCTCTCCACCGACTTCTCTGCAGATGGCTTGCGGGGGGGGGAGAGCCAAAGTCACTGTTGGCGCAGCAGACGGCACTGGTACCGCAGGCGATGTCGTGGCTGGGGTCGGTATGACTTCGACGGGCACCACCAAAGGCCGAGGGCGGTGAAAGGCCTGTGTCGTCGATGTAGTCGCCCGCGTTGCTTGTGCCAAGGTGGCTTGAGGCACAGCACGCGTCGCAGTCGATGTCCTCAGGGGAGGCGACACTGCCCTGTAGTGGAGGGCTCCCTGGACCTCCGATGGAGTGGAGAGGGCGATCGGCTAGGTAGCCTCTCGTAGTGGGAGTGGTAAGTTTCCCTGGAGGGTGAGCAGGATCGGTGCCGAGGTGACCAGTACCGTAGGTCCGGATGGTACCTATTCCTGTACGAGGGAGTAGTAGTAGTAGGACCCCAGGTGCTTGCGCCAGAGATGCTCCTGGCTGTATCTACCGAGGTAGGAGGCGGAGGTATACATCGAGTCTCGAGAGTGGACTCTCTCAAGGGAGATCTCCCTGTGGCGCAGAGATGGAAGCCTGGCCCTCTGCTCGGGAGAGCGGACTCGCTCCTTCTAGAGGCTGGCCGTTGACTGGGCAAAGGCCGATGTCGGGCCACAGCCTCCTCCTGGCGGTCAACTGATCTACGGTGACTCAGCAGGGTAACCGCAGCTGTTAGTTCAGGCAGTTCCAAGGGCAAGACTCCACGGTCTGCTCCTCGTCCGACACCTCAAGGACCTCTTGGTGGTCCGAGTGCTCTTCTGGATCCCCAGTGAGCTGGGTAGGTGGAGGCGTTGGGAGGCGAGGTTCCTTAGAAGGGGAGCGCTTCTTTTCCTTCCTTCTCTTCTTCTTCTCCTTTCCGATGTCCCAGGTAGGAGGACACTTCCTTGGGCTGGTGTCAAGGACTTGGAGAAGGTGAGAAGCCTGCGAGCCCACAGGTTCCTTGTGAGCCGGAGGAGCCATAGTTTCAAAATCCTCGGTAGCATCGATGTCGGTACCGAGCCCAGTACCTACGAAGTGGATGGTGTGGCAGCCACTGACACCGTCGATGATGGAATGGTCGCTGGCCATGTCGACTTCTCCGCCATCACAAAGCGGGCCTCGGGCAGTGCCTGTGCTCGCAAGGACTCTTCCCAACAATGAGATTTGAGTTTTGCCGAGCGGTTGCGGAGAGTTTGGTGAGTGAACTGCCGACAGACAGGACAGGCCTGGAGGTTATGGGCCTCGCCCAAACAGAAAAGGCACTCGCGGGGCCTGCTGACAAAGTAACCTTCCGCCCACAAGAGATACAACTTTTAAAAAGCGCCGACAAAGAAGAAGTCCGAGAGAGAAGAAGGGGGAGAAGGGGGGGTTCAAATACCAGAAACTAGTCCATAATCCAAAACCGTTAGCCAAAATCCGAAGTCCGAGTCAAAAACGATAACAAACACCAAGAAAAGCACAAGCCACTAAGAGAATCTTTTGTTCGCTATGGCGGACGAGAAAGAACTGAGGAGTGTCCGTTGCTTGGCGGGCTGAGCATGCGCAGTACCAGCATGGGGGAGGGGTTCCCACCAAGCTACTAAGCTCTGGAATTTTCCGAATGCTACCGCGCAGGTGCGAAAACTCCTAATGTATGAGGCACAGAGACCACGAAGACGAAGATAAAAAGATTAATGACAGAGATCAAACAAAAAGAAGAAAAATTAAGAAATGACACTGCAAATAATAAACTAAGAAAAGAAATTAAGATATTACAAGAACAAATCAGATCAGAAAATTCGACTGAAATCGAGAAGAAACTAAGAAGAATTAAACAAAGGCACTTTGAAAGTGCGGACAAACTGGGCAAGTGGCTGGCCTACAAATTAAGGAAAAACAAGGAAACACCTGATCTTACAAGCTAACAAGGGGAAGTCGGTGGTCACAGATCAAGACTCAATAAAATATATTTTCAGAAAATACTATAAAGATCTTTTTGGTAGTACTTCAGATTCGGACAAAAAGAAAAAATTAGAAGTTTACTTAGAAGAACAAAATACTCTTAAATTAAATGGAGAGCAAAAAAACAGCCTGAACTCTACAATAACTACAATGGAAATTACAAAAAAACCCTGAAAATAGCAAAATCGCCTGGCCCAGATGGACTGACAGCATTATATTACAAACCTTGCCAGGATCCTCCCAATGCATAAAATGTTCAATGAAATCGTAAATACTGGTAAGCCGCAATCATGGAATGATGCAAATATAACATAAAATCCTAAAAGAAGAGAAAGACCCATTGGATCTGAGTAATTATCGTCCAATTTCTCTGTTAAACATTGACTACAACAGTGGTTCTCAACCTGTGGGTCCCCAGATATTCGTGGACTTCAGCTCCCAGAAGCCCCAGCCACTATGGTCAATGCTCAGGGCTTCTGGGAGTTGAAGTCCACGAACATCTGGGGACCCACAGGTTGAGAACCAATGGACTACAAGATCTTCGCTAATATAACAGCAGACAGACTTAAGAAAATATTACAGATAATAATCCATGAAGATGAAAGTGGTTTTCTACCCCAAAGACATGTAAGAGACAATACAAGAAAAGTAATCAACATGATAGAATATTCTGAAAAACATAATAAAATTTTTTTGCAATGATCTTTGTGGATGCAGAAAAACTGTTTGATAATGTGGATTGGGACTTTATGAGGACCCTATTCAATAAGGTGAACTGTGGCCAAAAATTTATCACTTGGATCACAGAAATTTACAAAAACTGCAAGGCCCAAATCATAATCAATGGAGAGAAAACAAAACCTATTCAAGTCGAAAAAGGTACCAAACAGGGATGCTCACTTTCACTTATAATAATTTTAGAGATCCTCTTTAGAGCAATTTGTTCGGAATCAGAAATTAAAGGAACAAGGATAAAAGACCAAGAATATAAACTAGGAGCCTATGCTGATGATCTAGTAATCTTCCTAGAAGACCCCAAACAGAGCATGGTAAAATTAATGGAAAAATGCAAAAAATTCAGAGACTGCGGGGTTTAAAATTAACAAGAATGAAACAAAGATTCCATTAGGAAGGAAGAGATAGAAGAATTGCTATAGATAACAGGATTTAGAGAGACAAGAAGATAAAATATCTCGGTATTGTGATCATAAAGCAAAACAACAAACTGTACCAAAACTGTTAGAGAATGCTGGTTTTGGCAGTCAGCCTCAAGCTTCAGGAGGTAAGGGTTAACTGGTTACTGCGCTGCTCTGTTCCCTGTTGCTGTTTCTCTTCAAGGTCACCAGCTGTGAGCGTTGGGAAGAGACAGGAACGGAAGGTTTTGCTGATATGTAGATTGTGTAGTCTGCCTCTAAGTTCCAGTGTTTCACACGGGACCTGCGCTATGTTTTCCTGTGTGAAACACATGACGTCTGTCTGTTGTTCAAATCCTATATGTAAGGTGTGTGAACGCTTTGTGTTCTACTGCTTTTTTCCCTGCTGCTTTTCTGCTTGGACCATGTAACTCCAATAAAGACTTCTAGCCTTAGCCAAATGATGCTGTGTGTGCTAGTATTTTTTCTCCAGGCATGAAGATGTGGGGTCAGCTCCTTTTGGCTGACACCCCGATTTTCCTGACAAAATTACAAAAAAATGTGGAATGAAATCAAAAAAGAGACTCAGAACTGGGTGAAACTGAAATTATTTTTAATGGGAAGAATGGCTGCAATAAAAATGAATATCCTCCCCAAGATAAACTTTCTCTTCCAAAACTTACTGATAATTATAAATGAATGATGCTTTCGAGACTGGCAGAAAGATCTATCCAATTTTATTTGGGGAGGAAAGAAACTAAGAATAAAATGGAAGACCTTAACAGACAGGAAGGAAAGAGGTGGATGCAGGCTCCCAGATTTGAAACTTTACTATTTCGCAAATGGGCTAACATGGATTAAAGATTGGATCACACTGCAAAATGAAAGAATACTGAAGTTACAGGGTCCAGATTTGTGATTCAGATGGCACGGGTATCTATGGTGCAATAAAGCAAAGACTGACAAAGATTTCACGAACCATTACATAAGACGCTCTCTGTAAGAAACCTGGATGAAATTCAAACTTAAGATTTATAGAAAAATTCCACAATGGATATCAGCACATGAGGCATTATTTGGAAGATGGAAACACCCTAAAAAAGATGGCTCAAATACAAAGATATAATAATTGAAGAAGGGAAAACAGATCTAAGAATAAAGACAACAGAGGAGTTAGAGAATGATGGATTGAACTGTCAATGGTTTCTTTACCTACAACTGAAAGAAAGATTTAAAATGGACTTAAACCTCGAAGGTTTTGAAACAAACAACTTAATGAATTTGAGAAGGCTATCTTTGAGAAATCAGATCACTTAACATCTCAAATCTACAGGATTCTATTAGATTGGGAATTAGAAATAGAAGTGATTAAAGACTCCATGATTGAATGGGCTCAAAAAACAGGATATGAAAAAGCTGGAAAAATA